>BLSH010021793.1:233824-245559 GCA_018402905.1 Glandirana rugosa
CCACCGCGCACGCGTGTCTGCAAGCACGGCAGGTAAGTAAGTACGTGCGCGAACGCGTGGCACAAAGAAGAATACCTTTGTGTTCAAAAAGTAGAAAGGACTGTAACGGGGGGGAGTTACCCGTCGGAGGTCTACGGGTTAGCCCGTTCGGAAAGTCCCACTCTAGAAACCTTTCGGACATAGTTGGAACGTCGTACTTATAATCGAAACCCAAGGGTTCTCGAGAGAAGGCCTGGTATGGGAAAGGTATAACGTGGACCAATGGGGAAGAGGACGTCAGGTTCTACCAAAGCTGGAAGAGGAGGGTTAACAGTGTGGCTTATGAACTAGAATTACCAGACTCATTACCAATTCACCCGGTTTTTCACGTATCCCTATTAAAGCCTGCAACTTCTAATCCCTTTCCAGGACGAAGCACTGGACCACCCAAACCTGTGATTGTTGATGGGGAAGAAGAATTTGAAGTCGAAACCATCTTGGACTGCAGGAGAAGGGGTAACCAGGTGCAATATGGAAAGGGTATGGTCCGGAAGAGAGCTCTTGGGAACCCAAAGCTAATATTCATGCTGCAAGGTTGATACAGGCTTTCCAAAGATCTCACCCTGAAAGGCTTGCCCGATTGGGCATCTGGAGGCTGCCCATTGAGGGGGGGCAATGTCAGGAAAGATGAAAAACTTGTGTTTCCATAAGAAGAAACACGGTGCGCAAGCGCGTGCATGAATGAATGGACGGCACGAACGTCTGTGCGCACGCGCCACCAGGAGGCGCGCATCCCTGTCCGTAACTGTTCTTGGCGCAAAAGGGGCTATTTAAACCGGACAGTGACATGGAATCAATGCCGTTTGGTCTACAACGTTCCTGAGATTCCTGTTACCTGTCTATTTGCTGAACCTGTTCTTCTGATCTACCGGCTTGACCCTGACACCGCTGCTATCTGCCTGCCCTGACCTTTGGCTTTCCTTGACGATCCTCTTGCCTGCTCCTTGGTACCTCACTGCCAGTCCGTTGCCAACCCGGCCTGTGTCCGACCATCTTTCTGCCTGCTCCTCGGTTCCTGATCCGCCTGCCTGCTGTCTGATCCAGTCTGTCTCTGGCCTTCTCATCCAGCATCACCTGCTTGGTTCAGCCGGACAGGGCTATCGTCAGCTGTTTCCCGGAGTTCCTCTTCTGCTCCAGCTAGCTGCATCTCCAGCCCTGCCTGTGACCACCGCACCTGTGTTCCAGTCAAGCACTCGTGCCATTCTGCACTCTTGAGCCTCCTGTTCCCTATATCAGGGGTTCCTGAGTCAGGATTGTAAGAGAGGCTGTCCTTGGCAGTTGCAGACTCCACCACCAGATACATGACACTCAGACTGACAGAATTTATCCTAGGAAGTGCTTTAAGAGTGGGGAGTCTGGTCATTTCAGGAGGCAGTGTCAAAAGAGAGAAGAGGAATTCAACTTCATGGCAGAGTTTTCGAAAGCATTACAACAGTTATTGGCTACCCCGTAGGTGGGAAACTTCAGGGGGTCTCAGTGAAGGAGCCAACTAAGAACCTGAAGAATCTGAGCTCCAAGAAACAAGGCAGAAGTAGGGCAAGTCCGAAGAAGAGGAGTCCAAAGAAGGAGAAAGTACCTAACCCATCACAGATGGCCAGGTGTAGGGAGTCAATACTGGGTCAATTCCTAGGGCCAGAGTTAGATCCTCACAGAGTGGCTTGATAAGAAACTTCAGTGAGATAAAGAAAGGTACCTTACCAGAGACGTTAGTAGGCCCATCTCCTATTGTTTTAGTGCAAGCGGAAGGTATCTACACCCGAGCTCTGTTAGACACCGGGGCTCAAGTCACCCTTCTTAACAGAGATTTCTACAATCAGTATCTGAAGCATGTCCCATTGAACATGTTGGAGGAATTGGAAATTTGGGCACTTGGAACCAACTGATTTCCCTACGATGGGTATATTTCCATAAGGATCTCCTTTGGGCCAGCTGCCACTGGGAGGGTGGAGACTTTTGATACTCTAGCCATCGTGTGTCCAAGACCAGCTGGAGATGAGCACAACTCCATGATAATTGGGACTAATACAGACCTGGTCCGAAGACTGTTGGAGAAGGTGGTAGGAAAAGATGGGACTGTAACTAAGGAAATTCACCCCACTTTGTATCAAGCTTCCCAGCAAGTGATTGAAGAGAAGAAAGCTCCAGCCCACTGGGTAGGTCATTTGTGGAAATTGGACATGAGAGAGTCCGTGCTTCAGCCTAAAGAAGTCACCTGTTTATAGGCTACTGTAAAGCTTACCTGGCAGCATCCTGGGCCTTTTGTAGTGCTGGAAACAGATGCTCAAACTGAAGTGGCAGGATTGGCCATGGTTCATGAGATAATACCCACAAAGGCCCTGCTGAGGAATAAGAAGAAAGTGCAAATTAGCCTACAGAATGTTTCTGACTGTCCTGTGATCCTGAAGGCAAAGATGTCTGTAGGCCAAGTGAGCGCAGCAACTCCGGTGATGCCTGAGGTAGGCCGGAGGGAGAGGGACCTTCAAAGTTTGAGAAAAGAGATGAAAGAATGTGCTGCTGGTTTGCCTCCTGTATGGAGAGAGAGAATGAAGTCTCAACTACATTGATGGGAAAAAATCTTTGCTAATGATGATTTTGACGTGGGATGTGCCATAAGTGCTCATCACCAGATATGATAACAGGAAGAGAAGCCATTCAGGGAAAGAGCTCAGAGGATCCCTCTCAGTGATCTAGAAGACTTGAGGGAGCAGTTGGCAGAATTAAAAAAGGTCTGGGGTGATTAAGGAGTCCAGAAGTCTGTATGCCTCCCCAATTGTAGTGGTTCGTAAGAAGAACGGAACCTTAAGAATGTGCATAAATTACCGGACTCTCAATCAGAGAACAACCCCTGACCAGTACACTACTAGGATGCTTTACAGTGCTTGGCTGGAGCTAAGTGGTTCAGTGTGCTGGATATGAAGAGTGGGTACTATCAGATACTCATGTGTGCTGAGGACAAGGAGAAGATGGCCTTCGTTTGCCCTTTGGGGTTCTTGGCATTCAAAAGAATGCCGCAAAGACTAACTGGGGCTCAAGCTACTTTCCAAAGATGGATGGAGAGGACATTGGGAGACATGAATTTGGTGGAAGTCTTGGTGTATCTTGATGATATCATAGTGTTTGGAAGAACCTTGGAAGAGCATGAAGTGCGGCTGGAAAAAGTGTTTGAGAAGCTTCATGAAGAGGGACTAAAGTTGTCCTTGGAGCAGTGCCAGTTCTATCGTACCTCGGTAACTTACTTGGGGCATGTGGTTTCGGCTAATGGAGTGACGACTGACCTGAAGAACCTGGAAGCAGTCACTGCATGGCCATGACCGGAGACTGTGACAGAGTTAAGTTCCTTCCTAGGGTTCTGCTTGTACTATCAGAGGTTTGTGGCTAATTTTGCCAAGATAGCCAAGCCCCTTAATGAATTGTTGCAGGTGGCCTCTGGAGAAGAGAATGTTAAGAAGCCTACCGACGATTCAAATTGAGCTTAACCAAGGCCCCAGTTCTAGCTTATGCTGACCCTTCTAAGCCATACAAGCTTCATGTGGATGCCAGCCAGGATGGATTGGGAGGAATACTTTATCAAGAGCAAGGTGGTCATCTTCCACCAGTGACCTATGTGAGCCAAAGTCTTATCCCCTCTCAAAGAAGTTTTCCGACCCATAAGCTGAAATTTCTGGCCCTGAAGTGGATAGTTGGAGACAAATTGAAAGCCTATTTGTATGGAATGCAATTTGTCGTCAAGACCAACAATAATCCATAGACCTATTTGTTGACAACTGCAAAGCTGAATGCCACAGGGCATAGATGGTTGGCTGCATTGGCTGGATTTCAATTCAGTCTTAAATTTCGTCCCAGCACCAGAAATAGGGATGCAGACACTTGTCCCACCGGCCATATCATCAGGACCAGAAGCCTCCACAGTGGACTTTTGTGCCAGCTGATGGGGTTCAGGCCCTATGCAAAGGATTGGTTTATCGCTTGAGAGAAGGGGTAGGAGCTGAATCTATAGGAGTTTCACCAGCAGGGATACTATTATCCTGTTGTGGATTGACTCAAGTGAGGTGTGGGGGCTTCCCTGATTTACTAAGGAGATCAAGATTCACCAGGAACAGGATCCTCTCTGTCACGTGTCTTTGTAGGCCTTGGCACAACAAGACCCTCAATTACTACTGAAGAGTGCTATTAGGCAGGTCAGAATATTGCATCATGAATGGAACAGGTTGCAGTTGAAAGATGGATTGCTCTATAGGTGAGGCCCTGGTGAGGGGACAGAAGAAACTTGTCAGTTGTATCCACCTGAGAAACATTGAAACTCTGTCTTAGTGTCTCTACATGACAAACATGGACATTTGGGTATAGAAAGGACATTCCAGTTAATTACGGCCCGTACACACGGTACAATTATCGGCCGAAAACTGTCGTACAACAGCCTGTCATAAAATAATCCGACTGTTAGTACGCTCCATTCGACAGCTGATTTTGAATTATCGACCAACAGTTGTATGAGCAAACTAGAAAACTTTTGTCTGCCGACAAGGCGTCGTCCGATTATTTGGTTTGTGTGTACAGAAGTTGGACAAACAAAAGTTGTAAGTACAAACACACATGCTCGGAATCCAGGAAGTGTTCAGCCGCATAAACCTGCGTCCATAATTCACATTCACCTAAACTCCCTTTTTATACACTCATAACACGTCACTATGTTCAGCTTTGTCGAATGATAATTTGACTACTGTCAGTATGCTAGACAAAATCACGGAGAGCCGATTTTGGGAAAAGTTGGACGTACAACAATCACATCGTGTGTACGAGGCTTTAGTCTTTGGAATGTCTGCTGATGACACTTCATTGACATCCCATAAAGGCTATGTAGACCGATTGAGGAAGAAATTGAAGCAAGCATATGAGGTTGCCAGACAACATGCTTCTACTCGGGAAGCAAGAAACAAAAGGAATTTCGATCTTTGAGAGTCCAGGAACCTCAGCCGGGAGACAGGGTGCTGTTAAAAAAATTGGGTGTGCCTGGAAAGCATAAGATAGCTGATTGGTGAAGGCCTCATCCTTATATTATCTGTAAGCAGCTTTCCCGGATTGCGTGTATATCAGATCAAGCCTGAAGGTCAAGATGGTCTCTGAAGAGCGTGAGGATGATGAAGTGATACCATCCTGGATGTGGGAGCCTGTAATCATCCCTGACAAAGAGGTTCAACCCTGGTACCACAAGTCCAAGTTGCCCACAGAAGCCAGCAGGTCATCAAAGTATTTCAGGCCACAGAGAACTATTCCCCTGTTGTCATCAGGGAAGGATGTTCCTTCAGGTCAGCGGATCAAGCCAATTACTCATGTCTCTCCTCCTTTTATGAAACATAGCATTCAATTGCCTGATGAAAACCATCTAGTTCCATTGAGCAGGTCACCTAGTCAAGTAATGGGGGCTGAAGTTAATCTTGATGTTTTACCCTCTACTAGTTTGGAGCAAGGAGACTTAATCACTTTTACTGAAGACTGTATTCCGTTGCCTGCCGGTAATGATAATATGTCCCCCATGGCTATTCCTACTGAAGGTTCCACTTTGAACACTCATTTGGAAGAAGATTATGATCAGCTAATCAGAAAGTTATTTCTTCATGTGAACTGGAGAAGGAAGATACCTTTGCCTCTGGTACAGAAGCTATCTCCCACTCTGAGTTAAGAATTGATAAAGCTTCCTCTTCATTGGGTAATATTTGGGAGAACAGTGCTTCTCATTTAGACTCTAGTTCTCCTATTCATCTTCGAAGAAACATCCACCCACCCCGAAAATTGACCTATGACACCCTGGGAGAAAGTTCTGATAGACTGATTCCTACAATTCAAATAGCAGATTCCACCCCAGCCCTTGTTATGCAAAATCAAGCTGGGAGCGTTTTCCATGTAACCCCCGACACTACTGGGTGGGACACGGCTATTGCCCTGGTCTGTCAGAAAACTGATTATGAACTCACTGAAAATGTGTATAGATGATTCCAACAAAACCCAGATGTTTGTCAGTATTTGTTAAATACTTCTGAGACTTCTGAACCCAGTTGGCACGCTTATTCTAGGGCAAAGTTCAGGGCCCTCAAGGCTCTGACCCAGTTGGAGGAGGAGGGGGGTATGGGATAACCCCGATGAACTTCTGAGGGAATCAGCGGACTACCACGATACCATTCCATCGTCTGAGGATGAGATCATTCTTAGAGGATGTGAATATAAGAACAAGTCAACCAAGTTTCCCAGCTCCACCAATCCTAGGGTACAGTTATTTTTGGAACTGGTGACCCAGGACATTGACTCCTTAGCTTTTAGGTCACATCATTCTAATCTTTCCAAACAGGAAAAAATTGCCATGGATAACCTCTGTAAATACTGAGGGATTGTGATCAAACCCTCGGGCAAGGGGGGAAATATTGTTATTATGACTGATACCCATTACACACAGATATGCTATAAAATATTAAGGAATAAATCTTGGTATAAACAAATTTCCATCTTGGAAGTAACAGCCTTTCCATACTAAATTTGAACATATTATTGAACTTGTCTATGCCAACCAATCAATTTCCAAGAACACATGCGATTATCTCAAAATGTCCAATCCTATTACCCCTATGTTCTAGGCACTCCCCAAAACTCACATGTCTATCAATGATCCTCCTGGACAGTCTATCATCTCAGGGGTGGGGTCCCTTACCCACCATGTCAGTAGGGTCACTGATGATTATCTCAGACCCCATGTAGAAGCATTGCCGTCATACCTTAAAGATACCATTCATCTGTTGACCACACTGGATAGCCTCCAGGTCACAGATGACACTATTCTGGCATCTATAGATGTGGAGGCATTATATTCAAGCATACCTCACAACAAGGTCTGGAAATGGTTTCATCATTCCTTAAGAATAAAAGTAGAAATTATGATAAATATAATAGATTTATCTTGGATTTACTGAGTTTTGTCCTGAAACATAATGTGTTTCTCTTCAATGGTTCCTACTACCCCCAGGTGCAGGGAGTGGCGATGGGGACTACGTGTGCCCCGACGTACGCAAACCTGTACGTCGGGGGGTGGGAACGCTCACTTTTTTTCCTGTGATAACATGTCTCAGTACCTCCGCCATGTTTCTACATGGCAGAGGTACATTGATGACATTTTGATCTTCTGGAGAGGTCCCAGTTCTAAGCTGATCGAATTCATCGACCGACTCAATACCAACTAATTTAACTTACAATTCACTCTTAATTGGAGCATAGACTCCCTACCTTTCCTGGACCTGTCAATTAGAAAGGACAGGAATGGCATTATACACACAAATCTCTATAGGAAGCCCACTGCAGGTGCACACTCGAGACATCTCATTAAAGGGATTCCAACTGGCCAGTACTTGCGTCTTAGAAGAAATTGTTCGGATGACCAGGAATTTGAAAGACAAGCTAAAGGTCTACAGTCCCACTTTTTGGAACGGGGTTATAGCAAAAAGTCTCTGAAAAAAGCCTACAATCGAGCTAAAAATAACCTGAGGGACCTTCTCCTGTTTCAAGGGGAAACTGAGGTGGCACCCCATAAGATCCGCCCTATAGTTACATTCAACAATCAAGCGGAGAGTTTTAGGCGCATTTTCAGCAAACACTGGCAGATTTTGTTGGACGACCCCAATATTAGTAAACACATTGACGACAGACCCCATATCACCTTTAGCAGAAACAGGGCATTTAAGGACATGTTTACCTCTAGCCACTATTTACCCACAGGGGAATGTGAATATCTAAATATCTAAGTGTAAGACATGTTTTTTTTCCCCTCCCTTTTTTTTTTTTTGCATTATTTGGTTTTGGGCTTACATGTGTCCGGATCATTGCTTGCTATTGGTTAGGTGTCCCCTGCATTTGGGAGCTGTGCATTTCTGGCTCACGTCCCCCCAATTTGTTTTTTGAGCATTTGGTGTGCTCTGTGTTGCTTGTAGGTATCGTTATGTTGCATTCTTGCACATCTACCTATATGCTGTCTAATTGGCCATTACAGCCATGTCCGCTCTTGTACGTATGCCTAATGCTCTATATTGTCTGTTTTAATCTGCTACGTTGGTGGCCATTTTCTTGTGGCCCGCGTGTGGTGGTGCGCACTGGCAGCCATTTTCTTGTGGCCCACTTGTGCTGGTACGCACTGGCGGACATTTTCTTGTGGGCCACGTGTTTTGTGTGCGCTGCATTTGTCGGACGGCCATTTTGTGGTCGCCGGGGTCCTCCAGTGCGACCATTGGGGTTGGCTTGCTCTCACCCCGATTTATGTCATTATGCCTTGGACTTTGTGCCCCTCCCCTAGTGTGGGGAGGATATATGTTTATACTGGTTTAGCCAATGGATTCTTAGCACACTTCCCGCGCCGATGCTTGGGAGGAGTGGCTGAGTCAAATGGGAGGGAGGGACCCTCCCCGGATGTGGGGCATCAGCCAATTATTCGACTACACTATGCCCCATGTTCGGGGTGGCTCTCGGACACACCCTTTCCATCAGGACTTAAGTCCCCCTTCGGCAGCACAGTTGGTCTCTAACCACCAGGGTGTGAGGACCATCTCTGTCGGGTTGGTGCCTAACCCTGTTTGCTACAGGGAAGTTCCCCTTTGATCTGGTCCTTATACATAGCCAGATAGGGTGAATTGTGCCCCTTGTGGTTGACTGCTGCCTCCTCTCTAGGGGCCCTCACTGGTTTGGTGCTCAGTCTACTAGTGCTGTTTGGTGTAAGTCTCCCTCTGGCTTTGCCTCTGTTTTTGGGTGGATGAGATTAATTGGGACTGTTTTGATTTACTACTGTCTCCTTTTCCCAAGGGGTGAAACGTCAGCAAGTGTTATCAGTATCTACCTGGCCCACTGTGATTATTTGCCTCGGTCTCTTACATTGTTTTTCTGCATGGGGGTGTTACCCACCTGTGAGTAAGCTCTTGACTTATATAGTGGCGTGCCTTCACATTTATCTAAGTTGTTTACTCATGTATTTGTGGTTTCATTTAATTTTATTCTGTTTTACTTTAGAGGGAATGTGTGCTGTGGGCCAGTAGGCACATACCCCAGGCAGTGTTAGACTCTACTTTGTTTGCAGTGATCATTTGCTGGATACATGTGGGAGACAGGTTTGATTAATCACCTTCCTCTCCAGCTGGCCCCTCCCTGTAGTGGAATTTAAGGTAAGCACCTATGTGTTATACTATGTTGAATAGCAAATAATATATCTATATTTATTCATATATTGAGTTTTTTTTTCTTCTTCATCTTGTCCCTGTCATACACTTATAAATACATTGAATTTGTTATATTGTGCTATTGTTATTATGTCGCTGTGTATTTATATGTATATTTTTCACTTACCTTTAGAGGTATATGTCACAAATTATTTTCAAAATCTTTGAAGAAGCGGGCGATCCCGCGAAACATGTCAAAAAGTCTCGGACCATCAGGATCTAACATTCCACAATTACGGCACCTCTGTCCCTTTAATTGTTTTACGGATTGTACATTGTGACTTTGTATTTACTCTCTATATATGATCTTTTGTTACCTTTGAGACTTGTATGTTACCAATAAATTTTGTATTTTTTTCAAAGTTATTGAGTTACATGTGTCCTTTTAAGGCATCCTCAAAGTCCCACATTTGCTAGTCAGTTTGTAATCATTTTTTAACCTTGTGTTTTCTTTAGGTTACCAAGCCCTGGGCACTTGGGGTCCAAATACTTTAAGTCGGGGGAGAGTGTAGCCAGGAGTCAAGCATTGCTCTTCTGGCATAGGGATATTTGTGCCTGTGGAATACTATGGAGGATTCCCCCTAGTGTTAAGCATGTTGAATAAGAACGGAACTGTGTAGGAGTGATGCCTTGTGGGACTTGTAGTGTGACAAAGGGAAATATCATCAGACTCTGATATGGAAGGACTCCATTTCCCATCAGGCTGTGCTGCAGTGGAGGGCTCTTGGGAGGAACAATGCCTTATAGGAGAACTTATTTAAGTCAGAGGAGGAGCTTGTTGCTCTTTGAATGGCGTGATCGATCAGCAAAGACCCTGTGTGCCTCTACAGCGGGATCGCGGCCTACACACAGTGATCCAGCAGGCTGAATTTCTATAGTGTTCCAGCAAGCTGTTGTGCTACAACGTTCCAGTGGGTGATCTGCGGAGCCAGCTTGCTACCATCTGAATCCATTCCAGAGCCAGAGGCAGCAATCAATCAGGGAGAGCTGCAAGGAGTGCAGTGGAGGCCATTTTTCCCAGGAGCAAAGAGCAGAAGTGTACCATCAGTTCCTGCATCATCATCATAGGAGCAGTGATCACTGGGAAGGTTTCATTTTAACTCAGCGAAGTTTTACCCTATTTTTGTGCCTCCACAAAAATAGGATTAGTGGACACAGTGGTTTTAGGTACATAATTTCCAACTAACATAAGCCGGCTGAAGATCTACTGAACTTTTGATTACGGAATTGCTACAACCACAGCTACTCTTCCCCCACTTAATAAGACTGAGGGCTGTTCTACTTGGTATCATTACATTTCCCTAAAAACTCTCTGAATTAGAACAGGAGGATTTAGATAAATAATTGATGCTGTTTATTATAGATGTACCAGTATTTAGCTGAGTTGTTATAAAGTGGTATTGATTTGTCTGCATTACATTGAGTGGTATCAATTTACCTTAGGTTCACCAATTTCTAAAGGCTAATCATTACTTTATATTGATTCACTGTAAGTAATACACCATTATAACATCCATGAGTGAACCATATGGTATTTCATTAAACTCAATTGGAGGAATTGTATTGTTACAGCCATTATAGTTACTGGTCAATAGCAGGGAGTGGTGAATTCCCCTTTTATCAGCCACCCCTTTTATTCATTGGATTTATACAAGTTAATCTGTGTGTGAATCTTTCATAACTTTGTGATTTAAATTTAACTGTTGATTTTTTTTGCCTTTTGTGACGTGCCCTTCGTTATTCAAAAGTCTCACTTTCATGCAAAGCAGGAGTTAAGTAAATGCTTTAAACACGGACACACACCACTTTCTATCACTGTAAGGGTTTTAAGTTTAATGGAAATTTGCAACATGAGTGAACCCAGAGTGTCAGGGTTGGTGGAGGACTCTCAGAGTGGGGAAGGTCAAGGGTGAATTGAATTTTCAAGCAACCCTCAATGGGCCAGCACTACATGAGCATCTGTGGGGCATCCTTAAAGGGAAGGTGGAGGAGTGTAAGGTCTCAAGCATCCACCAGCTCTCTTGATGTCGACATGGAAGAGTGGAAGAGGACTCCAGTGGCTCTGGTGAACTCCATGCCCAAGGGCAGGCCTGTACTGGCCATCGGGACTACCGGGAGTGTCTCTGTGTGGAGAGAGCAGCTGCAGGCTTTTCATCCCCCCTCCCTCTCCTCCTCATGCTGGCTGTGCTCTGGAGAGGGGAACGGCGCCCTCTCCTTACCATTGGGCAGGAAAAAAAAAATCAAAAAAGAGCACAAAGGGGAGGATCATGGGGCATGTAGTCCTGAGGCCCATCGCAATCCTAACAGAGGAACTGCAACCCCCAGCATGCCCATCTTTAGGGAAGGGAGAGAGAGCAAGGCTATGGGAGGTAAGTGACATGCTGCATCTGGGGACCTTGATGTAAGGGGGGCTCTCTGGGGCCTTGATGCAAGGGGGGGCTCTCTGGGGACCTT
>BLSH010021793.1:252280-263493 GCA_018402905.1 Glandirana rugosa
GGGTTCAGTATACGTCGACTTTTGTCTTCCTTACACTAGTGAATATTTTTTCCTCTTCTTTCCATAAATGTACATATGTGTTTACAAGACGGAAAGTAAAGATAAATTCGTTTGGGTACAACGCCGCACGACCGCGCAATTGTCAGTTAAAGCGACGCAGTGCCAAATCGCAAAAAGGGCTCCGGTCCTAAAGCTGGAAATCCTTCCGGGGCTGAAGCGGTTAAGCACCTTTTCTCCTGAATGAATAACTGTAATCTACATAATCAATCCTCATATCTGAGGTCCTCCATGCCACTTAAAGTGATTTAAATGATCACCTTAAAAAACAACCCATTCAGTTTAAAATAGAAATGAAAGGCAGAACATTTGTGTATACATGTAAATACCTTTCTTCTCCTTTTTTATAAGTGATCACATTCCTTCTGTTTTCAGCTGCATATGACTTGGGGGAGGAGAAGCAACAGCACCCAGAGCTTTCCAGTGAAAGGCTGTGCAGGAAGGGAGTGTCAGGACCAGTCTGATGGTTAGAGGAGAGCACACTGAATTCCCAGCACAGTTAGGGAACTGACCATGATGTGTTCTCCTGCTTAGTGTGGTAAGTTTTTTTTATAGTAAAGCAGAGGGGCTAACGGGAACACCAGTGCTTTCACATAAAGGAAGCAATACAAGGAGAACAGGATGCTTTTTCATAAAAGTGCACAGTACATCAGGCACATATTAGGAATATGCAATGTTGGGTTTATATATCCTGCCTTTAATAATTTTGTTGCCCTTCGCTGAACTCTTTCTAATTCCAAAACTGTTTTCCTGAGGACTGGTGACCAAGAGGGGTAGTATTATTGATTTATCTGTTATGTTTGCCTTTTTAATGCTTGATGGTATTTTGCTAGTTTTTTTAACTGTGGCTTGACATTACAAATTATTGCTAAGTCTTGTGATCTACATGCAATCCCAGATCATTTTCCATCAAGGATTCTTCCAGGGGACTCCTCCTAATGTGTATTTTGTAAGTGTTTTTTGGCACTCATGTACACAACTTTACATTTTTTCAATATTGAACCTTATCTGCCATGTAGCTACCCAACCCCCTATTTTATCAACGGGGACTGCAATAATGCTACATACTGTGCTGATGTTATTTCCCTACATCATCAACAAACACTGAACTGAAAATGATTGTAAAGCCTCGTTTTTTTTATACTTGCCTGCTCTGTACAGTGCTTTTGCACAGAGCAGTCCCGATCCTCCTCTTCTCGGGTCCCTCTTCGGTGCTCCTGGCCCCTCCCTCCTGTTGCGTGCCCCCATAGCAAGCAGCTTGCTATGAGGGCACCTCAGCCAAGCTACAGCTCCCTGTATCCATTCAGACACAGCCGCGGCCCACCCCGCCCCCTTTCTCTCCTCATTGGCAGATTGACTTTGATTGACAGCAGCGTTGTTGTCTCAGCCAATGAGGAGGGAGCGTCCTGGGCAGCCGTGTCTTGCATGCAACATCACTGGATCTAGATGGGCTTAGATAAGTATTAGGGGGTCTGCTGCACACAAAAAGCTTTTTATCTTAATGCATAAAATGCATTAAGATAAAAAAAAAACTTCTGCCTTTACAATACCTTAAAGCTTTTCATTCCAACCTCTATATCATTCAAGAACAGCTTTGGCCCCTAGGTAGATCCCTGGGACACTCCACACACAACTTTAGATCATTCAGAGAATGTGTTATTTATCACTACACTCGTTCTTGTAACCAGTTTTCTATCTGCGTAGATACAATTTCAACTCCAACCGACCCTATTTTATAGCTCATTTATGAGGTACAGTAACAAATGTTTTAGCAAAATATAGACAAGCCACGTCCACTGGACTTCCATCATCTGATTTCTGACTTACGTCATCATAGAAAGAGAACAGGTTGTTTTGACAAGAACGGCCTTTCATAAATCCATGCGCTTTGTCACTAATGGTACCTTTATTGCAGACAGATTTCCCTTACCATTTCCTCAAATACTTTACATACTATTGATGTTAGGCTGACCTGCAGTTTTCTGACATACATTCTGATCCTTTTTTTGTAAATTGGTGCCACATTTGTTCTATGCCAATCAGTTGGCACCATTCCAATCTTTAAGGTGTTTTTAAAAATTAGCGGCTAAACAACATTAAGGAAAGTAGTAATATTTTTGCGACACCTTTGTATAGAAACAGGATGACATTTCAGTTACAGATAATCAAAATACATTTGCGCACTGAGGCCGAAACCCTGCAATCATATAAACATATAATTTTTTATGAAAAAAAGGTTTTTTTTGACCATTTTTTTTATATATATATACCCTTTTAAAGGGTTATGGCCCAAGCTAAAGGGACATTTTTACTCACTCAATTGCATACAAAAATTACCCATGACTGATAGCTTGGGCATGAAAACATGGGATCTCAAGAGTGCAGGGGAAAGGCTAGTATGTATTCTGCAATTATGCACAACTGCAGTGCTACTTAATTGTACAATTAATCACAGAGATAACATAATCGTATAGCTTTCACCTTAGAGTTCTCTTTGCACCATACCATAGCAAACAAAGAGGTCTAACAACTTATTTTAAGAATTTTTTGTAAGCACACCTGAGTGACTAAAAATCAACCTAGTACTTGGGCTGTAAACAAGCCCTGGTAAAGTCCTTTAAACCAAAAAACTTCCGTTATAACCATGCATACTAGTATAATAATAATGGTGATCTTTGTGGTCAACTCTGCGTAGCTGTGAGGTTACATTGTTGGACAAGTTGAAGTAGCTTTCCCTCTTGATTTAGTTTCCTGGTTTCAGTCCCACCTCCTATACAGGTTCCATTGACAAAAACCCTTGGTACCTGCAGACAGAAAGAGCTTGTTATTTAAGTATATCTTAAACAAAAGAGACCAAGCCTAAGCATGTTTTGGATCTAATATTGCATTCAAATAAAGCAAAACATATCTATATGGCTAAAAAGCATAGGAGGAAGAGAGGCTAACATTTTTAAAATGCAGATAGCCTTTCGGGTTGATTTATTAAAACTGGAGCAAATGAAAAAATAAACTTGACAGAGCTGGACCTAGCAATAACTGAAGGGGTTTGAGCAATGGCAGCAACAATATTTCTCAGCTTTCTCCCATTTCACTAGAACATTTACTCCCATGTATTAACAGAAATGAGAGTATTAAAAGCAACTACACTTAAGCAACAAAGCCCATGTCCTAGTAGTGCTTTGGGCGATTAAAGAGGAGCTCCAGTCATTTCTGTGTTTTGTAAAAGTCAGCTACTGACTATTAATAAACAGACACTCCTCTGTCCCAGGATCCAGCGATGTGTTCACCCAAGCTGTTCCTTCCTTGGTATTCTGTCCCGGGAGCTGGCATCTCAACCATAGGCACCCAGCCAGGTGCCCACTGCGCATGCAAGCTGGTCATGGTAATTGGTCCTGCAGTCTACTGGGACCTGTGACGTGTCCCAGAAGACTGAGGGGAGGGAGTGGGAGAGGATAACTTTCACTTGGATTGCCTCCAAAAAAAGTGCCATTGGGTGAAGAGGGGGGGGGGCTTTAAAGCGGAACTTCCCCTTTTCAGTGGAGCACCACTTTAAGTATGTCTATCTAGACAAATCAGCAATTACAGAGCGTTATTATATCTCAATTGATTAATTTTTATATCAGTTATATATCCTGGAGCTGAAGACTTCTTTTTAGAGAATTTGTGCAGCAGGTGCTCATTCCCGTGCGTGCAGTAAGTGCTCATTCTCATTCAGCAGCTGCTAATTCCATTCAGCAAGTGCTAATTCTAATGCGCATGTGCAGAGTCACAGACCAAGATGCGTAAGGACTGGAATCGTGCGTACACATTAGCATGTGCATGCATCCACAGATTCTGGCGCCCAGCAGCCTATTTAAACTGAGAGTCTGCCTGGCTTCAGTGCTGGATTGTCTTCCAGCTTTGGTTCCTGTGCTCCTGATTCTTATCCATGTCTGCTGACCTTGTTCCTGACAACTCTCTTGGATCACCCCTGCCTGCCAAATCTGCTTCTTGTTTATGTTACCGAACCCGGCTTTGATTTATGACTACGGCTCGGCCTCCTGATATGGTACCCCACCACCAGCAGGTTACCGACTTCTGCCTGTTACCAACCTTGCAACTGATCCTGATTCTGTGCCTGCCTGCCTGGCTCCCGCTGAACAAAGCTTGTGACCATACTCCACGCCATCACTGGAAGGACTGCTGTGTCTTCAAGTTACAGCTCACTCTTACAGCTGCCAGATACCTGCACCCTTCCACTGCCCTAGCAGTCCCTGTCTCCACTACCAGGGATGCTTGGACAGGAATTGTGCAAGAGGCCACCCTCATCATCTCAGGCTCTACAGTCAGGTACGTGGCACTTCTCCCCAAAAAAATAAATAAATAAAAGATACTTGAACTCAGTGTTGCTACACACTGTTGTTTAAGACAAATAGCCACTTTTCGACAGGGTGCTCATACCCTGAATTTAACTAGAACCCAGTATGTGTTTGATGATGTGATAGTACTCAGTGTGCATTCTATTTTCATGCTTACTTTAGCACTTGTGTACTAAGCCAAATGGAAAACTGGTGTAGGATCACAAGTCTTGCTAGGTGATATACTAACAGAGGTTTTGAACAGTTCTAAAACTGTGTAAATCTGCATCTAAAAAATGATAACGGGAACATAAAAATATGATATGAAAGAGGAAACTAATAGTTTCTCTAAAGTGGATGAAACATTTGTGAGATTTTTTTTCTTTTTTTTTTTTTATCTGTACACAAACAAAATGTGGCAATGAAGTTCCCAATTTATGAATCAACCAGCCTCTGAAAGAGCTAAGAACTTTGAAAAAAAGTTCCCATTTGATATACTATAGGTAAAATTATTGTGTTTGACTCTGACTAGTCTCTTTGGTACTGTTCACAATGCTGTGTATCATATGTATTCCATCAACCAGTTGCGTCACTTCTCTACCCTGCCAACTGGACTGTGAAATGGCATCAGCAGCAGAATGGTTAGGCCATCTTTGCTCCTCCTTATCCACCTGTTCCTTTTCAACATATTTGCATTTAGCACACCTGATTGGCTCCAAATGCTACTACTGGTCCTCCCTCTCACAGAGAGATTACAAGGGGCTGATAGCAAGTCAGTTTCAGGTACTTGAAGCTTGAAGTTTAAAAACCTACATTTAATGCTGACTCTTTTTTTTTGGGGGGGGGGGGGGTACAGCACCAAGCACATTAGGTATGTGTAAGGGTGTGTATCCCATTACCTGCAAATGACTGCTTCTGCTAAAAAATAATCCCTGCAATGTCTCCTTCACACCCGCTGGATGTCTGTCTGTCTTTCGGCACTGCGAAGGGTAATAGCAGCTGCTGCTACAGAGAATAGTTGCACTGCTCACCTGTCTGCTTCTGCACCTTCTGCCATTCTTATTACACTCCCAGAATGCATAGCATTCTGTGAATGGGCAGGGGAGATGCATTCAACTTCTCCTCCTCCATTTTTAGGATGTGATACACTGTGGGACAACAATAGTAGAGGGCAATAAATGATGTAGAGAGAAAAGGGGGCAGGCTTGTGGTGCAACCTTTCTCAGTAGCAGCTGCTGATGATCTTCACAGAGCCAGAAGACAGCCACTCAGGGCAATAGGTGGAAGTTGTGAAGGAGACCCTGTTGGGATGATTCTTTTTTCAAACAGCAGCTGCCTGCAGGTAGTGGGATACACACTATTATGCCTTGTACACACGGGTCGACGATCGTATACAACAGGTCGTACGAACAACTGTTGTATGCTAAATCGACCGTTAGTATGTGCGATTATAACAGCCTACGTAAGACGGTCGTACAACAGAAGTTGTATGAGCAGACTAGAAAACTTTGGTAGTACGACAAGCGGTCATACGACCGTGTATCGTGTGTACAGAGAAGTTGGTCCAACAAGTTGTATTGTGCAAAACACGCATGCTCAGAAGTCAGGAACATGCACCTAAACTTTCCCTTTATACGTTCATAACATGTCACTACATTCGGCTTAGTCGTACGATCGTTTAGTGTATGTCAGTACGCGAGATACAACAGCCAACATACGATTTGGGCCGTTTGGTCGTAGGACCGTTGCACCGTGTGTACGAGGCTTTACACATACCTAATATTTGGTGCTGTATCCCAAAAAAATACTAAACTTCAGCTTTAACGATGCATACCTAAATACATGGATGCATTGATTTTCCTTTACTAATCCTGTAGTCTTCTGATCTTTTTATGCAGTAAAAATTAATTTGGGGCAACCTTTATGTTTTCATTGTATAAAACACAATACTGTATGTAGCCTAGAGTTTAACATGCCGAGGAGTTGGTGTGAATGCAGTACTTACTGTTCTGGCTCCAGTCATCTCATGAAGTGCTGATTGTAGATGGCTTCCATCCTCTATTTGATCTAATTCAATTGCCTTATAATTAACATTTATGTCATTAAATGCCTCTTTAGCCATTGTGCAATATGGACAGGAAGTCTTAGAGAAAATGACGACGCAGTTATTGGAGATGGTCTCCTGAGATTAAAAAAAAAAAAAAAAAAAGTATTTTCATATCATTATGTTACTAAGCAGGCTGATGAATAAAACTAGACTGCATTCTAGCTGCTCTTTGCTCTGTGTGTGTGTGTGTACTGTATATACACACACGCACACAAATAAATACAGGAATTTCTACAATCCTTACCTCTATTAACTTCACAGCATTGCCATTTTGCGGATTTGTGGAATTTGAGATATAGTTTCCCATTCTGGAAAAGAATTGTTTACCATTGTTAACTGTTTAGTTTGAAAATGAAATATTTTTGCTATATATTTGCCACTTTTCAATTTGAATTCATTATTTGAACTGTAAATTCTCTCTTCCCTGCTACTCAATTCCAACAGTTTAGTATTGTAAAACGACTGGACAATTTTAAGGAAAGAACTGTATTTTCACCAGGATTTGAGAAACATTTGCTGAATGCATTCACCGGTCTCTTTAACATAGGAGATCACTTGCTAAAAAAAATGAAATTCATTGTGATTCAATGGGGTTAACCTACTAAAGGCAAATAGACTATGCACTGTGCAAGTGCATTTGCCTACATTTTCCTTAGTAAATGCAATGTGGTAACACTTTACTTTGTAAAGAATACCAAATCAGATGAAAGGAAAATTAAAAAAAAAACATTTCTGTTCCGTTTCTTACCTCCACTCTATGCCCTGCCATTTCTTTCGGCAGTATACCCAATTTCACAAAGTGAAGTATTTACAACATACAGTAAATGTAGAAATATAGAGGAGAGCAGAGCAAGAACCCTAATTCCCTAACTTTTAAAACCTTGTGCAGGCAATTTTACTATTTACTATGCTGACTACTATTTAAATCACATCTATGGAGGTTTTCATGTTTTCATGATAGCTATACAACTACCACACGGAAGATGGTACCTCTGTGGTGGATGCAAGTCAACATTTAGAAGCCCATTTATAAAGCCGTGGTATGGCATTACTAGGGCAATATGGTTGATTAAATACATTTGTGTTTTTTTTTTTTTCTTTAAAGCACATTTGCTTGCAAATGTGTTCAGTGTGTCACAAGCTTCAGGACTCTGAATCAAGTTAAGGCCCATTCAATGAAGTTAATGGAGAAAATGCAGAAAAAAAAGACCAAGTCACATGACCTGTGTGAGAGACCACAAGCACTTTAAAATTGTAATGTAAAATGCAAACGCAGCGTGGAGTAAATATTATGGTGTCAAGCAAATGAACATACCTGTATAGCAATATTCACTCTACATTTTGAATGCGCCCTTTGCTTTCTTCCCTCACCAATAAACATATCTTAGATGCTACATGTAGCATACCCAGTGATGACACAGAAATGTCAGAGTATTGCGATCTGACATGACTAGCAGTGTAATCTTTATGCTGGATGGGAGCACCTTCTACATGAGGGAATATGCACATAGTGCTCAGGCAGCTCCAGGTGCATCAACAGTGCGTTAAAGGTTTGGTAAACTTCACATGTGGCTAGATACCTTTTGCTTATGGTAATGACTTATTGCTTTAAAACCCATCTCCAGAGGAAAAAAAAAGCACTTTTAGTTACCTAATCTCCTGCTCCCCTAGCAATTAGCCCTCCTACACTCTGCTGCTGGACTATCCCTCAGCAACCTCACATCCAATGAAGGCCTTTGGGCACTGCATTGTTCTTGATGACATTAAAAGACCTGTGACCACGGTAGCATAGGGGAGAAGAGGCTACGGGAACTGGTCTAGCAGCATGCAGGGAGGTTTAGGTATGTAAAGGTGCTTTTTTTTGGTCCCCTGGGTGTACAAAAGCATTTAACCCTTGCAGTGCAGGGACAGTCTCACTGCAAGGTAAGATTTTTGATTTCCCTGGAGTTCAGCTTTAAATATACATTTAAAAGAGAAGTGCGGGATTAACAAAAACAAGCAAGCAATCATACTCGCATTGGTCCACTGCTGCATATGTCCCTCACAGCCTCTAAAGCCTCATACACATGCGCTGATTGTTGGACAACCGAATGTCCAACTTTTGTCCAAAAGTGGCTGTTGGCGGTTTTGTCTAGCATACTGGCAGTAGTCAAGTAATCGGCCAACAAAGCCAAACGTAGTAACGTGTTACGAGCGTATAATGAGGAAGTTCAGGTGAATGTGATTTGTGAATTACGTACACAGGTTTACACGACCGAACACTTCCTGGATTTCAAGCATGCATGTTTGCACTTCCAACTTTTTGTTGGCCCAACTTCTGTACACACGAGCCAACAATCGGCCAACGCCTTGTTGGCCAACAAAAGTTTTCTAGTCTTGTCAACCAACTTCTGTTGGACGATAATTGGAAATCGGCTGTCGAATCGTGCGTACTAATGGTCAGATAATCGGCCAACAGGCTGTTGGACAACCGTTGTTGGCTGATAATCGTACCGTGTGTACAGGCCTTAAGGATGAACTGAGCAATCAAACACCGCTCACTCTCAGTGAGTTGGTGACCGTCAGTCATCCCTCTCTTTCTTTTTCTCTCTCATACATTTTCATATTCATTTTTTTTCTTTCATCTGGAGGAGGTTTTTTTTGTGGCTAATCACACCCTCATGCCTGAGCCAGGGCCAGGTGAATTACAGGAAGTATAATCTACAAGAATCATCTGCCCTTACTCAAGATGGTCATGGGTAGAAATGCTAGGGGGATGTTTTTTAAAATGATTTCTCAACAAAATAAAGCACGGAGACATGGTTGGATGGACGAGTTTGCTTTTGAATATTAAAATATAATTAAATAGCATTTTTACTTTGTGGTGCTCAGATACAGTTAAGTTCCGTTTTTAATTCTACATGTAGAACGCCAGTTTGAAGAAAAACGGGTCTGACTATGTAATGGATAATCCACAGGATAACCACTCTAATCTGCATTACTTTTTCAAGCAGTGGGAAAGGTATCCGGAACTTAAATACCTAATACTGAACAAAAAGCTGTCACCTTCTAGGAAAACCTCAAACTAAATCCTCTGTAGAAAAACACTGACTTGAAAAGAATGTCTGTGATAAAAAGGCAAAAGTGAAGTTTATGGGATTTTTCTACACTTTACCCTAGGGACTGGAGTTTCCAAACTTCATGGATACTGAAGGCAAAAAGCTTAGGATTTGGGCTTAATGGCACGTAAGCTTCTCCTTCATTTAAAAGAGATCCAGTCACAATTCTCTCCTGGCAATTAAAATTGCTTTTAAAGGTTAGAGAGTGAAATATGATAGTTAAAAAAAGAATACTGTGGATTAGTGGAATAACATTGTATGGTTTGTCCTAAAGTCCTCGATTTGCACGAGAGTGCAAGAGTCAAATTTCATCCTCACCCAGAGGTACCATACCCCATCTCTTTTACATCAGTACTTTCTGAATACCACCAGGGCCGGCTCTACCACTATGCAGAGTAGGCGGCCGCCTAGGGCGCACTGCTGCCTAGGGCGCCTGGCCACTGTTGATCTGTCACTGGCTGCTCTGCATTGATTCGTGTCATCAGAGAGGAGAGCCGTGGCTGGCAGCTGCCTCGATCATGTCATCAGTGCCTTTGAGAATTGGAGAGGAGCAGCCCCCCCCTCGATCGTGTCAGTGAAGTGGAGAGGAAAGCCGTGGCTGGCAGTGCCACCCCCCCTGGTGAGGCTGTATTTGATGAGGCTGTATTTGGCGCTGGTGAGATTGTATTTGATGAGCCTGTGAGCATGGGCATGTGACCTGCCCCCTCCCTCTTGGTTTTGAAATCAAATTTTAAAGGGAAAGGTCCCTTTAAGAAAATTAAATTGTCCTGAGGTGGGAAAAAAGCATGTGACATTCCGGAATATTCTGGAATTGATTGGTGTTGGTGAGGCTGTATTTAATGGGCACAGATGAGGCTGTATTGATTGGTACTGGTAAAGCTGTATTTGATTGGTGCTGGTGAGGCTGCATTTGATTGGTGATGACCAGGCTGGGCAGAGAAAAGGGGATGGAGTCATGGGTGGAGCCAAGGGGGGAGGCAAAATTAGGTTTCGCCTAGGGTGTCAAAAATCCTGGCACCAGTCCTGAATACCACTGATTGATGCTGGAGGTGCCAGGAGGAATGGTGAACACTGTGGTATATCTTTTGGTCTTATCCCAAGCTCACAAATTTCTGGACAGAGGTTTTTGAAGGATTACCCAAAAATTTACTGATTATGTTGTTCCTGAAGATCCAGCCTTCTTCCTCTTAAAGTGATTGTAAAGGTAATTAAAAAAAAATAAAAACAAATAACAAACATGTCTATACTTGACTGCTCTGTGCAATGGAATTGCACAGAGGAGCCGTGAACCTCCTCTATTCGGGTCCCCGGCCAGCACTCCTGGCCCCTCCCCTCTGTCCCGTGCCCCCACGTGAATGCGTTCCTATTGGGGCACTTGTGTGTGCTCGCACCCGAGCCCCACTGCTGCGTCCATCGACATAGACAGCAGGACTCGGCCGAGCTCCCTCGTCACTGGCTTTGATTGACAGCACTGGGAGTCAAGGGCTCCCGATGCCCCAGCAAAGCCAGCGAGACCTGAAAGTGAGGGGAGAGAAAAGCTGCAGCCATGCACAAAGCTGGATCGAATGAGAGCTCAGGCAAATAAAAGGGGGGGGGGGGGTGCTGACACCTAAA
>BLSH010021793.1:271066-291241 GCA_018402905.1 Glandirana rugosa
CTCCCCCCCCTTCCTCCCCCCCCCCCCCCCCGCACTGAGCTCTCACTGAGCTTGGAGGGGGGAGAACTGTAACAGAGACGTTCGTCTCGGTTTACAATGTGACGGCTGTGATTGGACGCAGCCTTCACATGATCGGGAAGGCCAGTCACTGCGCCCGTATTCCGATCTCTGCTCAGCTGGATCCTGTGATCATAATGATCACAGGATCCAGCAGCAGCGCGTCGCGTGGCCGCGCTGCGAGCTCCCGTTCTGCAGGACGTGTATACACAGTGAGAGAGAGAGAGAGAGAAGATAATTGAGGTCCAAGATTAAAATACAGTTTAGCAACACAGGGTACACAACTATATATTAACCACCTCCCACCCGGCCACTGTATATATACGGCCGGGTGGGAGGTGGTTAATATATAGTTGTGTACCCTGTTTTGCTAAACTGTATTTTAATCTTGGACCTCAATTATCTTCTCTCTCTCTCTCTCTCTCTCTCTCTCTCACACTGTCTCATATGTCTTGCTTTGCTGATTCTTCTTTCCCTTTGGAAACTTGTGTAGGGGGAAATCGGGCTGGCCATATATTGTACAACTTTCCTTTAAATTTACCAAAACCATATAATATGAGGTCAAACTTAAACACTTTCAATTTGTATGCAATCGGATAGGCCCTACAGAGTTGAAGGTAAATCTAAAGGAAATTGAATAAGAAAATTGTAAAATTGATGGCCAGCCTTAGGCGGCAGAGATGGAACCCGCAGGGAAAGAAGCTGGCGGGGACAGAAGCCATTGTGGGTGGAGGTCAGCAGCTTCAGTGGGGGTAGTGGTGCAGCAGTGGCAAAAATGTATGACCTAAAAAGTGGGAGGTTATAGCCCAGGCACCCTCTAAGGCTGGATTTACACCTATGCAATTTTAGTGCTTTTTGCATTTTGCAGATTTGCAATACAGAACGTGTCCCATAGGAAACCATGTTAAATGGACTGCAGTGCAAATCTGCAAAAGGCACTAAAAATGCATAGGTGTGTATACAGCCTTAGTAGCAATATCCAGGGTGGACTGACAATCTCTCTCCCGGTCCATTGCTGATATAGGCCTGGTTCACACCAATGCATTTTTTTTGTGCTTTTTGCAGAAATGCACTACAGTCCATTTAACATGGTATCCCATAGGACAAGTTCATGCCTATGCTTTTTTTCATCTGCTGCATTTTTGGACTTTTTTTTTAAATGCAAAACAGTGCGGTTTTAGTTTAATAGACTTCAATAGAGAAGATGCATAATTTTTTTATCGTGCTATCGCCACATGATATGGCGGCAGGGCATGAATGGTAAGTGCTCTGTGCTGAGCGGCTTCCTGTTCATTCACAGACAGTTTACTATACTTCAATTATGATTGAACACAGTGAGTGAGTATGTTTACTGTGTTCATTTAGAAAAGGAAGGGGCCAGTTAATGATTAGGCTCTACCCCCACTCTGCATCCTGAAACATCCCCTGCAGTAGCCGGGGGGTGGGGTGGAGAAGAAAGGAGGGAACCTAGCAGCGCTGCAGTGGGGGGGCGCATCAGGAGGGGAAGCCCAGGCAGTAGGGGGAATTGGCAACGCTCAGAGTGATTAGGGTGTGCCCAGGCACACCCCCTGCGCACGCCTATGCCCTGGAATCACCTGCCATCAGTAACAGTCACAGTCTGGCATTAAACAAATTGGCTGAATAGATACTGCAACTAAGTACTTACTAAAAGCGCAATGTACAAGACCACTGCCATATAAAGCTTCTGCCAAGTGTTTACAAAGGAAGTGACGTCAGGTCTCCCTGTTGGACAAGGAGCTGGGGCATTGCTGATCCAGCTACACCCTGCCTTCCCCTACAAAAGCAGGTAATTCTAACAGTGATATTATTAATATTACAGCCCAGGGGTCAAGTCCTGGGAAAAAAAGTGTGAGAACTCATCCAAATGCCACCACCACTACTACTACCACATCAAGCCCAACCAGTGACGTTTCATCTCTAATGAGCAGTCGGTGAGATACACTGTACGGTGACGTTTAGATTATCAGGAGTCATATCCTATATCATGTGCAGATCCTGTATCTGGCACCCCCTGAGAAACAAACGTAGTTGCAGCGAGGTGGTGCAAGTTTTTAGGGATTAAATCAGATGGTGAAGAGGCAATATAATGCTTCCTTGTCACCTGTCAAACACCCTCTGAAAAGTGATTCACTGTGGTTCACTCTCTGGAGGGCAACAGTAGTGGACCCTAATCTACAGCAATGCCCCTCACAGGGCCAATCAATGCAGCCCCATCAGCACAGCCTCGCCAGTGCCCATCAATGCAGAATCACCAGTCCCCATCAGCTCAGTCTCACCAGTGCCCATAAATGCACCCCACCAGTGCCCATCAATGCAACCACACCAGTGCCCATCAATGCAGCCACACCAGTGCTCATCAGCTCAGCCTCACCAGTGCCCAACAATGCAGCCTGATCAGTGCCCATCAAATGCAGCCTCACCAGTGCCCATCAGCTCAGCCTCACCAGTGCCAATCAATACAGCCTTATCAGTGCCCATCAAATGCAGCCTCACTAGTGCCCATCAGCTCAGCCACAACAGTGCCCATCAATGCAGCCTTACCAGTGCCCATCAATGCAGCCTCATCAGTACCCATCTCAGCCTCAGCTGAACACAGGAGACCTGGAAGTTTTTTTCTAAAGAGCTGCGCAGGGGGGGATTAGCATATTAGTGGACAGGATTGGGGGTCCCAGCCTGCTCTACCTCGCCGTGTCCCCCCCCCCCCAGTAAGCCACTGTCAGTCCTGCGGGAGGGGCTGCTAACAGGAACTGTGGAAAAAATGCAGGAACTCCGTTCCCATGCGTTCCCGCAGGACTTGAGCCAGCCCACATTAGATCAACATCTCTAGACCACCTATCAACAAAAAGTGTAGAGCATAATATACATATACACACACATGCACACCTTAAAAATAAATGAATTATTTAATATACACATTAATGCCCTGCAATAATTACTTCAGATTTTCCAGAGGAAATTTTTGTATTTAGTGTATAAATGTCAAATGCTCATGTAAGAAAATGCAAATTTGTAAAAGTGTCATGCTAAATTGTGTCAAATGAAGCTCAACTTCATGCTAATATAATGTTTTGTTCACAAACTCAATTTTTTTGGCGCATGTAGCATGGAAAGGGAGAAAAACTGCCCTAAATGTAAACTTTTTTTAAACTATTCAATTAGAAGACTTTGTTGGGAAATTATGGGGTAAATACCATGGAATGCACAAATATAATAATAAATGTAAATGTTGTGTTGGAAAAGAAACATCAAATACACAAAAAAGCGCCCTGGGACTTTATATGAGGTGAGCACCATTTGCCACTAATAACAAAGTAACGGTAATATACACAGTTTGAACATTTATTATAAAATGATCTTACATACATGGATAGCATGACAATGTTGGCTGAGCCAATAAAACACATCATGGTACAATTTTGCAATGATACATATAAAAACATACAGTATGCACAGGCATCTAATAAACTGACGCGTTTCACGAGACATGGCTCGCTTCCTCAGGGGTGGATGCGTGTGTGATGCATCATCAGGCAAAGCAATGTGCCAGTTTGCTGAGATCCCACCAGGCGGTAGCAATGGATGTGTGGCACAGGAGCTGAGGGGAGGAAGCCAACCAGAACCAACACCAGGGGACAACCGGAGGGCAGACATGGCATGGGTGGGGTTGTATGAGCCTAGAAGTTCCACCTTGTCCAAATAGGCATCAGCTGGTCCAAAAAATGAGATGGACATGCAGACCAATAGGTATGTGTGAGAGGAATGGAAGGAGGAGAGGTGGTTGGGATGATGTGACCCTGGAAGTTATACCCTTTGCAAATAGATGTCAGGTGTAAGCAGTGTGAAACAGCATGCATCAGTCACAGGAATCAGCTCAAACAGTTAAAACTGTGTATATTACTGTTACTTTGTTATTAGTGGCAAATGGTGCTCACCTCATATAAAGTCCCAGGGCGCGTTTCTGTCTATTTGATGTGTATATAGGGATGGAGGTGTGTCACTGGTGACACCAGACCTTCCTCTTTTCTTTGTTGGAAAAGAAGTGACAGGAAAATGCATTTTTTTTTTCAAAATGTTCACCATTTCTTTCTAAAGAAAAGCTAGAAAATATATGTTTCTAAACCTGCTTCCAAATTCAAAACATATTTGTCCTCCAAAAAATGATGTATAATACATCAGCATATACCACAAAAGCTAAAAAGTATGAAGTGCGGTGCCTTTCTTAAATCCTCAAAATAAAATGAGGAATTTTAGGACTCATAGGGGGTACAGGGAGCAAAAAGGTCTGAGATGCAAATGGTATTCCCGAGCATACAATGTATATAGCATCATGCAATTATTATATGGATTCACCAGACAAACTACCCTGCCAAATATTTAGAATGTACATACTCCAGGTTCTCTAACGTCTCCTGGGAATTATAAAGTTACAACTTACCTGTGCTGTCCTTTGTCAAGCAGTAGTAGAGCTCTTTCTTTCCAGTGTACTCACCTGAAGAGATTACAGTAAAGAGCTGGCAGAATCCGCATCTCATGCAATCATATTCTCAGCTGTTCTCAGTTTATCCTGTGATGACACAATGACACGCATTCTGTTACGCCTGACATTAAAAGACACACGGGCTAAAAAAAGATGCAATACAAATGACATAATGATTACATAAACATATTGTCCTTGTGCTGCAACGTATTCTCATGTTGCTTACAGGAAGCTGTCATCTTTCTTAAAGGACAACTGTGCTTTCATTTATATAATAGAGAATACCTATGGAAATCCAGTCAGTGTGTCTCTGACTTCATTCACCATCCAAAGTCTGCAATATACCTGGTATGTCCGACAGACAGCAGAGACATGCTCCAGGAAATGCTTTGTCCTGTAGAAAAGGATTTTTTTCCCTCTGACCTCATGATTACCAGCTTGCTTCCTGTTGTATGAGACTACATTTCCCATGATACTTGAGACTGCTGTAGCCAGGCATGCATGTGAAATGAAGGGGAAGGAGTGTTCAGTCCACGCTGTATTACTAGCTGCAGCCTGTGGCTGGGAAAGTGCAGACATGCAGCTTCTGCAATGAAGCACAATGTAATCTGCTTGATAACTGCGGCACTCCTAATTTGACATCTGTGTCATCATTTCATGCAACTTTATAAATTATAACCGTTTCATATTGTTTTTAACCACTTCCAGACTGGGTCTATTTTTTGGACTTGGTGTTTACAAGTTAAAATCCATTTTTTTGCTATAAAATTTACTTAAAACCCCCAAAAAGTATATATATATTTTTTTCTAACACCCTAGAGAATAAAATGGCAGTTGTTGCAATACTTTTTGTAGCACGGTATTTGCGCAGCGGTCTTACAAGCGCCGGAAAAAAAACACTTTTTTGAGCTAAAAAATAAGGAACGTTTACAGGAAAGTTAGCCCAATTTTTTCCATATTGTGAAAGATAATGTTACACCAAGGAAATTGATACCCAACATGTCATGATTCAAAATTGCGCCCGCTTGTGGAATGGCGACAAACTTTGGCACTTAAAAATCTCCATCGGCGATGTTTAAAAATTCCTACAGGTTAACAGTTTTGAGTTACAGAGGAGGTCTAGTGCTAAAATTATTGCTCTCGCTCTAACGATTGCAGCGATACCTCACATGTGTGATGATTTGAACACCGTTTTCATATGCGGGCGGGACTTACACTATGCGTTCGCTTCTGCGCGCAAGCTCGGCGGGATGGAGCACTTTACATTTTTTTTTATTATTTATTTTACTTTTCAGGCCTCATACACACGGGCGTTTTTTGACGCCATTTTTTTGAGCGTTTTTTGCAGCTCTCCATGTTATTCAATGGCCCTCTAAAAACACCGACCTTTTTGAGCAGTAGAGGGCGTCGGCGTTAGTGAGCTGTTTCTAGAATGGACCAGCACGCTCTGAGGCTGTAGCGTTTTGGCGTTTTTTGGCGCTAATCGGCAAAACGCTCATTAACGCCGTACCGGCGTTAACAGGCGTTTTTTGACGCCAACGTTTTCAGGTTAAAAAATAGAGGATTTTTTTTTAAAAAAAAGGCCTATTGATGCCGACGCTCACTAACGCTCATTGACGCCGAAAAAAAATGCTGATTTTTCCCTGACGTCGGACCCGAAGTTTTGCTTATTTAAAATCATACGCCCGTGTGTATGAGCCCTCATTTTTACACTGATCTTTAAAAAAACATTTTTTTTATCACTTTTATTCCTATTACAAGAAATGTAAACATTCCTTGTACAGGCGGTCCCCTAGTTACAAACATCTGACTTACAAACGACTCCTACTTACAAACGGAGGGAGACAACAAGAAGTGAGAGAAATCTCCCCCTAGGAAGGGAAATTCACTCCTGTTAAGCCTCGTACACACGGGTCGACGATCATACGTATGATCGTCGCAAATCGTGTGTTGGCTGTTGTATCTAGCATACTGACTGCACTACACGATCGTATGAGCACAGAAGAACGTTCAGGTGCATGTAATTAGCATCCGGCCGCAGGGCTGGTGCAAAGATTTTTGGCACCCTAGGCGAAACCTCATTTTGCCGCCCCCCCTTGACTTCACCCCTGACTCCACCCCTTCTGCCCTGCCCAGCCTGATCAGCGCCCATCAAATACAGCTTCACCTGTGCCCATCAAATACAGCCTCATGGGGGTGGGGGCGGAGGGGGGTATTTGGCAGATCAGTCACTATTTCTATATACATTTGCAAATGGCATGTGATAATACAATCTCATTATCTCAGTCAGACATTGTCAGTTTTTACATGAATCAATGCAGAGCAGCCAGTGACAGATCAACAGTGGTCAGGCGCCCCTAGGCGGCAGTGCGCCCTAGGCGGCCGCCTACTTCGCCTACTGGTAGAGCCAACCCTGTCCGGCCGTTCCTGACTTCGGAGCATGCGTGTTTTGCATAATACAACTTGTTGTACCAACTGCTCTGTACACACGATACAACGGTCGTACGAGCGCTTGTTGGTATGACCAAGTTTTCTAGTCTGCTCATACAACTCCCTTGTACGACCGTCGTATGTTCGACTGTTCTAATCACGCATACGAACAATCAATATCGCATACAACGGTCGTTAGTACGACCTGTTGTATGCGATCGTCGTCTCGTGTGTGCAAGGCTTAAGAGTTATCATGGGAAAAAGGTGTCTCCACTGAAGCTTTATCACCAATCCTTGTTTCCACAACAACCCAAAATTTTCAAAATCCAATTATCATTGGGACAGAAAGTGACGTGAAATCTTCTGAACAGAAACATAGACAGCAAAACAAACATTACAAGGGTGTTACCCCTTCCCTATGCTATGCAAAAAGCTTAAAAATAGTTTTATTGGCTGAAGCTACACTTAAAAAACATACCTGTTCTGACTAACAAACAAATTCAACTTAAGAACAAACCTACAGACCCTATCTTGTTTGTAACCCGGGGACCACCTGTAATAGAAAAAAGCATGCCAGGACCTCCTAAATATGAGATTTGGGGTCAAAAAGACATTTACACTCAAATGCAAAAAAAAAAAAAATGACAGTTGAAAAAAAAAATGTCCCCTTTAAGAGCTTTGGGCGGAAGTGACTTGTGACACCGCTTCCGCCCTGCAATGCTATGGAGCCAAGTGGGTGGTATCTTCCGCTCACAGGCAGTGGGGGGAGCAGACTGGATCATCTCCGCCGTTAACGGCGGCTCCAGTAAGCAGCAGAGATGATGGAAAAGTGGCGGGGGGGCACCTCTCCCGCCACCGATAAAAGTGATCTCGCAGCGAATCCACCTCTGAGACCACTTTTATCTAAAAGAGAAATGCCGGCAGAAAAAAAATGAAAGCTATCTGCTACCATAACAACGGTTTTCCACTTCAAAAGGCCGCCATACAGTTGTATGGCGGTGCGGAAGTGGTTTTAATCACGTGTATCCTTGTACACCATGTGCGTAGGGTTGCCACCTCATCCCTTTAAAACCGAACACATATTAATTACACAGGTTCTGTGGCTAATTAACCACTTGCCGACCGCCGATCGGCATCTGACGGTGGCAAAGTGGCTCGTTCCCGCAAATCGCTGTCATACGACGGCGGCTGCGGGAACGCGCTCACTGTGTCCAGGGGGGCCCAGGGAGCGGGTGCGGCGGCTTCGATTGCCGCTGGCTACCCGCGATGGCCCCCCCGGAGCGAGTGAGCGAAGGTCCGTGTATGTAAACACAGACCTCTGCTCTGTGTGAGGGGGAAGGGCTGTGATCACAGCCTTCCTTTACGTGAAGGCTGTGACCACTTCCCTTCCCCAGCTAGGCAAGCCCCCATACAGTTAGAACACGCCCAGGGAACATAGTTAACCCTTAGCGCGCCCCCTGCAGGTTAACCCCTTCACTGCCAATGGCATTTACACAGTAATCAGTGCATTTTTATAGCACTGATCGCTGTATAAATGCCAATGGTCCCAAAAAAGTGTCAAAATGTTCCGACATGTCCGCTGAAATATCGTAGTACCGCAAAAATCGCAGATCGCCGCCATTTTTAGTAAAAAATAAAAAAAAATTAAAAACCCCAAAAATGAATTCTCATCATCCGTAAACGCGACCACTTTTGCGCAAACCAATCAATAATCGATTGCGATTTTTTTATCGCAAATATGAGGAAGAATATAAATCGGCCAAAAACGGTGAAAAAATGTTTTTTTATTTTTTTTTTTTTTATTTGTATTTTAGGAAAAAGTAAGAAATTTGGGTTTTTTTGCAAAATTGTCGCTCTTCTTTTGTTTATAGCGGCGATCAGAAATGACGCAGCGGTGATCAAATACCACCAAAAGAAAGCTCTATTTGTGGGAAAAAAAGGACGCAAATTTCGTTTGGGTACAACGTCGCACGACCGCGCAATTGTCCGTTAAAGCGACGCAGCTCCGAATTGCAAAAAGGGCTCCGGTCCTAAAGCTGGAAATCCTTCCGGGGCTGAAGTGGTTAAGGTGGTAATTAAACTCACTTGGTGCCTTATCTGCATTAAATTAGCCTCAGAACCTGTGTAATTCATCCAGTATCTCAATAAAGTGAGTACACCCCTCACATTTTTGTAAATATTTTATTCTATCTTTTCATGTGACAACACTGAAGAAATGACACTTTGCTACAATGTAAAGTAGTGAGTGTACAGCTTGTATAACATTGTACATTTGCTGTCCCCTCAAAATAACTCAACACACAGCCATTACTGCCTAATCCGCTGGCAACAAAAGTGAGTACACTTCAAAGTGAAAATGTCCAATATGGCCCAAAGTGTCAATATTTTGTGTGGTCACCATTATTTTCCAGCACTGCCTTAACCCTCTTGGGCATGGAGTTCACCAGAGCTTCACAGGTTGCCACTGGAGTCCTCTTCCACTCCTCCATGACGACATCACGGAGCTGGTGGATGTTAGAGACCTTGCGCTCCTCCACCTTCCCTTTGAGGATACCCCACAGATGCTCAATAGGGTTTAGGTCTGGAGACATGCTTGGCCAGTCCATCACCTTTACCCTCAGCTTCTTTAACAAGGCAGTGGTCGTCTTGGAGGTGTGTTTGGGGTCGTTATGTTGGAATGCTGCTCTGTGGCCCAGTCTCCAAAGGGAGGGGATCATGCTCTGCTTCAGTATGTCACAGTACATGTTGGCATTCATGGTTCCCCAGTGCTGGCAGCACTCATGCAGCCCCAGACCATGACACTCCCACCACCATGCTTGACTGTAGGCAACACACACTTCTCTTTGTACTCCTCAACTGGTTGCCGCCACACACGCTTGATACCATTTGAACCAAATACGTTTTTCTTGGTCTCATCAGGCCACAGTACATGGTTCCAGTAATCTATGTCCTTAGTCTGCTTGTCTTCAGCAAACTGTTTGCAGGCTTTTTTGTGCATCATCTTTAGAAGAGGCTTCCTTTTGGGACGACAGCTATGCAGACCAATTTGATGCAGTGTGCGGCGTATGGTCTGAGCACTGACAGGCTGACCCCCCACCCCTTCAACCTCTGCAGCAATGCTGTCAGCACTCATATGTCTATTTCCAAAAGACAACCTCTGGATATGACACTGACCATGTGCACTCAACTTCTTTGGTCGACCATGGTGAGGTCTGTTCTGAGTGGAACCTGTCCTATTAAACCGCTGTATGGTCTTGGCCACCTTGCTGCAGCTCAGTTTCAGGGTCTTAGCAATCTTCTTATAGCCTAGGCCATCTTTATGTAGAGCAACAATTCTTTTTTTCAGATCCTCAGAGTTCTTTGCCATGAGGTGCCATGTTGAACTTCCAGTGACCAGTATGAGAGAGTGAGAGCGATAAAAGCAAATTTAACACACCTACTCCCCATTCACACCTGAGACCTTGTAACACTAACGAGTCACATGACGCCGGGGAGGGAAAATGGCTAATTGGGCTAATAGGGGTGTACTCACTTTTTTGCCAGCGGTTTAGACATTAATGGCTGTGTGTTGAGTTATTTTGAGGGGACAGCAAATTTGCACTGTTGTACAAGCTGTACACTCACTACTTTACATTGTAGCAAAGTGTCATTTCTTCAGTGTTGTCACATGAAAATACATAATAAAATATTTACAAAAATGTGAGGGGTGTACACACTTTTGTGAGATACTGTATGTGTTAGGGTTTAAAGGGATGAGGTGGCAACCCTACGGTGCGGCGTGTTTAACGTGTGCTTTATTCAAACCATACACACATAAAAACTCATGAAAAAATGTATAGATTATATTAGAACATTGTTTTCTATATGCCCCGTTCACACCACAATGATGGCGTGATGAGCAGAAAAAAATGCAGCATGTCTGCATTTTTCGGTAGCACACTGGAATGTAACTGCATGTCACCATGTTGCTGTGTGAAGACATGAGTAAAGTAGAAAAGTAAACAGTGCAATGAGATATTGCTAAAACGTGTATCACACAGGTGCCTGCTGGAGCTCATGGTGTCAGTGGTACACATTGTGGGCTAGTATGTACATTGCATACGGCTGAGTTCACACTGGAAAGCACAGCTGTTAGAGTGCTCTACCATTCTGGCAGCTGTCCATTCCCAGATGTGGTAAGAGGTAGTGTGGTGCGCAATTCAGCAAATCACTTGGCTCCCTTATTTGTTTTGTACAAAATAAAGCGATACTAAAGGTTCACTTTTTTCCACCTAAAAACAACAAACATGTTATACTCACCTCCTCTGTGCAAGGGTTTCGCACAGAGTGGCCCCGATCCTCCTCTTCTGGGGTCCCAAAGCGGCGCTCCTGGCTTCTCCTCTTCTCGAGTGACCCGTCGGGGAAGAGCTCTCCCTGGGGCCACTTGTGCGCGGGCGCCCCTGTGTCCTGTTGCTGCGTCCATTGACACAGACAACAGGAATTGGCCCCGCCCCCAGCTCCCACGTCACGGGACTTGAGTTACAGCAGCAAGAGCAAATGGCTCACCTGCTATCAATCTATCCAATGAGGACCTGAGACACCGGCTGGAGCTGCTAGGCTTGTCCCTGGCACGGGAACAATCAGGCTCAAGTAAGTAAATAGGGGAGTCTGGGAGGCTGTTGCAACAGAAAAGGTTTTTCACCTTAATGCATAGAATTCATGAAGGTGAAAAACCGGGAGGGTTTACAACCCCTTTACCCACTTCAGCCCCGGAGCCATTTCTGACACTTGTTGTTTACAAGTTAAAATCAGTATTTTTTGCTAGAAAATTACTTAGAAGTTAGAACCCCTAAACATTATATATATATATTTTTTTAGCAAAGACTCTGGAGAATAAAATGGTGGTCATTGCAATATTTTATGTCACACGGTATTTGCGCAACGGTCTTTCAAACCCAATTTTTTTGTATATTGTGAAAGAGGATGTTACGCCGAGTGAATAGATACCAAACATGTTAAGGTTCAAAATTGCGCACAAACAACAGTACTTAAAAATCTCCATAGGCAAAGTTTTAAAGTTTTTTTAACGGTTTCCAGGTTAGAGTTACAGAGGAGGTCTTTTGCTAGAATTATTGCTCACACTTTGATGATCGTGGTGATACCTCACATGTGTGATTTGAACACCGTTTACATCTGTGTGCACGACTTACGCGATGCGTTTTCTTTGCTGTGCGAGCTTGCGGGACGGGGGCCCTTTAAAACATGTTTTTTTTTCATTTATTCATTTTATTTCATTTTTTTAGCACTGTTCCTTTAAAAAAAAAATCTGATCACTTTTATTGCTGTCACAAGGAATGTAAACATCCCTTGTGACAGTAATAGGTGGTGACAGGTACTCTTTATGGAGGGATCGGGGGTCTAAAAAACCCCCGATCCCTCCTTTGCACTTAAATGTATTCAGATCACTGAAAATGCAGATTCTGAATGCTGTAATTTTTTTTAAATCTGCGCCATTGTCAGAAGTCGGAAGTGACGTCGCTTTCGTAGTTACACGAAGGAGACCGATCGGAGCCGATTCCGGCTTCTGTCGGGACTCCTTGCAGCTATCCGACGCTCCAGATGGATGCTCCGGTTCCCCTAGTGGGACCAGGGAAGAGCAGCGGGGGGGGGGGGGGGGGGCTGCAGGCCATATTGTGGGTGACGCATAGGGTTGCCACATCATCCCTTTAATCCCGAACACATATGAATTACACAAGTTCTGAGGCTAATTTAATGCAGATAAAGCACCAAGTGAGTTTAATTACCACCTTAATCAGCCACAGAACCTGTGCAATTAATATGTGTCCTGGATTAAAGGGATGATGTGGCAACCCTAGGGACACAGCTGGGCACACTACATGGGACAAGCTGCAGGGAACATTGCGGGAGACACAGCTGGGCGCACTATATGTGACAGACTGCCGGGCACATTGCGGGGGACACAGGTGGGCACATTGAATGGAGCAGACTGCAGGGTACATTGTTGGGGACACAGCTGGCTACATTACACGGGACAATCTGCAGGGCACTTTGTGGGGGACACAGCTGGGCGCACTATATGGGACAGACTGCCGGGCACATTGCGGGGGACATATGTGGGCACATTACATGGGGCAGAATTACTTACACGCTAGGCACACTAATGTACCACCCAGCTTACTTCTTATGCAGAGGTGGCTTACATCAGTCCTCTAGTCGTGCGCTTATCCCTGCCGGCCCCTTCTCCTATCCTGTTCATCCCAGATGTTGTCCCATACAAGCACCTGGGATGGACAGGAAGGGAGGAGGGGCCAACGGTGAACAGCACACCACAGCCAACAGTAGCACAGCCGTTTCCCTGCCTATCTCTGCATATGTTGACAGAGGGAATGCGATCTACCTATTATTCTAAATAAAGTGCAGCGCTAAATTTATACCGGCAGATCAAAATAGTAGATAAGAAACAGACCTCTGTCAACTTATCCCACCACTGTTCATGATATTAAACAATTAGTGGTATGACTAAATGGATGTACTTAACCACTTCAGCCCCGGAAGGATTTCACACTTTAGGACCAGAGCACTTTGTGCGACGTTGTACCCAAACAAAATTTGTGTCCTTTTTTTCCCACAAATAAAAATTTGATCACCAATACAAATCCAAAAAAAAATATAAAAAAATATTTTTTTTCATCGGTTTTGGCCGATTTATATTCATCCTCATATTTTTGGTAAAAAAAATCGCAATTGGCGTTTATTGATTGGTTTGCACAAAAGTTGCCGCGTTTACGGATGATGAGAATTCATTTCTGGGGTTTTTATTTTTTACTAGTAATGGTGGCGATCTGCGATTTTTAGCGGTACTGCGATATTGCAGCGGATATGTCGGACCATTTTGACACTTTTTTGGGACCATTGGCATTTATACAGCGATCAGTGTCATAAAAATGCACTGATTACTGTGTAAATGCCATTGGCAGTGAAGGGGTTAACCTGCAGGGGGCACTCTAAGGGTTAACTGTGTTCCCTGGGTGTGTTCTGTGTGTGGGCTGCCCTAGCAGGGGAAGGGAAGTGATCACAGCTTCCATGAAGAGGAAGGCTGTGATCACAGCCCTTCCCCCTCTCACAGAATGGAGGTCCGTGTTTACTTACACGGACCTCTGTTCATTCAGTGCGGGGGGGCGATCGAGTCCGCCGCACCCGCTCCCTGGCTCCCCCCGAACACAGTGAGCGCGTGGGCGCGCCTTCGGCGGCGTGCGCTCACAATGCTAGTTATCGCGACCGCCGTCCTGTGACGGCGGTTCGCGATAACGAGCCACCTTGTCGCCGTCACGCTGCGGAGGGCAGTCGGCAAGTGGTTAAACCTCTAAATTCAAGAACTTATAAGTCGATAAGTAGGTACACACAAATAGTAAGATGATAGTAAGGCTACTTTCACACTGGAGCGGTACCCGCGGTCGCGATAAAAAGTCGTCCTGAAAGTCGTGCTGAAATCGCCTAGAAAAGACTGCTGAAGTCGGGGCGCCCCTGTGTGAATACAGCCTTATTGTCTAGCACAGTGTATCTTTCCTTCTTCTGTTTGATGCGCTCTACCTGTCAGCTGCCTGCAACTGATGGGTAGATCGCCACAGAACCCTAGGGTTCTGCAGAAACCTGGTTGAGAAACACTGATCTAAAGTAATGATGATTAAGCATAAGCCTGGGTTGAGGCCAGGAAACTAATTTTGGTTGAGAATAAGGCATATCTGGAAACCTTAAAGAAAAAGACTAGAGAAAAAAAATCAATTGACAAAAGAATTTTTTAACCTCCCTGGCAGTAATCCCGAGTGTGGCTTGGGGTGGAATTTCAGTACCATTAGCGGTAACCCCGAGCCACACTCGCATCGCTGGATCCAGGCAATGTTACTCACCTTGTCCCCTGGATCCAGCGATGTCCTCCCGCGGTGTCAGCGTGTCTGTCCTCCGCCCGATGACTCTGTGTGTCGGGCTCCGTTCCCTGCGAGCGTCGCGTTGCATGGGGGCGGAGCCTGGTGGCAAATTCAAAAAGTGAAACACATAGTACACATACAGTACACTGTAATCTTACAGATTACATTACTGTATGAAATCATTTCATATCCCCTTTGTCCCTAGTGATTTGCCCAGTGCCCTGCATGCACTTTTATATAATAAATGTCATTCTTTCTGCCTGGAAACTTCAGAATGTCCATAGAAACCAAAAAGCGTCCCTTTACGTCAAAAACGGTTTTTGATCAGCTAGAAAACAGCGATAGTAAATAAGAATAATTTGCAGAATTGAGTGATACTGATTTTTGGGGAAATTTATCATCAGAAACTGAAAGCGGCGACAGCGACAATTCTGCAAATGAGCAAATTTCAGTGTTTTTGATTTGATTACATTATTGAATACATAATTATTTATTATATTATAATTTATGATTTCATGTTTCAAACTTTATCATATCCGGGATGTCTACTAGACTCTGGTTTGGACAGATTTAAGTGAGTTATTCCTAAGAATTACAGGCCTACAAAATAAAACTTTAAATTTCCATGCAAAATAATCGTACCGCTTTCAGCACCAAAAATCTGACATAATCATACCGCCAGGGAGGTTAATATGGTTCCAAAATAATAAACAGGTGATATACTCATATTTATTTAGCCATGTGCTCCATTGAGAGTGGCTGGTAGTAGTGGTTCACCTGATAGTTGACCTCAATCTCACCATATATCACACATCCGGAGACACTGACTGGCTTTTGTTTTTGTTGTTTTATTTAGGGGAAATAACTTGGATGGGGATAAGGAGTAACTGTGGGATGCCCAAAGAATTATGGTACAAGGATTCCATATACAGTCCTGTATATGCGCACTTCAGTGCAGACTCTCCCTCTGCAGACTATTTCTCCTCTCAACTTTCTAGCACTTCACTTGCTGACCATTTCCCTTACAGTTCTCTCACTGCCCAGAACTTACAGCTTTACACTTCTTTGCTTCTCTCCAGCTCAGAACTTAGTTTCCAGCCTGAAGGGAAATGTATCAGGCTTCTCTATGCCTTCCTCTGCACCGTGGTAAGCACGTGGTGAGGCCTACCCTGTTTCAGCAGGACCTCAGGAACACCCATTACAGGCCAGGGATCACGGGCCCCTGAATGTGCAGCAAAGTACTTTAGTTCTAACCGGGCCTTTGACGGACTTCTTCAGGTCCTATCGACCTGCTCTCTGGCAGTGACTCTCCTTTCCCCTGATTGGCTCCCAAGGCTCCCACGGACTGTCCACATTCCTCTCCCAGCCTGCTCCAGCACTTTCTCCTCCAGTCTGAGGGGCCGTCACTCACCGCACCGGTGGATACTTTAAAGTCTCTCACTGCTCCTGCAGCACCTCCGCTGTTCTCCTGTGCCGCTCCAGGAATCACTCTCCTTCCTGGCTGCACCCGAACCCCCAGGCCCCAAGGTCACAGTCCACTGACTGGGGGCGACCTCCCAGGTAGGGCCCTGCTCCACAGTGCCTCTGCTACATCTCCAGACTTCCACTCGACACTACTCCTCCCAGATTGGGCCGACTGAGTATTTAAGGAGGTCTGCCCCCTGCCAACCCTGATTGGGGATTGGTCAGGGCTCCCTAGAATACTCCAGATGGCTCCACCCATCTCCCAGCTCTCTGACCAGAAAACCTTCCCCAGGTTTCTAGAAAAAAGTGGGAGGTTCTGGTGACCTCATCTGTTAAGTCCACCCAATCCTCCCTGAGCATCTCCTCCCAGCCCAGATCAAAACATTCAGGCCTGCGCATTACAGTCAGGCCTGACTAAATTTACCTCTACTAGCCAAAACCCCTGCTAGAAAACGCACCTATACTATGGGGGCGTTACACTCACCCCCCCTCCCCTAAACATCTGCTGGTCCCCAGCTGAAATTGAAAAATAGCTTCTTTGAACAGAAGTCGGATATCCCAAAGTCAGAAATTGGAGGGGAAAAGGAAACAAACTTGGAAGGGGACATACAAAACTGTACATGAATAAGTATCAAAAATATATGATCTCCATTTTTGCAATATTTAAAATATACAGTTTATCACATTTCCTATCTACAATCCCTGCATCTACCTGCAGCATACTGTACACGATCTGGGCCAGAGCACCTCCCCCTAAAGGGAAGCCCTCCACCCGCCTAGTTAGCAACAGTTGTCGTTTGACTTGACTCTCAACGGATAAAGAGGAACAGCCGTTCCATCAGGACTAAAGAAACACAACTATCTAAACTAACTAAAAAACATAGCCTATCAAGAGGGGGTTACAAGCCTCCTAATAGAAACATAACTTTTACACAACTCTTGCCCTGCCTGCTCTGTCAGTGAGGGGTTATATGCTCACAGCAAAGCAGAAAAAAAACTATTGACAGTTCCTTAACGTCTGTGGTGGGAGGAGCCCCTCCCAGGCAGCAGGCTTCAAAGAGAAAAAAACAAAGAGGGCAAACTTCACCCCAGTATCCTTGCAGTGAACAGTCTCTTCCACTGGGCACAGGGTGGCAGGCTAGTTTGTCCTGCAGTTCAGGGGAAAAGTGTACACCCCAATACTCCTCAACAGTCCTGGGATGTGCTGCATAGTCTGTGCTACACCACAGTCCTACAAATAATAATGAGGATCCGGCAATCTCAACCGCTGGTCCCCTTCTCCCCGAACTGAAATAGAATAGCTCCTTGCAGGCTGGTTGGGCTTCACAATCATAACACAATCCTTTTTGATAGTCCGCCCAAGGCTCCACTCCCTCTTCAATTCCATGAATCTTTCCAAGGAGCTGCATTCAGGACCCCGCAAGGGCTTAGGTACATGAAGATAGTCCCATGTCATCTCATCCTCCCACTCCTCCCTTGAGCTCTCGACGATCTCCATGACAAGAGGCGGGACGTAAAGGTAGTCCAGGCTCCACTCCAAAGCAACCTGGCGTTGGACCTCCTGCTGATACCAGGAAAGCCTAGGCAACTTGAATTGATTTCCTTTCCCAGGTTACCTTGAGTAGCAGGGGATCTCACTGCCATTTGCCGGTATGTAGGTGCTCTGGTCTGGGTAGTGGAGGGCCAGTTTAGGAAAGTCTGGTAAAGAAGACTGGGAGTTCCTGTCGCTGAACTGGTACCCTGAGGGGACTCCTTCTCATCCTCATCAGAGAAATAAAGGGCTGACAAATCTCCTGTCTCCAGTACCCAAGCCGATTTCTCACTATGAGACGACCACTCAGCTAAGTGCTGACACAGCCGGCATTTCAGGGACCCCGGGCTCCCGCTCAATAGTGCTCATGGTTCCCCAGGCTGCAGGCCATGACAGTCTTTCCCTCCCTTGCGTCCTTGATCTTTGCGGGGGAGTCACTAGGCCGCAAATCCACTCATCCTTGTGGTGATGTCCATGGCTGTGGACGGCAGAGCCCTGTTTGCAGGTCAACCGAGTAGTATCATGGCTCCTGCTCTGTTGATACCTGCCAGGTAAGAGGAGCTTCACAATGGCCAAACCGGGTCCAGGCAGTGATGTCCATGGCAAGCATCCGGCAGTCCGGGCAGACGAGGCATCCATCCCATCGATGACTCCCAGGGCGATTCCCCCACTTGGCTCCAACCGAACCCCGGTGTCAACCAGGATCCGTTCCTGCCGTTTCCCGGAAACCAGGTCAGTGCTGGAAGCAGTCTCCCACCTTCCGCCAACGTGCTCCTCATGGTCACTCATGCTAGCTGCAGGCGCGTTGCTTCTTCCAGGGCATTGCTCCTCCTCCACGTTACCAGACGAGCTGGTGCCAAAAGTCCTGATAAGAAGGCATGCTGTGTGTCACGATGCTGTAACCCCTTGTATGGAGAACAAAACTTTACAGACACTCTGACACTAGCAGGGCTTGTGCAGACTTGTTGACTCTGACGGTGGTTGCCGATAGCAACAGTAAACTGTAGTATCCACTGTTCTGCTGGAAAGCACACCTCAAAAACAGTCTCTCAATTTAGCAACAAGAACAGGCAAACTTTACTGTTTGCAGGAATTGGAGCAGTCATTGATAAAGCACTTGTAATGCCCAACTTTAGCAGAACGCTGGGCATATTTGTAATCCAGTGGGAATGTCCGGCCGTAGCATGGCGCAGGACATATTTGTAATCCATGGACGTGTTCGCTCGCCATGGTTGCCATAGGCAACGACACATGGTACAAAGTCAGGGAATTGCAGGATTGGTATTTTTAAGTGTCCATCCCCAGTGCTGTTTTGGAGCTGCTGGGTAAGCAAGTAACAATCTGTTGGCAGCTCCCACTGGTTGCTATGAACACCGGCACACTTTATTTAGCACAGTTCAAGGCAAAGTACATCCATGTTGGCAATAAAACATGTTAAACATTCCTCTCGCTCAGTTCTTGCTGTTGCTATGTGCGACGACTGACTGTCTCACAGATAATCCTGGAAAGCAGAATACCCCAGATGACGGCTTTTGAGCCGAAACGCGTCGGTTCCCAGACTCCTTCTGTCACATTGGTTTTATCATAAGAGCTCTTTTTATATATCTACATTGTGAGTATCACTAATCCCTTTGCTTGGAATAAAATTTATAAGCGTTATTACACTATTGTGGTTTTTCCCTCTCATATTATTCATGGTGAGTGCTGGATCAACCCGAGAAGTGTCGCTGGGAGGATTTGGAGCCATCTACTTGGACAGGAATCCCCCTCCTTCCCCCCCCCCCCTCCTGCCTTCACGGCCAGTGGACGTCTGTGCATCTACACCTGAGTTGGATTTGACATCTGCGCAATATCTACCAGATTCTGGTAAGCTTACATCTATTACCTGTTAAGTGGATTCTTGCGGGACATCTTGTTGGTTCAAGAACATTTGTATCAATACAGATTTGGACAATGCCTGATACTATACATAGAGAAAAGTGTGTTACATTTTGATGAATGCGCTCTTTGGACTAGCGTGCTTCATACTTTTAATCAATTTGTTTCTCCTTGGAAGTCCAACCATTGGAACTGCTTTCTATTTCTGGGACTATCCACCCATTTGTTTTCTCCTTGGGAGTTCAACCTTTAGAACTACATTTTACATATTTTCCTCCCTTTTGGCACTGCATTTGTGTTGAAAGAAATCCTGGAAAGCAAGCTCCCAAATGTAGCCATGTGCTCAGTTGAGAGTGGCTGGTAGAGGTGGTTCACCTGATAGCGGACCTCAA
>BLSH010021793.1:302641-314533 GCA_018402905.1 Glandirana rugosa
CCTAACTCAGTTTGTCCCACAATTTCTTCAAATCAACTCGAAACAAACCCCGTATCATCCTCTATTTACACATATTTACAGGGAGATATCATGGAAACTAATACTATATGGAGGGGAGACCCAGAGATTAAAGACTCTATTTACACTTCCGTGTACAAAACCTTTAATTCTAGCGGTGGGGAAAACAAAAGCACAGGCGAAACCGAATCTTTTTTACCCCCATCACGCACACTTCCTTAAACCCCGACATTACAACACCCTTTACTCAAAGAGCTTAGTTCTATTCCCTTCCGGACATCTACACCACATGGACCTAAAACGCTAAATCCAGGTACACCACATCTACAGGCCTTCCCTTATCTTGATTCGAGAAACTCATTTCCCACAACATTACAGCCCCAAATTCCTTCACACGCACTACCCCCATTTTTTCTAAGCCAAAGCGGACACGAAAACAAAAGGGGTGGCGATCTTAATTTCCAAAACATGTGCCTTCACATTTATCTCAGAAATTAGAGACCCAGAGGGGAGGTATATCATAATCAAAGGTACTATAGAGGGACATTTATACACATTTATCTCCTACTATGCCCCAAACAAAGCTCAACTAAACTTCTTTAACACCCTGTTTGACTCAATCCAACCCCACCTAGAAGGCAGGGTCATTTTAGGTGGTGACTCCAACATCGCCTTTGATCAGGGACTGGACAAATCCAGACCCCTTGGGAACCAATTGATGCTCCCCTCTAAAGCGAGTCTTAAACTAGCCAAATTGCTTTACACATTTAATCTGATGGATTGTTGGAAAGAATTCAACCCAACCAAGAGAGACTTCACACACTGTTCCTCCCCCCATAATCCGTACGCATGTATCGACCATTTGCTGGTCCAGACCCACACGATTCCGCTTGTAGTCAACTCTAGGATAGTTGATACAGCACTCTTGGACCACTCTATAGTGATCCTACAAATACATTCTGACCCACATTACGCGCGACCGGCCCACTGGAGACTGAACGAATCGTTGCTCTTGGACCCAGTCAAAATCACAGAAATAAATAAGGCCCTCGAGGAATACTTCCTTCTCAATAATACAGAGGATACTTCTGCAGAAACTCTCTGGGCAGCCCACAAAGCCTTCATTAGAGGCAAACTAATTCAATTGTCTTCACAAATAAAGAAAGAGAGATCTGCAGACATAGTCAGACCTGAAAATACTTTTTGTCTCTACAAGCGAGGCATAAGACTCACACATCAAAAATTCTGACAGCTCAACTAGATAAAGCAAGATTGGAGCTTAACATGGCCCTCACGGCAAAAGCAGAAAAGGCCATCCGCTGGAGTGGGCAAAAATTTTATACACAGAATGACAAATTAGGCTCAATATTGGCGGCGAGGCTGTCCCCACGGAGCCGCCAATATTCTCTGCCTAAAATTCAAATCCCAGGTCAGGGCCTCACAGCTAACCCAATAAAAATCCTGGATACATTTCATAAATTCTACTCAGAACTTTATAGCCCCCCAACCTGTGTAATACAGCATCAGCCTCAACGTTCCTTGAGGACATTCCCATTCCATCCCTGACGTTAGAACATAAACAAATTTTGGAGGCAACTTTCACAGAAGAGGAGGTAAGGACCTGAGAAAAGGTTCTGCACCAGGCCCTGATGGACTGTCTGTGCCATATTATAAAGCCTTTGCTGAGACCCTCGCCCCGTTCCTAAGTAAATTCTATAACTCCAAAACTCAGGGCACTCCTCTAGACTCACAACTCAACTCTGCTTTATCACGGTCATTCCGAAACCAGATAAGAACCCTGAGGAGGTGGGCAATTACAGGCCAATTTCACTGATAAACAATGATGTGAAAATCCTAACAAAAATTTTGGCCAACAGGCTCTCTTTTATCAATTCCTCACAAGGACCAGGTAGGCTTTATTCCAGGGGGACAGAGCACGGATCAGATACGTAGAGCAGTAGATCTGATATCCATCTTACAATATATTTGGGAGGGAGGCCCGAAACAATGGGGCATGATACTATCGCTAGACTTACAGAAGGCATTTGATTCAGTTTCGTGGGACTACATCTTCACTCTACTAGACAGATGGGGCTTTGGACAGCGCTTCGTGGGCCTTATTAAGGCTCTATATTCCTCTCCTAACACCCGCATAAGGCTTCAGGGATTCTACTTAAAATCGTTAGACATAGTGAAGGGGATGAGACAGGGTTGTCCACAGTCCCCACTCATCTTCGCTATGGCCATCGAATCCCTGGCAATCGCGATACGTCCCAACCCAAACATCAAAGGGGTTTCTTGTGGTACTCAGAGTCATAAATGTGGGCTCTTTGCTGATGACATCCTCTTATTTATCACATCCCCCCACACCTCACTTCCCAATTTACAACGCACATTAGACAAATTTGCAGAAATTTCTGGATTTACGGTGAACTACTCCAAATCACATGCAATGAACATATCGTTACCGCCTGAAACAGTCACATCGCTACAAGATTCATTCCCTTTCAAATGGAATTCAGTATCAATTAAATACCTGGGTATTAACCTAACGTCTAAGATAGAGGATCTCTATTCTAATAATTTCACCCCTATGTATTGTAAACTTGAGGACGAACTGAAATTCTGGTCGAAGAGCAAGCTCTCTTGGTTGGGTAGAATCAATGCAATCAAAATGACCCTTCTGCCACGGTTGCTCTATTTGTTTCGAGCCTTACCCATTGCAGTCAGGAAAGATCACCTAAGGACCCTTCAGAGCAAAATCTTAAGATTTGTATGGGGAGGCTCAGGTTATAGGTTCCCCCAGTCCATCCTGTATCGTCATAGGAAAAAGGGGGGCCTGAGACTCCCCATCCTCTACAAATATTACCAAGCAGCAAAATAGCACAACTATCTATAGTTTACTCTAGGCATGAGAAACCGGACTGGATCCAGATCGAGAAGCAGGCAGTCCCGAACTATACAATAGATTTCCTTCTGTGGATTTCTCCGAAACAAAGACCCTCTATTCTCTCTCCGACCTTATCCCACTCTTTCGCCCTCTGGGACTCATTAAGGAATCGCCACAAGCTCATCTCACCACTGAAACCACTGGCACACATTTTTCACAACCTTCCCTCCGGGGTTAGATATTAAAGCATTCAAGTTGGCTGGATAAGGGGCTGTACCGTATAGGTCATTTCTTCACGCCGACGGGACCTATGTCCCTAAGCCACTGTGTAAGCAAACTTGACCTCCCGATCCCAGAAAGCTTTAGATTCCAACAAATTCACCATTTTCTCCAGCGAATCTGGAAGGATGAAACCCTTCCGCCTAAAATCACGGTGTATGAACTCTGGTGTGGTCAGGCCACGGAGAAAAGAGGGGGCATCTCAGTAGTCTACACATCCCTCACCTCACCATCGGTGAAACCCTCCTATATGAAACACTGGGAGGCTGATTTTCAATTTTCATGGGACCTGGAGACCTGGCACGGTTATTATGCTAAGGCGGTTTGCGGTATCTTAAATACAGCTCTTATGGAAGCTAGTATTAAGGTTATCACCAGATGGTACCTCACCCCGTCTTGCCCATATCTATCCTTCGGCCGATCCTCTATGCTTTAGGGGCTGTTCCCTTCTGGGAACGATGCCACATATCTGGTGGGAATGTCCAAGGATACGACCGTACTGGAGGAAAATATTTAATATTATCGAGAAACTGAGATAGCTCTTCTTAACGCTTACATTCCTAATCTTTTCAAATCCAATAGGAATTTAGTGCACTTCATTTTGCTTGGGATAAAGCTTACCATAGCGAAATCTTGGAAACAACCTAAGATCTCATTTGCAGCTACCAAACGGAAAATCTCATGGATCATGGCCCAGGAGAAGTTGTCTAGCATCCTGTCGGACACAGTGGGGAGTTTGAGGGCATCCGGGAACCTTGGGCTGCTTACAGTCGTATCTCCTTTGTACCGGGACAGATCCGACCCTGGGTCATGCCCGAGCTGGTCCAACATTAGGCGCTTTTCTGTCTTCCTGCTCCATCTCTTTCTGTCTGTTCCCTCTATACTCTTCTTTCTTTCTGTTACTTCAGTTGAATGCTATTTTTGATGTCTCCGAGTCACAGTGAACATACTATAAGTTGTTATATATCTGAGATAGGAGGAAGTACACTCCCTATACCTCTCATGGATTTAATATTTGGATTGGAGGCGAGAACATGTTTTTTTTTGATGAGCATTATGTTGTGAAGCGCGGCCCCCCAGCCGGGCACAGCTTGATCCCAGTATGTTGGGAAATCACGCCTACCAAGGTTGTTATCTTATTTAGCCTCCTCAGAGGTTTTTCGCCCTGTTTATATAATCATGAACAAAGGTATGGAGAGACTGAGAGTCCAGTAGACTCCATGGTAATTTGAACTGTGCTCCGAGTGTCTTTATGTTTCTGTTACTTTACATATTGTTGTAACATTTTGTTTGCGTTTTATATGCCTTCGGAAATTACAATAAAATTTTTGAAAGTAAAAGTTGAACGTGCGGTTATACGACCATTGCACCGTGTGTACGAGGCATTAGTCTGTTATCTCTGGTGTAAGTGGGAGGATTGGTACCCCCCATTGTTGGTGTCAGTGGGAGGAAAAGTGCCACAAGGGCCAGATAAAGGCACGCAAAGGGCCACATCCAGCCCACGGACCACAGTTTGGAGACTCCTGGGCTAGAGCATTGAGAAAACAGTAATCTTCTAACTATATTCACAAAATCAAGATGCATGATAAACAGTACTGGACTCCACAGCCATAACTAGAGAGTTCCAGAACTTCTAGGCTTCTTTTACATATGACCTTCCTAATTCCACCCCTAGCTTGACGGACACTGAGCTTTGAGATCTCATAAGGGTATACCGTAAAGAATCTGTTTTCCCTCGACTCCCTGACCAGATACTAGAGGAGTTAGAACAGCATTGGAACTTTGTAAGATTATTACTGGCCTCACTTCCAACAAGAGTCTGGGACTGGACGGCTTTACCTATCAATAACATAAAAAGTTCTCGTATGTGATATCACGGGCAGGGACACACAAACCTCGCAGCCATTTTGTGACGGTCAGCCATTTCAGTTTTAACGTAGGACAAAACTCCTCATTCCTGCTCCCAATAACTTAGGAATTTCTGGGTCTCTTGAACAGACACCAAGCAGTCTGGGGGAATGTTTTGCAGGCCCGATCGTAAACCAATAAATCAGAGCCCTTAAAGGACAGTACAGTAGGTCTAGATAACGGAGAGAGCTATAATTCTCTGCAGACAGCTGCAACCTTTCAGTAACCCTAAATTAACATAAAAATATAGGAAATATACCCACAGTTCATAATTTCAGATAGGAATGTGACATATTAATAAGAAGTGTATATCTGTATGCGGGAAGGCATACCGATTAAAACCAACCCAAATATCGATGAATTCACTCATAAGGGAACCCACTGATAGTTTATCCTCTTCCCAGGGTCACAGAAAGTGACAAGGCTGTCATGTTTAGGCTTGTCTTGATGCACTGTGGCCGGTGAACTCAATTTCCCTAATGATGAATTTGCAGGATAATTCCATTCCGAGATATAGTGTTATACTGCGAATTGCATATTAGGGAAAATTGTTATTGTAGGGTCCACCCTGGACAGCCCACGGGACCTCCTTACCCATTTGAGTGGTCAGGGGCATACGGTCCCACCCCTCTTCAAAATGGAATGCGAAGGACAGCTCTCAGTTCTCACCTTACCATCAAAGAACGAACATCCGAGACTCATCATTGAATCTCTGATTAATCACTGACATTTTAAATGCAAGTAACCTTCTATTCTGCCTTATTTCTTTGCTGCTGTGTATTATGTCTCTTATTGCTTTGTAACATAATTTTTCTGTAAATATTTTACTGCACTCAAACGTGACCTTTTCATTATTAAACCTTATTCTGAAAAGTGTTAATCTTGTCCCTAAAGCTCTTAATGCAAGCTATAACGAATCTGTTCCTTTGAAGAGCGTTACTGTTTAAAATAACTCATCTGAATATTCCTGTCTGTGGTGACAGCGTGTGTCACAGGTGGTTATTCTAAAATCATATTGGTATTGCTAATTGTTGGAGACCTAACACTCCGGATCAAAGGTTAGTGGTGGCACTGAAAGGGATAATTGTTTGAATTAGCCCGTAACAATCGCTCTCAGGCGGCTGGCACTTAGACGGTGGTCCCGCAAGCTGGGAAATCTTTGTGCTGGAAGCAGCTGAGAGTGCTATTGTTGTGTTAGTGACAAGCGCGGTGTGAGATCAGGGGGGTCCTTGGTCACCCGTTGGTGAGGAGGGCAGTGATCTGATACCCGCGCTCGTCACATCGTAGGCCCTGATAGAACCAATGTGCCATTACTTTACCCATTTAAGGACCAAGCCTATTTCTGACATTTGTTGTTTACAAGTTAACCACTTGCCTACTGAGCACTTAAACCTCCTTCTGCCCAGCCCAATTTCAGCTTTCAGCGTTGTCACACTTTGAATGACAATTGTGCGGTCACGCTACATTGTACCCAAATTAATTTTTTATCTTTTTTAACACAAATAGAGCTTTATTTTTGTGGTATTTAATCACTACTGGGATTTTTATATTTTGCTAAACAAAAAAATACCAAAAATTTTGAAAAAAACCCCAGTTTTCATAGTTTGTTATAAAATTTTGCAAACAGGTAATTTTTCTCATTCATTGATGTGCGCTGGTGAGGCTGTACTGATGGGCACTGATAAGGCAGCACTGATAGGTGGCACTGATCAACAATGATAGGTGGCACTGGTGGGCATTGTTAGGTGGCACTGGTGGGCACTGATAGGCAGCACTGATTTGCGCTGGAAGGTGGCACAGGTGGGCATAGATGAAGGGGAGGTGGCTTTCTGTGTTCAGGACCTCTGACAGAAGCCTGTGATCGGCTTCTTTTTTCTCTAGATACTGTCAGCAGGGAAAAAAAATAGCTGATTACCAGCTCTGTTTACATCATGTGTTCAGCTGTCATTGGCTGACATCACGTGGATCATGTGGTAAGGGGTCGGGGGTCCGATCTATGATCAGCCAAGTCACAGGCAGCTCATGCTGTAAGGCCCTTAAGGACTGTAGCTGTCTTTTAACTGTAGCGCGAGCGCGAAGGGGTTAAATCAGTCTTTTTTTTGCTAGAAAATTACTTAGAACCCCAAACATTATATTTTTTTTAGCAAAGACCCTAGAGAATAAAATGGAGATCAATGCAATACTTTGTCACACCGTATTTGCGCAGCGGTCTTACAAACGCAAATTTTTTTGAAAAAATACACTTTTTTAAAATTAAGACATAAGAAAGCAATAAAGTTAGACCAATTGTTGTATAATGTGAAAGATGATGTTACGCCAAGTAAATTGATACCTTACATGTCATGGTTTAAAACTGCATACGCTCGTGGAATGGCGGCAAACTACAGTTCTTAAAAAACCTCCATAGGCGACGCTTTAAACATTTTTACAGGTTACCTGTTTAGAGTTACAGAGGAGATCTTGTGCTAGAATTATTGCTCTTGCTCTTATGATCGCGGCAATACCTCACATATGTGGTTTGAACACCGTTTACATATGTGGGCGCGACTTGCGTATGCGTTCGCTTCTGCGCACAAGCTCGGAGGGACGGGGCACTTTAATTTTTTTGTATTATTTATTTTACTTTTATTTTTACACTGTTTACATTTTTTTTTATTACTTTTACTCCTATGACAAGGAGTGTAAACATCCCTTGTAATAGAAATAAGCAGGACAGGGCCTCTTTAATGTGAGATCTGGAGCCAAAAAGATCTCAGATCTCACATTTGCATTTAAAAGCAATAAAAAAAGTCACTTTATTTTTCTACATAGAAAAAAAAAAATGGACCCTTTTAAGGCCGGAGGGTGGAATCGACGTTTGACATCGCTCCGGTCCTCCAAGAGCATAGAGTCGAGTGGGGGCCATCTTGCCCTCACTCGACTTCCTGCCCATCAGTACATCGGATCGGATCGTTTCCACCGCTGTTGGTCTCTCCGGTAAGTGGCAAAAACGACCGGGAAGAGGTGGGAATGGGAGGGCACCTCTCCAGTTAAAAGTAATCCTGTGGCGAATCCTCTGCTGGGACCACATTTATGTTAAAGAGAATCACCCACTGTGTAAAAAAATACCGGGGTTATGGCAGCTACCTCCTGCCATAACCCTGGTATTTAACGTCAAAGTAGCGGTGTACATACACGGTGGGACAGTTTGTACGGTTAATAATCCCTTACCAAGAGAGGCACTATTGGCCCATATTACAATCCTCCCAAGCCTGTGAAGGATCCCACTATTTATTTGAATTCTAAGCCTAGCTCACTCCTGAGTATGGACACAAAAATATTTTCAAAGTTCTTGGTCATGCACTTACACTTGCATCCATGGTTCCGCTTGATCAAAATGGTTTTATAGTAGGCAATGAGGCTCATAATAATACCATTAGAGCCTTCATATCACACACTGGGTGAGAAATATGGCCCTAAAAGGGCTCCCTACTCTCTGTTCTCTTCTGATGCCGAAAAGGCCTTTGACAGGGTGTACTGGATGTACGTAAGGGTGAATGGCATGATGTCCGACTATTTTTCCATTAGCAACAGGCGCTGTCAGGGGTGCACACTTTCTCTGTTGCTTTTTGCCCTGGTGTTGGAGCCTTTTTTGTAAATGGTTAGGGGTAACAGAGACATTAAAGGCATCCAAATAGCTTCACGGGAACAATTTTTTCCAGCTGTGCAGATGATGGTTTTTTCTATATATCCCAACCCCTTATGACCCTTCCAATTTTTATGTGTGAATTAAACAGATTTGGACAGTTTTCCAAATAAATCAATTATACAAAATTGGAAATCTTGCCCATTAATGTCCCAAAGGCACTTTCCTCCCAGTTGCGCCACACTTATTTCTTTGGCACTGCCTTATCTGGGGATACATATTGCTGCGGACTCCAAACGTTTATATGATCTACATTTATGGGACTCTCCTTAATAGGGTGAACTCTGAGGAGCTATGCACATGGCAAGGCCTCTCCCTTACTTGATTGGCAAGGATAAATGTTATTAATCACTTGCTTACTGGGCACTTAAACCCCCCTCCTGCCCGGACCAATTTTCAGTTTTCAGCGCTGTCACTCTTTGAATGATAATTGCGACGTTGTACCCAAACAAAATTGATGTCCTTTTTTCCCACAAATAGAGCTTTCTTTTGGTGGTATTTGATCACCTCTACGGTTTTTATTTTTTGCGCTATAAACAAAAAAAGAGCGACAATTTTGAAAAAATAACTTTTTTTTTACTTTTTGCTATAATACATATCCAAAAATAAAAAAACACATGTATTCCTCAGTTTAGGCCGACATATATTCTTCTACATATTTCGCAATAAGCGTATTTTGATTGGGTTGTGCAAAAGTTATAGCGTCTACAAACTATGGAAGTTGGTTTATGGAGTTTTTCATATTTTTTTTTTAACTGGTAATGGCGGCGATCTGCAATTTTGCTGCGGACATGTCTGACATTTTTTACACTTTTTTGGGACCAATGACATTTATACAGCGATCAGATCTAAAAATAGACACTGATTACTGTCTAAATGTCATTGGCAGGGAAGGGGTTAACACTAAGGGGGTTAAATGTGTTCCCTGTATGTGTTCTAACTGTGTGGGGGCTGATAGGGACATAACAGATCTAACTGATCCCGATCACAGGGATCAGTAGATCTGTCATACCCCTCCTCACAGAGCGGGGAAACGCCGTGTTTACATCAGCAGTTTCCCAGTTCTAGCTCTCTGTGAAGGGATCGCGGGTCTCAGGCAGACATCGAACCCACCCGACTCACGCTCACTGGGAGAGCGAGCCTGGAGCATGCAAAGGGAAGGACGTCAATTGACGGCCTCCCGGCAATTCAAATCCACGTTGTAGCCGTCAATCGGCTATAGTGCGGATCTGAAGTGGTTAAGATGAATGTTCTCTCACGTTTAATTTATATTACCTGCTATATGCTATCCATATTACGCTTTCTCAGTCCTCTTATAGACATGTAAGGACACTTTTATCACCTTTGTATGGCATGGAAAAAATCATAGGTTGACGTATGTTATTGCGCAGATTTAAAGCGGATGGTGGCCTGGGTCTCCCCGATATTGCTTTGTATTATAAAGCTATGGCGTTTTTGCGTATCTTAAATTGGACTCATTTACCTGTTACTTATGGCAGGCAGGAAACTAGAGCATTCGCCATGGTTACCTGCCTCCCATAGAGGTCCCTCATACTGGACTTCTCCACTCACGCTTACAACTTTGACTGTATGGGACAGAATGAATGCTACAGGGATCTTAGCACTTAAGACATCAAGTTTAGCACCACTGGGAGGCTTCCCATGATTTGAGCCTGGGGAAAATATGAGATTTTTTGGAACTTGGGGGCTTGACGAGAATACTACCTGTGTCAAGTTGGCTCCCGATGGAAAATGACTCCCCTTGGAAACTCTGAGGGGTGCCTTTGGTGCTTTCCCACTGGAGGTACCAACAGCTCTTTGATTTTCTTAGCAAACTCACCCCAAATTTACCTGCACTTTCTTCTCTGTCTACATTTGAATCTATGGAGTTCATTTACTAATAAAACCCCTTTCACACTGAGGCAGTTTTCAGGCATTTTAAACTTGCCTCCCATTCATTCGAATGAGTGTTTTCACACTCGACTGGTGCGCTTGCAGTACTGGAAATAAAGTCCTGCAAGCAGAACTTTGGGACAGGTTGGAAACACTGTATACAGTGTTGCCAATAAATGGGCAGCGCTTCGGAAGTGCCACAACACTGGTCTTTGTTGTGATTTTTTTAAAGGTCCCATTGTCAAGTGACCTTTAAAACCGGCCCGCTAACGCCTGAAAAGCAGTGCAAAATCGCTTTAACGCTGTTTTGCCGGCGCCTCAATGTGAAAGTAGCATAAAGAGAAGCAGTAGATGTTAGAATCCGAATTGCACCTGATTGAAACAATTAGGACTTTGACGTGAAGAACGGAGAAGCACCAAATAGGTGAACGCCTATTAGTAATTGTCAAGTCAATATAGTCACTTTTCCATAATAGAAAATGCTAAACATGGGGGGCGTGGCTTGCAGCATTCCTGGACGGACGTATCTTTTAGGGCTCCGCACAGGCCGAGGATAATCTTCAGCAATCCGGGCTCAAGAAAGAAGGGTGAGATCCCTAACTAGCCCATCCTTAACCCCCACATCCCCAGCTACATTTTGGGACTAATATCTCCCCGATCGGCGCGCGGCACCCGCGGGTCCGAAAATTTAGGCCGCGGCTTTTGCGGCCTACCGCCGCCGGATCTTTTATCCTGGTCCCTGGAGCTCTGCCTTACCATCTATCCCTAATACCCCACAAAATCCCCCCTTGGGTCCATAACCCTACAGGGATCACCCTCCAGGCTGCAGTTAAAGCCTCAAAATAGAACTTTAGTGCAATACGGAAGAAAGGCCTACCGAGGCTTTGAGTGTCATCCATCATCAAGTCTCACATTGGGCCTTATATGTGGGACAGAATAACTTATTTTCCCCTCCTGGAACGGTGCCTGGTCGACAAGATTCCTCGTGTCTGTATTTAGCACTGCTGAAGAGTGGAAATGTTATAGCCTAACATCCATTCCTAGCCCCTCCGGATGAATACTGTGCGACCAATATAGTTTTAAACCATAGAACAGTGAGAAAGTAGAAGAATCAACAGAAGGGAGTGAGTCACCTTTTTCCTTTTCTCTATTGCAATATACCTTTGCATGACAGGTAATAAAAAGGCGCATAGCCGCCGTTCAAACCAACATAACCTTA
>BLSH010021793.1:324033-336052 GCA_018402905.1 Glandirana rugosa
CCCCAAAATACATTCTACTACTCCCCCCTGAGTATGGCGATACCACATGTGTGAGACTTTTACAGGTGATGTTTACTCATGGGTGTGACAGTCACTGACAGGTGATTGGCAATGATCACTGATGGGTGACTGGCGGTGGTCACTGATGGGTGACGGGTGACTGGCGGTGGTCACTGATGGGTGACGGGTGTCTGGCAGTGGTCACTGATGGGTGACTGGCGGTGGTCACTGATGGGTGATGAGTGACTGGCAGTGGTCACTGATAGGTGATGGGTGACTGGCGGTGGTCACTGGTGGGTGACAGGTCTCTGGTGGTGGTCACTGGTGGTGGTCACTGATGGGTGACTGGTGGTGGTCACTGATGGGTGACGGGTGACTGGTGGAGGTCACTGATGGGTGACTGGCGGTGGTCACTGATGGGTGCCGGGTGTCTGGTGGTGGTCACTGATGGGTGTCTGGTGGTGGTCACTGACGGGTGACTGGTGGTGGTCACTGATGGGTGACTGGTGGTGTCACTGATGGGAGACTGGCGGTGGTCATTGATGGGTGACTGGCGGTGGTCACTGATGGGTGCCGCGTGTCTGGCGGTGGTAACTGATGGGTGACCGGTGTCTGGCGGTGATCACTAATGCGTGACGGGTGACTGGTGGTGGTCACAGATGCGTGACGGGTGACTGGCAGTGGTCAGTGATGGGTGTCTGGTGGTGGTCACTGATGGGTGACTGGTCACGGTCACTGATGGGTGACTGGCGGTGGTCACTGATGGGTGACAGGCCATGGGTGACTGGCGGTGGTCACTGATGGGTGACGGGCCATGGTCAGTGATGGGTGGCAGGCCACGGTCACTGATGTGTGGCGGTTGACACACCACGGTAACTGATGGGTGACGGGTGACACGCCACGGTCACTGATGGGTGATGGGTGACATGCCATGGTCAGTGATGGGTGACAGGCCACGGTCACTGATGGGTGATGGGTGACAGGCCACGGTCAGTGATGGGTGACGGGTTACAGGCCATGGTCACTGATGGGTGACGGGTGACATGCCACGGTCACTGACGGGTGGCGGGTGACAGGCCACGGTCACTGGCAGGTGACAGGTGACAGGCCACGGTCACTGATGGGTGATGGATGACAGGTGAACTTTATGATGGCAGTATGATGACAGGTACACTTTATGGGGGCAGATGGGGTCACTGTTGGATGACAGGTGCATTGGGGGGCAGGGGGGAAGTGACAGGTGTGTGTTTTTGCTTTACAGATCAGTAACTCACTGATCCTAGCTCTTCTCTCCTCACACTGGAAACTCTGTGAGGAGAGAAGAGCTGGTAACAGTGAGTTGCCGCTCTGTTTACATTACATGTGATCAGCTGTGAAGTCGCTCACAGCCGATCACAAGGTAACAGCCGCCGGCCAGCGGCTGATACCAGTGTCGGTGACAGGCAGTGTTCCCTGGGAACACCCCGCCACCGACGCGCACGCACAGCATGCTCCCGGTTGCGAGCATGCGCCGTGCGAATGGGGGAAAGTGCCATTTGTGATCACATGGTAAACAGCCATGACCAATGGCTGTTCCCCCCCCCCGTCGGTGACGCAGTGTGTCCCGGTACATGGACATGCCACTACCGCCAGAGCCAGGATGCGCGCGCCCGTTCGCACACAATCCCGGCTGAAAGGGGCATATGGCGTCGCCCCAGAACAATAGCCCTTCCGCCCCGCCGTCATTTGACGGTGGGCGGACGGCAAGTGGTTAAGATAAGAAACCTTCTACCTTTACAACTTTAAGGGTCAGTTCCCACCAGATGCAGTCCAATGTGTTTTTTTCTCCATCAAAAACGCATGGAAAGTAGGTTATATGGTTTCCAATGGCATAGTTCACACCAGTGTGGTCAGTTCCAGGGTGTTCCAGTTCCAGGAAAAAAAGTAGAACATTCTGCATTTTTCCTGCACTGGACTGTACTGGAATGTGGTAAAACACACCAAAAATTCACTGGAATGCATCAAAGGCACACTAGACCCCAGAACAGTGCAAAAAAAAACAAGAAAAAAAGCATCTGGAATGCATCCGGCAACGCATCAAAAATGCACCGGAACGTGTCTAAGCCTAGTGTCAGGGATCCAGACGAGCGTTGCGATCACGCGCGCGGATTCAAATGAAGGTTCCCACGACCGTTTGGAGGCGTGCACATGTAGGCATGCGCAGGGATGTTGTCAGGGCACCAATAGCAGGAGGACTCTAGGACCCAGAATCCGTCAGAGCAGGAGGGCGCGAGGACCCAGCATCTCTGTCAGCACATCACATGGGCCTTTATAAGGAAGTCAGACTTGGGCTTAAGTGCTGTCTGATCTGCAGCTTGTCAGTACCTGTACCTGCTTGCTGTTATTTGCTACCTGATCCGTTACCCGATTGACCCGGCTTGTTTAGACCACCCTGCCTTCTCCTACCCTGACCTGGCTTGTTTTGGACCCTGCTTACCTCTGCCTGCCTGACACCCGTTGCGAACCCAGCTAGCCTCTGACCATTCCCTGCCTACCGATTCTGCTGCTCCTTTCATCTGTGATTGATCCGGCTTGTCTGACCATCCTCCTGCCTGTTTCATCAGTCAGCTGTCTGCTGTCCTGTGCTCTGCATCCAGCTCCTGTGATCGCTGTCAGATGCTGCTGTTCCTGTTTCCAGCTGTCTGCTGTTCCAGTGTTACCAGCTCCACTCCAGCATCCAGTCTCCTGCTGTTTGCCAGAGGCACTCCTACCTCGCTGTACTCACGAGGCCACTGTTCCCATTCCAGTGGGCTCTGAGTCAGAGCTGTATGAGAGGTCTCCACCTACAAGAGACAGGCTCCACTCTCTCAGGTACGTGGTTCATTACACCTAGGTTCACATTTATGCGTCTGCACTTGATGCATTTTTCAGGCACGTTTTACAGTGCGTTTTGCATTTTTAAACCCTTGGTTTTTTATGTGTTTTTTAATGCAGTTTTCATCATACATTTTGCATTATACTTTTTTTTTCCTTTTTAAACACACTGTATATAACTGGTTGCTAAGCAGGAAGCCGGCTGCCATGTCCTTAACAACCGATGAGTCATCAGCCGTCAGTGGGTTTCCCGCTGACAGCTGAATGTTAGAAAAAAAATTGCTGGCAGAAATTTTTTTTTTAAAGAAAAATGCTGTGGGGTCCCCCCACCAGGTCCATATCAGGCCCTTCAAGTCTAGTATGGATTCGGAGGGGGCCATTTGTTTTTTTTTTTTTAATTGTGCCGTTGGGTCCCCCTCAAATCCACACCAAATCCTTATCCGAGCATGCAGCCTGACAGGTCAGGAAAGGGAGGGGACTAGCGAGCGCCCCTCTCCCCCTGCTGAGCCATACCAGGCCACATGACCTCAACACGGGGGGGCATGGGTTCTGTAGGGGGGCAGAGCTCCTTCCCGACAACCCTGGGTGGTGGTTGTCGGTATCTGCAGGCGGGGGACTTATTGGAATCTGGAAGCCCCTTCCGTTAAGAAGTGGGCCCCAGATCCCAGCCACCCCCCCCTATGTGAATGGGTATCGGGTACATCGTACCACTACCCCTTCACACGAAAAAGCAGTGAAATGTAAAAACAACAGCTGGTTTTTGACAGGTTCTTTATTAAATAGCTCTGTCCCGGTGCCATCCTCTCGGCAGCCGTCTCTTCCCGCCGCCATCTCTCCTGTTGCCTTCTCTTCCCACTGCTGTCTTCTATTGCTATCTTCTCTCTTTTTCCTCCCGCCGTTTACCCGCTGTTCTGTAGCTGTCTGTGTTGTGTTGTCGCCTGCTCTCTGGCAACTCTTATATAGTCTTGGGGTGTGGCCATCCAATGACATCACCTGGAGAGCCCACCTCTTGTGGGAAGACAGCTATTTAATAAAGGACTTGTTAAAAAACGGCTGTTGTGTTTTTTTTACATTTCACTGCTTTTTCGTGTGAATGGGTAGGGGTACCCATTCACATGGGGGGGCATGATCTGGGGGTCCCCTTCTTAAAGGGGGGCTTCCAAATTTCGATAACCCCCACGCCCACAGACCCTGACAACCACTGGCCAGGATTGTCGGGAAGAGGCCCTTGTCCCCATCAACATAGGGGAAAGGGGGATGGGTGCCCCCAAAGCCCATCCCCCCCATGTTGAGGGCATGCGGCCCAGGAGGGGGGGGCGCTTGCTCGTTCCCTCCCTTTCCTGACCTGCTGGGCTGCATGCTCAGATAAGGGTTTAGTATATATTCGGGGGGCCATATGCCATTTTTTTAAACAATTTGGCGTGGGGGGTCCCCTCCGAATCCATACTAGACCCGAAGAGTCTGGAATGAATCGGGGGGGACCCCACGCCGTTTCTTTCATATATATTATATATAACATTTATTAACATATATACAGTGTTAAAATAAAAGCCACAAAACACATGAAAAATCGCATCACAATCACAACACTTGCATTTTTGGAGAGATTCCATTGAAGTCTATTACATGCAAAACGCAGAAAAAAAATGCATAGATGTGAACATAGTGTAAAACGCCTTAAAAACATGCATGCAGAAATGCATCCGGAATGGATCTGGAGTGTGTTTTTGTGGTTTAAACCAGCCCTTAGACAAATGACCGATGTTCTTATACGTCAGCATATGACTGGTGTGGCAGGGAATAGGGGCACTGGCTGGGGACAGTATGTTAAAAATGGGGAAAAACAACAAACAAAAATGTGGGCATAAAAACCTTAAAGTTTTATTTTATTGAAATATATGTTTAATTTATGTAACATAATTTCATCCGAGTAGTTCAATGTCACCTTAGTAACACTGTACTGCTCTGGGTGGGGGAGTCCATTTTTTAATGTTAACATTTTGCTTGGTGATACAATGAAAATCTTTGTACTAGCAATACTTTGAACTGTCATGCATGAGTTTCATTCATGACAGCTATGATTACTACTGATCTGTGATTGGCTAAAGCTAATCACATGGTGCAGGGTGCTGTGATAGGCCCAGGTACCATGTGATAGCTGTGGGCCAATCACAGCTCAGTAGTATAGGAAGCAATGCTGTTATAAATGAGATTAATTCATTACAGCTTTGTAGACATTGTGACATGTGATCACATAGTTATCACATAAGCCCAGGGCTGCTCAAAGCGTAACGGTACCATGAGCCACAATCCACTGTGTCTGGTGGGCATGCTGCGCACCCCAGCAGACATGCAGCGACCCCCTTAGCCCCAGTAGGCGCCATGACATACAGTTAGGTTCATCTATATTTGGACACAGGCCCAATTTTAGTTTTTTTCAGGTATTTACCAAAACATATTCAAGCTATACTTAGTTATATAATGGATATGGGCTGAAAGTACACACTATCAGGCTTAATTTGAGCATATGTACATCCAAATCGGAGGAAGGGCTTAGGAATTGCAGAACGAAGAACGCATTGGTAAACTCAGCAACATAGGAAGGCCTGGACGTCCGTGGAAGACAACAATGATAGATGATCACAGGATCCTCTCTATCCTAAAGATCAACCCATTCACACATCCAAACAAGTGGAGGCCACTTTCCAGGAGATGGGTGTATCATTGTCAAAGTCTACAACCAAGAGAAGACTTCACAAGAGCAAATACAGAGGGTGTACCACAAGGTGCAAACCATTCATAAGCCTGAAGAATAGAAAAGCCAGATTACACTTTGCCAAAAAACCATAAAAAAAAGCCAGACCAGATCTGGAAAAGCATTCTTTGGATGGATGAAACTAAGATTAATCTGTACCAGAATGACGGAAAGAAAAAAGTGTGGAGAAGGCTTGGAACAGCTCATGATCCAAAGCACATGTCATATGTAAAACATGGTTGAGGCAGTGTGATGGCATTTGGCATGCATGGCTTCCAGTGGCACTGGGTCATTGGTGTTTATTGATGATGTGACAGAAGACAGAAGCAGCCGGATTAATTTTCTGCAGTGTCAGCCCAGATTTAGCCAAATGCAGCTTGGACGGAGCTGCAGAATACAGATGGACAATGATCCAAAACACACTGCAAAAGCAACCTAGGAGCTTTTGAAGGAAAAGAAGTGGAATATTCTGCAATGGCCGAGTCAATCATCTGATCTCAACCCAATTGAGCATGCATTTTACTTGGTGAAGTCAAAACTAAAGGCAGAGGGGTGTGGCCTGATCATGGCTGAATAAGGTTGCATCTTGTTCGAGCTCCTGGCTTTCCCTTACCCATCCTGGCTTTCAAAACCCACTTTCATCTGCATGCTTTCAGCTGAAAGACACAGAACGCGATCAACCACTCGGGTGACCCATTCCACCTCTCCAAAGGGTGAATTACACCTCTTCTTTGTTCAACTACAGAGGCTATCCCCGAATGCCAAGGTGGCGGCTCCAGGTGGTCACATGCAAACTACTCAGGCCTTGGACTCCTCACCTCCTTCTTCCTCTCTCGGCGGCCTCGGACCATCTCATGGAGACTCTGGCAGCCTTGCAGCCCAGCCCAAAGGATTCCACACACCATACAGAGGCACATCGTCTGGACCAGGATATTCGGGTTATGTTGCAGGCTCTCCCAACTAAGTAGGACATCGAGCCCTTATCCTCTGGCAAGGACATCCAAGCAATTAGGGCGGACATACAGGCACTCTCTCCACACTGGAGCAAAGAGTGACTGCCCTGGAGCACTCTCAGGAATGAAACATCTACATGGCAGTGGTCCTCCAACTACATCTGGAAGACCTGGAGGACCGGAACCACCGGAACAACCTGCAGCTCCGGGTCCTTCCAGAGTCCATGGGAGCTGAGGACCTGACGGTCACTGTCACCACCATTCTTCACAGAATCTGGGACCCCCTCAGAATCTTGGGTACAAAATCCACTGATCCCAATAGACCACGCAATGTCATCTGCCGGCTGCATCGCTACACCCAGAAAGAAGCCATCATCCAAAAGGCCTGGGAACACGGTGACAGACTTAAATGGTGCAACCATCAGGATCCTCCCAGACCTCTCCTGGGCGACGCTGCAGCGACAGGCCCTATTGCGACCTATTCCAGCGCTTACGAGGCAGCAAGGCTGCACCTACCGCTGTAGCTACCCGCTGGCGGTCACCTTCCGGAAAGCATACGCATATGCCACCCTACAAACACCTGAGAACTTGAGGCCCCTGTTTTCCTTTCTGGAGACCGACTCCATTCAGGTCCCGAATTGGCTCGAGCTCCTCCCACGTTCCACAGGCCGACCGGGCCTTGCCTCAGCCCGGGACCCCTCGCTAGCGCGTCCTTAATGATCCCAGAGAAGACTCCGAGCTCCATCTGCGGATCTGACATGTGAATCATGAGGGAGATAATCCTGTATATTACCCCAGCACCCAACATCTGAGTTACCTACACAATCAAGACTTTGTGTAAGTTATGAGTGCTCGTGCCTGACTCCCCAGTGCCATCTTTTGGATTTCCCTACCTAACTCTAGACATTGACTATATTTAATGCAGCTGACCCCCAATTCTGGTCCTGCTTCCCATTAGCTATCACCCCCTTCATGATCCCTGCACAGTATCTATGTGTAAGGGTGAATTTAACTGTTTCCCTGCTCTGAATTCCTGATTGCCACGCCGTGTTTTGCATGCTGAGCAGGGAAGTCTCCTGCTTACTCCTTACACCCTCCTGCTGGTGTGGATACTTTGAACTAACTTTAGCCAGATACTGACTATGGGCAGCCTGATTTATCATTGTGCATAATTCCCCGGACCCCACGGACTGCCAGACACCTTTATTTTCCTCCCCTGCAGGGATTTTTTTCAGCACCTGATTATCTCGTGAGCTTCCCTCACCCCACTTCATCGCTACATGGACCCCTACATCAGTAATGGGGGGTCACGACTTTTGTCTCTACCCCCAGTGGAACGTCTTGCTGGACCTGCATACCCCCTAAAGATATGTCTCTCTCACTGCAAAGAACTATGTGCTTAAAGCCCCGTACACACGGTTCGACGGTTGTATACAACAGGTCGTACTTACGACCGTTGTATATGTAATCGATCGTTCGTACGCGCCATTTGAGCAGCCGAACATACGACGGTCATACAAGAGGAGTTGTATGAGCAGACTAGAAAACTTGGTCGTACCAACAAGCTCTCATACGACCGTTGTATCGTGTGTAAAGAGCAGTTGGTACAACAAGTTGTATTGTGCAAAACACGCATGCGCCAAGTCAGGAACGGCCGGAAGTGTCCGTTCGTGTAAAACTAGGTTTCTGTTTCACAATGCATATTCGTTTGTCTATTAGCAATTCAATTCAAATAGCGAAATGCGGCGCACATTAGCATCTTTTTCAATGGGATAATAATGAAGATGCACATTGCTAGTGATACACATGATTCTAATGTAATAAAAGACAGTTGTTCTGTAGTGATATTAATAGAATTTGCATTATTTTTCATCTCTTTTCTTCTATTTACCATTTCCTCAATATTATAATCTCTGAAATATGAGAATTCCTTGAATTGAACGTGTTTGTGGTCCCTTGCTATTTGTTCTAACTTTTATTTTTAATGTAACTGCCTACTTCAAACCTATCATTTTCTTTAATAAACTTAGGCAAGTATTGTTGTTTTAAATATGCTTTATTTTTCACTCATAAAGAATAAAAATTAAATAATGAGTCATTTTTCATCAAAGAAAATATAACAGAAAACAAATGTGTAAAGCATAACAAAATATGTTAAAAATTAAAACAACAAAAAAAAAACTACAAAAAAACTGAAACAAAAAATAAAGCCCTCAATGGGTGCCCATAATCCCCAGACCAGGGTTGTTGAGGGCCCTGGGGATAATACTGCCACTGGGCAGCATGCTGCTGTGGCAGTTGGGGCTGTTGGGATGGGGCAGGTGGCGGAGGAGCATCTTCCACGATCTTGGTGTTGTGCGTAAGGAGCCCCGTGGTTCATGAGCTCCTCTGATATATTTTTTTTGTAAGTTGTCCATTTTTTTTAGTTTAGCTGCTGCATACGCAGCAAACGACTCCTCCTCCTCCGGTTCCTTTTGGAGGACCTGGGTTGCCTGCAGGAAGAAGGCAGCAGCAGCATCATCAGCATTCTGCGCCTTCCTCTTCCTTCTCCTCCCAACCTCCAGTGGAGGAATCTGGGACTGGCATGGCTGTGATGTGCCAGCTGCCTCCTCCTCAGTCACCGTGTCGGTGACACTTTCCTGTGTATAAAAAAGTGACATTATTAGAATATGTTTGTTTGTGTGGGTGATGAATCCAAACAAATTTACATTTCATTACTGTTGCTTATTGAATGATTAGAAATTACAAACACTAGCATTCTGGCACTAGCATTTTGATTTTTACTTAAAATGACTTTAGGCCACAACTGGGTTTGGATCTAGAAACAAATGTGTTAAGACTCCAATGTTTGGACAATAATGTTTAGTTCTTATCATTGTATTTTATCTTTACAATATGTTCACCAACACTATACCTGGGTCAAGACGACCTCCTCCTCCTCATGTCTAGGAGACATGACCTCCCCTGATGTTGAGGGAAGGGTGGAGATTGAGGGGCTAGCCTCAGATACACTCTGTAGTAACTGCAGGCTGTGAAAGTACCACAGTTTAGGTACATACACCTCAGATGCTGCAGCTCCAGACCTCTTGGATTTCTCTACCTTCTTCACCTCTGCAATTTTTTGCCGCACATATTTGGTGGTTGCCTCGGGGTTAATTTCTTTACAGAGGTCAACCAGCTGGCTTAGAGCAGCCTCCTTGCGGGTCCTGTTATAATACTCTTTCATCTGTATATTCCATAGGCAGGGTAGCTGGTGGTATAGCCCGATGAATTTTGGCAGGAAGTCCTGGCCAAAAAATCTGTCGCTCGTTATGCCTGCAAGACAGAAGACAAAGCATCATGCAACTTCACCCAGCATACCCCTATAAAAGCCCCACCAAATCTAGGCGCCAAGCAGTATTAGGCTTGCTGCATCATCCATTTAATCCAAGACACATATGGATTACACAGGTTCAAAGGCTAATTGAATGCAGGTAAGGCACCAAGTTAGTTTAATTACCACCTTAATCAGCCACAGAACCTGAGTAATTAATATCTGTCCTGAATTAAAGGGATGATGTAGCAAACCTAAGCAGTATAAGCCATTCTTCCCAACAGGGCGGTCTTAATACCACCATGGGCCCCTGGGCAAAGTAAGGCACTAGGGCCCCTACCAGCCTGCCCCGTTTTATGCACCTGCTCTCAAGAATTTAAGTATAAATTGTTGATGGAATTAAACATATATTCATCACTACTTTCAATCAAATAGATTTTAAAACATGCCATAAATCAAAGACTAATCAACACAAAGCGGTGAGCAGAAGGGCACAGTACAGGGGGGGTTTAGGAGGGCACAATACAGGCTCCGGGAGGCTGCCCAGGACACGGCTATCCTGGGACAGCTTAGTAAAAAGCATGACTTTCCTGGTCAATCTGGGACAATTGTCAAGTATGAGAGATTATCATGGGGCCCCCATGTACCTGCAATCCAAGCATAACCGTATAGGCCTCTACCCACCTATATCTGAAAATCCAGGCAAACCTTCGGTCGTTCCCACAGAGTTCCTCCACAGCGGTCGTTCCCACAGAGCGTTCCTACATACGGCAGTGTCCGTGACCGTTCGCTCGTCTTTTATACATTGCTTTGCATTGTGCATGTGTACCGCTCTCAGGTGCGTCATGACGCTGGGGCGTGACACGTACCAACGCCTCCACGGAATGAATGATCGCAACAACACCACGACGATCGAACTATCAAGCATGGTGGATTCCAGTAGGAGGCACAGAAAAACTAATGCCACCCCCATGACCAGGCCAGAAATGGCAGATATGGTGGCAATCCTGGAGGCCAAGGACTATGACTGTAGGAGGGGGGAGTATGAAAGGCCCAACAGTCATAAGGACTATACACTGTGTGCAGAATTATTAGGCAAATGAGTATTTTGACCACATCATCCTCTTTATGCATGTTGTCTTACTCCAAGCTGTATAGGCTCGAAAGCCTACTACCAATTAAGCATATTAGGTGATGTGCATCTCAGTAATGAGAAGGGGTGTGGTTTAATGACATCAACACCCTATATCAGGTGTGCATAATTATTAGGCAACTTCCTTTCCTTTGGCAAAATGGGTCAAAAGAAGGACTTGACAGGCTCCGAAAAGTCAAAAATGGTGAGATATCTTGCAGAGGGATGCAGCACTTTTAAAATTGCCAAGCTTCTGAAGCGTGATCATCGAACAATCAAGCGTTTCATTCAAAATAGCCAACAGGGTCGCAAGAAGCGTGTGGAAAAACCAAGGCGCAAAATAACTGCCCGTGAACTGAGAAAAGTCAAGCGTACAGCTGCCAAGATGCCACTTGCCACCAGTTTTGCCATATTTCAGAGCTGCAACATCACTGGAGTGCCCAAAAGCACAAGGTGTGCAATACTCAGAGACATGGCCAAGGTAAGAAAGGCTGAAAAACGACCACCACTGAACAAGACACACATGCTGAAACGTCAAGACTGGGCACAGAAATATCTCAAGACTGATTTTTCTAAGGTTTTATGGACTGATGAAATGAGAGTGAGTCTTGATGGGCCAGATGGATGGGCCCGTGGCTGGATCGGTAAAGGGCAGAGAGCTCCAGTCCGACTCAGACGCCAGCAAGGTGGAGGTGGAGTACTGGTTTGGGCTGCTATCATCAAAGATGAGCTTGTGGGGCCTTTTCGGGTTGAGGATGGAGTCAAGCTCAACTCCCAGTCCTACTGCCAGTTTCTGGAAGACACGTTCTTCAAGCAGTGGTACAGGAAGAAGTCTGCATCCTTCAAGAAAAACATGATTTTCATGCAGGACAATGCTCCATCACACGCGTCCAAGTACTCCACAGCGTGGCTGGCAAGAAAGGGTCTAAAAGAAGAAAAACTAATGACTTGGCCTCCTTGTTCACCTGATCTGAACCCCATAGAGAACCTGTGGTCCATCATGAAATGTGAGA
>BLSH010021793.1:386490-398143 GCA_018402905.1 Glandirana rugosa
ATCACCTGCCAACAGTCCGGTCACAGATGCACAAATTCGAAAAGGGCGTTTTCTTCCCGAACAAGGCCGGAACACTGAAGAGGGTTAAGAAATATGAACCCTTGTCAGTGGACTCTAAAGATGAACAAAACTGTGTGTTGTGAAAAGGCCGACACAAAGCTACAATACAAGTCTCAGTACCCTGCGGAAACAGGGAGCTTAGCAACCAGGGAACTGTATCCAAAAAGCACAGCAGACCAACTGCAGTCCCTAGACCAGCAGGTCTGCCATCTCAGCAAAGGAAAGGGACTCTGCTAGACGTGTCTGCCGGATCTCAACAGCCGGAGATTCCTTTACTGGAATCATGTTGCCCTGTGCAACCTAGAGACAGGAGAATCCACTACCTGTGGAAACAGTCCACTTCTAAAGAGGGAACATGATGTGCCGTGCAAGACGGCATATGGGTGTCAAGAAAAAATGTCCGGCCCGCCTTATAAGTGTGACAACCAGCGCCTCCTCACATGCAGCTGCAGTGGAGTAGGGATCATCCTCACCACCAGACCGAACCAGAAGTGTGGCCCCCAACCGCAAGGTGGGCCACGTCCAAGGTGGTAGAGCCAGAGATAGGATCGTTTGAAAATATGAAGCAGGGGAGGATGGGGGCGCCATATACTAGGCTATATGTCTAAGCGCCCTAGTAGAAACAGAACAAAAGACACTTGGGGGGGCACCAACTGAGAGCCCTGCCACCCGAGGCCCTGCACCAGGGTGCCACAGAGGCTCCAAGGGGACGCCTACTGAGGCCCCTCACAGTGGGGCCCTGGCTTCACAGGGTACCCCGATGGCCCCCAAACAGGGAGCACCACTACCCAGCGGCCCACCGAGGCCCCACACAGGGGGTATCCCCACAGTGGATGCAGGCCAAAGGCCCCCGCACTGGGACGCCACTAAGGCCCCCCACTGGGACATTACTGAGACCCCTCGCAGGAGCCACCGGTACTCCTCACAGGGGCAATACCAAGGCCCCTCACGGGGGCACCGTTGAAGCCCCACCTAGGGAACCCCACACAGGGGTACCCCCCACAGGGGTGCCGCCCACAGTGGGTGCAGGCCAAAAGCCCCGCACCGGGACCTCCCCGGGGCAATATCAGGGCCCCGCACAGGGGCCAATACCAATGCCCCTCACAGGGGCACCATCAAAGCCCCTCCTAGGGGACCCCGCTGAGGCCCCCACAGGGTCAGAGGCCCCAGTAGGCTGCAAAATTGCATCCAATGGGCTGCGGCCTACTAGGCTCCCCAATATCCAGTCGGTAGGCCGCAAGCTACGGCCTAAATTTTCGGGGTGGCCCCAATTGCAGCAATTCAGTACACCCGGCTCCCAGGCCCCACCAACAGTAGGCCTAAGAGGTACCCCCCTCCCAGAAAGGACCCCCGAGGATGGAAGAGAGGGGACAGTGAGCCTCACAAAGTGCCTGGGCCTCACCCAGGAAGGGAAGGGGGAGATGGAGGAGAACCCCGGAGGGACCGACCACCCCAGGGAGTACCCACGCCCCGTACCTCATCCAGGGAAGGAGAGGTGGGGGCCCTCTTTACTCACCGATCTGGCAAAGCGTGCGGGTAATGCTCCCAGACAGATCCTCCCCGCCACCGAAGTAGGGGGGCTGTCTGCCATGAGGAACACTGCAACTCAGGCCTAGACCTGGTCGTATGCGACCTTGCGAGACGTTTAACTTGCAGGGCCAGCCCCATCCAGTGGGGCTATGTCGCGGCCGACCTAGCCCATAGCTGCGGTCTCCACGCGCTCACTGGCCAGACTAGGGAGACCCTCTGGCCCTTAGTGACCAGTTTGTCACCCAGCCCGGTAGTTGATTGTAGATCTGACCAGAAAAAAGAAAATAAACAAAAAAATCGCCAGGACTAGAAATCCCAGCAGGGAGCTAGGTCCTTAAAAAAACTGAAGGCCTATAGCAGAGAGAGGGGTGTATATCACCTTGGACTGCCCATAGGCGTAGTCAAGTCTTTTTTTCTGCCTAGTCCCACTCTTGAAGGGGGTGATATAACCCTATCATAATGGATCGCTGTGTCTGTCAATGAACGAAAGAGAAATCATAATTTGTTTGCTAGGAAATTACTCATAACCCCCAAACATTATATATGCTTTTTTAGCAGAAGAATTTTATCTTGCACGGTATTTATGCAGTAATTTTTCATGACTTGAAATAGCACACACTAGTGGAATGGGGCCAAACTTCGTTACTTAAAAATCACCATAGGCGACGCTTTAAAAATGTTTACAGGTTACCTGTTTAGAGTTACAGAGGAGGTCTAGTGCTAGAATTATTGCTCTCACTCTAACGCTTGCGACAATACCTCATGTGTGGTGTGAACTTCGTTTACATATGTGGGTGCGACCTACGCTTGCGTTCGCTTCTGTGTGCGGGCTCGCAGGGACAGGGGCACTTTAAATGTTTTTTTTTTTTTACTTAATTTCTATTTTGACAGTTTTTTTTTTTTAATTACTTTTATTCCTATTACAAGGAATATAAACATCCCTTGTAGTAGGAATAGGGTGTGACAGGTCCTCTTTACAGCGAGATCTGGGGTCAATAAGTCCCCACATCTCGCCTCTAGGCTGAGAAGCCTGAAAAAAGAAAGAAAAAAACAAAAAGCAATCCAGCCGAAGTGGCGGCATTTTTTAAAATGCAGGGGCTGGGTGTGACATCATAACATCGCGCTCGGCCTCAGAACGATCATAGAGACTCCGGGGACCATCTGGCCTGCCAAAAATCTCTATAAGGACGGATTCCTTCTCCCTGACGCCGATCGTATGGGCGACCCGGGAGAAGCACCAGAGGGCGGCGCGGGGGGGGGGGATTGACGACACATCCCCTCCCGCTGCCCAGTAAGAACGATCAAGCGGTAAATCAACAGCCGCTATGATTGTTCTTACGGTGCAGGGAATCGCCGGCTCTAAAAGATGATATCTGAATGATGCCTGTAGCTGCAGGCACCATTTAGATATGGCCACTCAAATCAACGACGTCATGTGACGTCGTTGGGCCGGAAGTGGTTAATGCCTTGCATGTGTGTAGAATAAAATGTTCATTTTGTAGATTATAACTTTATCTATTAGTATGGGTGTTAATACATTCCACCTGAGAAGTAGCGAGAAAAAAAGGTTTATTGATCCACGATCCAACAAATATATGAATAGATCAATATTCTACATTTGGCAAGCAGGAACACAATTAGATACATTCATTTATTTGCATAAAAAGAATCAACTGTGTTTATGGTGCTACATTTTGCACAGCACTTTACAATAGGGTTAGAAGGGCCCTGCTCATAGGAGCTTACAATCTAAAAGGGATCACAACTTTCACAGTGGACAGCAGGAAATAAAAGGCTATTATTAACCAGGCAACACCTTTAAAGGTACAACTCTCATCACCCCACCCACACCTATCAATTTGCTGTTAGGTGCAAGATTTTCAAAAACAAAATGGAGGATCAAAAAAAAAAAAAAAATATGCAGCATACCAAACTACAACATAGCGCCAACACCGACCAACCCTACCCCCAGTTCCCACACACATACATTTCTGATTATGGTAAGCAGGAAGCTGCATTTCTGTCTACATGATTAAGCAAAGTCAGGAGTTGTAAGAGTAGAACAACTGACATTTGTTTGTAACAATAACAAGGCAAGGGTCACCAGATGCTCACAAACCATAAACACATGGTCAGACAGGAAAAATACACACAAAATTGAAGCCATGTCCACAAAAACCCACTTTTGAGAAACAAATGCACAACAATTACAGCAAACACACAAAACAATCATCAAAACCTCCTGCTGGTCATTGTTGGGGTATCAGCTAGGCGCGCTGTCCTGACTGGCTTGGACCATCTCAGTATACCTATTCAGGATCCTGGGAGAATAACCTTAGCATAGGAAAGTAAGACACAGACAGGTTGTAGGCTAAAATCATTCTCTCTCATTTATTACGGAGCGTTAACACTTATACAAAGATATAAGGGGCGTTGCAAGGCTTGAGGAATTTCTAGAATAATGTTAAACTATAGGCAAGAAGATATATGACGTAACTGAACTCCTCCCAAGTGGGGAAGGGATATGTTTATATGTCACCTAGGAGAAGTCAGCCCGTGAGCTAAGTTCCACTTCTCAAGAAATAGAAACTAGAAACTAAATGTTTTGCACGTGAGACATAAGGCATGAAATGGCGGGGGCATCTTAAAATGGAGTCTGTAATGAGTAGGTGTTTCAGTGTTTCCGCTCCTTCCCCCCATAATCCCCTCTTAAATCATGAACATGATTTCCCCTTGAACCCTTTTCTAGCCTTGGGTTGTCACGGATGTCATCGGGGGCATATAGCTCCCTGGTAAAGTCAGTGGGCATAGCGACTGTCCTGTCCTTGGTATCCTTGTTGTAAAAGAAGGACTATACCCACCCGTCTAGAGATGTTTTAGACAATACCATTTTGCTTACGGCTACGGTGTCTTTTTAGATACTGTAAGTCATTTTCAGAGCTGGGATGGAGGGTCTCTATCTGTTCTGACACTATAGACCCAAACATAGAGAGATTATCTACTCCTTTGCTCAACATCTTTCTAAAACATAGAATAATACAGCAGATTTTATACCTATTACAGCTAATATAACAATAATGATTATAGAAAGTTGAACTAGGGCTTGTTTCCACCCGGTGAACCACCCAAAATACTGATCCCATGGGTTGTCTATACCCGAGTTAGTTAACAAAACATTGTTAATTATAATAAATATAATTTATCCATTCTACATTCTTATTAACAGTTCTTATGGAGATAAGTGATTCAAATCCAGCCGCCACTTGGTCTCTGGTTTTGAACTCATCTGGGACCCCTCTTGGGACATCTATATATGTCTTCCCATGAATGTAAAAATTACACTGACAAGGTACTGTAGGACAGCGACCTATATGGCAGTAGTCAAAAGTAAAGGTGGCTACATGTGTGTTTGATGTGTTATACCAGAATGTTGTGAGAGTGGGGGGTTTTACCCTTTTGGGTAATGGCCCATCTGTACTAATACATATGGGAAGAGTCAATAAGATCACTAGAGATGGGGGTAGGATCAAAGAGATCAAGGGCCATTGTCCAAAATTCAGGTAGCAGTTAATTTTCAGGGTCAGTGTTGTCTACCTCCGTTAATACCCCCTTTTCTTGACTTTCCTTTTCGAGGTCAGGGCTTTCTGTACCTCCTTTCTTGCTTCTGGGACCTCTGGGTCGGGTCTCTTCTTTACCAACTTTACTCTGGTGGCGTGAATCCAGGCAGGGTTGTGTTCTGTCAGAACTGCAGTTCTGGTGATGGCTATCACTGTGGTCTCGGGTCCATAGGCGAAGTCCTGTGGTTTCTTTCCTCTCGACAATCGCTTTACCACCACCGTATCTCCTGGCTGAAAAGGGTGAGTGTTCTCCTGTGGAAGAGAAGGAAACTTGCGAGTAACTTCTTCCTCTACCTGGTCTAGAGTTTTAATCAGTCTCCTTACATACTCATCCCTAATGTTCTCTAAATCTCCCCATAAAGTAACTAGTGGTTTCTTGGCCCAGGGTGTGGGGAAGGGTCTTCCCTAGGAATAATTTCCTGGGTTAGGATCCTATCTACAGTTTTTGTATCCTCCCTTTTTGTGGGATATACCTCTGGCCAGCGAGAAAGCATGTCCACGATAATCAGGGCATCTTCCTATTTACCTGCTCTCTTTGGAATGTGTGTGAAGTCTATTTGCAGGTGGGTAAAAGGTGTGGTTGGGTGATCAAGGTGTTGGTGTTGCACATGCTGGGAGCTGTTAGGGCTGTTTCTTATGCAAGTACTAGTCTTTCTAAATTTCTAATGTAAAAATCTTTTTTCAGTTCTGTATAAGTAGTTCTCCAGCTTCTGTGTCCCACCCTGTGGTAGTGGGCAATGTAAATTGGTGCGCTGTGTTGTTGTATACATGGTCTCCCCTTCCTTAGTCTTTTCCAAATTATCACCTGTCCAATCTTTAAGATCTTGTTCTTCAAAGAGCTGGTAAGCTCTTGTGAGGGCTATCAGCTCTGCAGCCTGAGCTGACTGGCAAGGAATTGACTTTGCCTCTAAAATATAGTCTGGTAATTGTACAACAGCATATCCTGCATAATATGTGTTGTCATTGGGCCTTGAACAAGAGCCATCCTCAAACACACTCTGTGCATCTGGAAAGGCAATGTTTTTTGAAGAAAACATTGAGGATTGGGGTTGGGCCTGAGGTAGGAGAAGCATATTTTATCTTTAGCTTAGGGTTGGAGAGCAGTATAACCTTATAACCGCTAAGCCTTTGGGCCAACATACGTTGGGTGTGTAAAGTGGTATCCTGTCCCAGAGTGAATGATGTAGCCATTTCCACCACCATCACACAGGATGCTAAAGCTCTGAGACACGCAGGCATGCCTGGAACCTGTACTGGAACCATCTTTGAGAAAAAAAACAACAGGGCGGAGCTTGCCTCCATGTTCCTGGGCTAGGACTCCCGCCATCGTTTTACAGTTGTCCCTGGAATCAGGCAAGCCTAGACTAGGGGCCATCACCATAGCATTTTTCAAATACACAAAAGCATTACACATTTCCTATGACCAGTTTACACAATCTGGCATATCAGAACCTGTGGCATGTCTCAGGAGGTTGTCATAGTAGGAACAGTCAGGTATTCATTGGCAGCAGTAACCAATTATGCCAAGGAAGGTAAGCATGTCCTTCTTGGTCAATGGGCAGGGCAGACCCATGAGAGCCGCAGCTCTCTTGTGACTGACTTTCCTTTCTCCTTTTGTGAGGACAAAGCCAAGGTACACAACAGTTTCCTGGCACCACTGCAATTTCTTTCTAAACACTTTATGACCACTTTCAAATACACAGTTTATGAGATCCACATTGTCCTCCTGCCCAGCTGACTGATTTGAAGTAGGACCTAACCATGACGGGAAGTCCAGGACCTCAGTGTGGCCTGGAGCACAATCGAGTAGACTACAGGTGACAAAGAATCAAAGTCTAGCAGAGTAACACTAGCACCGCATGCCTAAATGTTAGAGAACCAAAAAAAGACTAAGAGAAAAGAAAAGCAATGGGACTTTAAAGGTACTGGTAACCCCCTTCCCTGAAGAATTACACCAAAGTTATGGTTAAAAGATACAGTTTATTAATATAGTAAAAGTAAACATGGTGCGGGCTCCGCTGAAAGCAGTGGTAGCCAACCCAGTAATTAGAATAAAAACATATTAATGACTCAATAATGGCTGTACAATCAATTCATGGTTAGATATTGACAGAATACCAAACATTCCTGGCTATTATGCAAAGAAAAAGTAGAAACCATGCCAAGATAGTGAGGTCTGTAGATCCATGAACTGAGTGGTGATCCTGCTATTCCGACACGTTTCGCCCTATTGTTTTGGGCTTCCTCAGGGAATGGATCATGCTAGAGTCACTAAAACATAGATACAATAATAAGTAATAGATATTTGTGTATACAACGACGCAAAATTCATATTCCAAACCAAAAGGCTGACTAACCATCTATCATTCTATACAAATATGATCTCCAATTCCATCGTCCTAGGATAATGCGTAAATATGCATTACTAGCTTCCTTTATAATTACACAATGCTCCAACCATAGCAGTATGCAAAAATACACTCGAACCAGAAAACACTATATTACCTGATGAACGAGAATATAAGTATCACGATAATCAAAATGACTTCAAAGCAGCTAGATGACTGGTGTCACCACAGTAGTTAAAGGTTATGTCCTGTGTGAGTCACTGATATTCGTGATAACACTGAATTTAAAAATGAAAAAAGAAAAAGAAAACCAGGCAAATATTTCATGAGGTTACGAGCAAGAAAAAAGAAAAAAAAACAAACCAAACCCCACCCGACAGGCAGCCAACTAAGACTCACACTAGCTGCACCACAAACCCTCCACAAAAAAGGGGAGGGGGGACATACCGGGCAGAAAATGAGGGGTCACAACAAACTTCCACCCACCCTCCAAAAACAAAAAAATAATCTACTATGGTATTCTGGTTTATAACAATATATATCAGTTCAAAATTATGGAGGGCACTTACAATCAGATGTGCCGAAGTCACTTCACCCTCTTACAGAGACGCCATCCATTGCTATGGGTATCTAACTCTCTGTCTATGAGGTGTATCAGGACCACGGTAATTGTATCAGGCAACAAACACCCAAGAGGTGGATGCCGAAACTGTGTCCCTAAGACATAACAGGTATAGAGAGAAGGGGAGGTTAGGGACTAGAGACCTCGTCCCATCATACATGGTGCAAAAAGGGTTTGAGGAGGGAAGAGAAACTTCAGCCTATATATCTCACCTTGCCCAGAGAGCATACAGTTCCAGTGTCCTAGACAGCAGTGCATATGAGCTGACTGCCGCGTCTGAAACCAAGCGGGAAGTCCACACTCTTTAAGCAGTGGAGGTTGGCACCAAAAGGACTTTCCTTCCCGCCGCGCCGTAGTATGATGTCACGTGGGTGCCCAGAGTGTGAGGAGGAGTATGCTACGGGGCGTGCATACAGCTGCCCTACGTCACCAGGGACCGGCAGCTGATTAGCATGCAACAACGCCCCAATGTAGTGACGGGACGTGGCGGATGGTCGGAAGTACCGGAGAGCATGATCCACCTACTCCAAGTTCCTCCCTCAAAAACCGATCCAGATAGGGACAAAGTCCTCTCCGTCTGTGACGGGAGGAGGGAGGGAAGGTGAGGGGAAAGGGGGGGTTGTGAAGACTAACATAGGATAGAAAAAGGGGGCTGGATGGTCGGGAGAGGCAGGACAAGGAGGACCACAACCCGAACTGACCCATTATCCGCCCCTGTCCCGCCAAGGAACATATTGAAAAAAATGACTCTCTCAGTCTTTAGTTTCAGGCTGTCATTTTTTCCATATGTTTTATACATGTCTCGGGAGACCTTGGCGGGACAGGGGCGGATAATGGGTCAGTTCGGGTTGTGGTCCTCCTTGTCCTGCCTCTCCCGACCATCCAGCCCCCTTTTTCTATCCTATGTTAGTCTTCAAAACCCCCCCTTTCCCCTCACCTTCCCTCCCTCCTCCCGTCACAGACGGAGAGGACTTTGTCCCTATCTGGATCGGTTTGAGGGAGGAACTTGGAGTAGGTGGATCATGCTCTCCGGTACTTCCGACCATCCGCCACGTCCCGTCACTACATTGGGGCGTTGTTGCATGCTAATCAGCTGCCGGTCCCTGGTGACATAGGGCAGCTGTATGCACGCCCCGTAGCATACTCCTCCTCACACTCTGGGCACCCACGTGACATCATACTACGGCGCGGCGGGAAGGAAAGTCCTTTTGGCGCCAACCTCCACTGCTTAAAGAGCGTGGACTTCCCGCTTGGTTTCAGACGCTGCAGTCGGCTCATATGCACTGCCGTCTAGGACACTGGAACTGTATGCTCTCTGGGCAAGGTGAGATATATAGGCTGAAGTTTCTCTTCCCTCCTCAAACCCTTTTTGCACCATGTATGATGGGACGAGATCTCTAGTCCCTAACCTCCCCTTCTCTCTATACCTGTTATTTCTTAGGGACACCGGACCGGCATCCACCTCTTGTGTTTTTGGTGCCTGATACAATTACCGTGGTCCTGATACACCTCATAGATAGAGAGTTCGATACCCATAGCAATGGACGGCGTCTCTGTAAGAGGGTAAAGTGACTTTGGCACATCTGATTGTAAGTGCCCTCCATAATTTTTTTTTTTTTTTAACAGGTAGGTTTTTATTGTACAAATCAGAAGCACAAACAGTACAAATCCATGCATCGTTTAAGTTGTGTCCATTATAAGTTACAGTAGATTGTCATCAGTCGGCAGGGTAAAAGTAGCATCCAATACATAAACTTCAGACTAGATTACATAAGGTAACTTAGCAGATTTCACAGGAACAATATACACGTTGTACCTAAGTGGTAGTAGTTAAGGTAGAGTGCGATGAAGGAAAATGGGGGGGGGAACGAGAGTCACCCCTCCTCACCACAAAGCCCCCAGGTACTTTCCCAGCATTGATTCCCACTTGAATAGTCAATACCATTCTACCCTTCTGGATAGTCAACCTCCACCCTCATCCCTCCATCAAACAACCCCACCCCCGAAGACAGGGTCCCGGGGCGGCGGGGGGGGGGGAGGGGGGAAGCCATGGTGGGAGAAGAGGAGCCACCGAAGCCGGGTTCGGCGGCCCCACCCCCCCACCACTCCCCCAGTGCATTCTCAACCACACACTTCCATCCATCCCGACCATACCTTATCGAACTTCTGAGGACATTGTCTACCTTCAAAAGTTAGTCTATACAATGGGAGGGCCGAGTTGACCGACTGTTTCCAGCTAGCACAGGTAGGAGGGCACCTAGAGCGCCAGTTTATCAAGATTTCTCTCCTGGCATAGAAAAGAGTCAGTCGCATGCAAAGGGCAGTATAGCGGTCCACCTGTAAATCTTCTAAGTGGCTCAGGAGGAGAACCAGGGGGTCTTTCGGCATCGGGACCCCACACACCTCACCCAGGATTCCTGCCACTCCCTCCCAATATGGCTGCAGGTCAGGGCAAAGCCACACCATATGCCAAAAAGTACCCCTATCTGCTTGGCATCTCGTGCACTCAGGAGAAACCTGAGGGTAAATACCGGCCATCCTATGAGGGGTATAATAGGCTCTGTGGAGGAACTTTAGCTGTATGAATCTGTCTTTTGTCGCTATCATGGTAGGTATAAAGGAGATTACACACTCCTCCCACTGTTCCTCTGTCAAGTCCGGTATGTCCATCTTCCATTTGTCAAACGTCCTGGTCGGCCTTGTGTCATAAGCCACCGATAGGTGGAGATATAGAGACGACAGCGGTCTGTCCATAACTCCAGCTATGAGCAGGCGCTCTACTGCGTCCGACTCTAACACTATGGGTTCTGGGAATTGTGCCTTCATGGCGTGAGAAAGCTGCATATAACGGAAGCGGTATTTCCTAGTGATAGAGTATCGCTCAGTGAGTTCCTCAAACTGCATCAGTTTACCATCCTTCACTATGTGCTTCAGCGCGGTTACCCCCACTCTCGCCCATAGTGCAGGGTCCGGAATGGACCTCAAGTGAGGAAGTTTAGGGTTCCCCCACAACGGAGTGTGTGGAGATATACATAGGGGCTTCTGATAGATCATCCTGGCACACTGCCACACCCTAAGGGTGGCTCTCATCAGAGTGGTAACCTGAGGTTGGGCCCTAGGACCCCTGAAGGGTAGATTACTCAAAGCAGCATAGGAGCCCAGTATAGCCGCCTCCAACCTGACCGCCGGGTTCTGCAGGGGTTGTGAGAACCACCACCTTATTGTTACCAGCATAGCCGCCCAGTAGTATAGTAGGAAATTAGGTAGAGCCATCCCACCTCCAGACAGAGGGAGATATAGTGTACGTCTCGCCACCCTCGGGGGTCTCCCTGCCCAGATGAATGATATTACCTGTCCATCAAGTCTGGTAAAGAATTGTTTCTGTATGTGGACGGGAGCATTTCGAAAGAAATATAAGAACTTAGGTAAGTAGACCATTTTTAGCAAGTTCGCTCTACCCACCGGAGTTAAAGGCA
>BLSH010021793.1:416577-428551 GCA_018402905.1 Glandirana rugosa
GTTGGGTGGTCGATGTTGTACGTCCGATCGTCACAGTCCCATCAACAAGGCGTCATACAGACTGTACGAAAGGTTGCGTGGGAAGTTTGTGGTTCGGTCAAACCAGTATTTTCGTCGGTACATGAATCGGAAAATACCCGAAGACTCCGGATCACTCAAATGTCGAAGTCCACGAGTCAGAGCAGGTAACAACAGGTTTGTTAATTGTTCTGTAGCCCTGGTAAAGTCCGAAGTAAATCCCCATACGTTCTGAGTTGTTAATCCCCGACCGTGGTGATAAGCTATGAAGCTCTGACTGGACAACAATGGACGAGACTGAGCACCTGAAGCTGTAAACTCACTAGGCCTCAGAAGCCCATAAAAGGCTAAGTACATGGCTGCTTTTATGACCAAACTGGCTTGGTGTTTGAAGGGTGCGTTGGAAAGCATGTCAGACATACTGCGGAACAACTACCCTGACACTGCTAGCCTGCATGTTGTAGCTGGTGGGTTGCTTTTTTGGATCACCTTGAGGATGGCTTTGATGGGATGGGCAGAAAACAAGGACGGTGTGTTTGGCTGTTGTAGGGAGATAAAATGTTGGATTCCGGCTAGGTAGGTTTTGATAGTGCCATGTGATAACTTTAATTTAAAGTGGCAAAAAAAGAAATGAATGCCAAGATGTATTGCACACAGAACCGATCAGTATGAGGGTGCTGGGTGGAAAAAGACTAAAACACCTGCCATGCAGTGTTATAAGCCTTCCTAGTATTGACTGAGAGGGAATCTGTGATTAGCCTCCTGGCACCAGCCTGTAGAGAACTCAATCCATCCAGAGCAAGGAAAGATCCGGGCATGAGGTGGCACAGTCGTCTGCCTCCGGGACCTGTTGAAAAAATAATGGATAGTTGAACCGTGACAACGCATCAGCCGCAATGTTATCACTGCCTTTCAGAAAAATACAACTAATGTGGAATTTCCAATGCAGAGAAAGCCAAGTCAACCTGCGGAGAAAGGACATGATCACCAAGGAATTTGACCTTCCCTTATTAATAATCTCCTCCGCCGCTTCGTTGTCTGTAAACAAAAAGGACTATGTGTCCTGTCCACGAATGTCCCCAAACCTGGGCCGCAGCCACTATTGGGTAGATCTCAAATAAAGTCTTATGAATACCTGGGATGGACCTAACCTCCTCAGGCGATGGGCCTGCCAACCAATGAGTCCCGCATATGGCTGCGAAACCCCTGGTGGCTGCCGCATCCGATACCACCCTGGGGGATGATTCAGATGCTGCTAGGATAAACATTGAAATGCCATTCTAATGTTGCAAAAACTGGTCCCACATGCTGAGATCTGCCAAGGCTGCAGCATTCAGCTTGATGCGAGAGTTAGAATCCGGAGCCAAGGGAAAAAGTGCCAAAAGCCTGGACACAACCGCTCTACTCTGAGGGAAGATTCTCGTGGCAAAATTTAACATGCCCAACAGAGATTGTAACTCTAGCCTGGAACATGCTTGGGAAATCACGAATGCATGGATGCGTTCTCTGATCCTGGATAATTTATCAGCTGGCATGCTGGCTTGCATCAACTGGGTGTCCAACTCGATGCCTAAGAAAACCAACCCCTTAACTGGACCCTCAACCTTTTTCTCTGCCAAAGGGACACAGAGAGCTGCAAACACAGAGATCAACTTCCCCAAATCAGTAGGGGCACCTTTGATCAGCAAGAAATCGTCCAAGTAATGAATGACCTCCTGGCAACCCTCTCTGTGGGAGAGGATCCAGCTGAGAGCCCGAGCGAAGGTGTCAAACAACCAGGGGCTACTCTTGGAACCAAAAGGGAGTTTTGTAGCAAAATAATAACCTTCCCTCCACTTGATTCCGTGACATTGCCAAAGTGTGGGCAGGATTGGCAGTAACTTGAATGCTTTGGAAAGCCAGGCCCCTGCCCCCAGTCTGATGATGCATTGAATGGCCTGATCCACAGACGCGCATTTGAGTGAAAACTCCTCTGAAGGGGATCAAGGAGTTCAAACTAGGTACCTGAGAAGAATAAGGGGCAGACAAATTGTAAATCAAACAAAGTTTATTATTTAATTTCCCCTTGGCAATGACAATTGGATTGACCCTCCAGTTGTCAAAAGGGGACACCGAAAAAGGCCCGATGACAAAACCTTTATCAACCTCGGCTTGAAGTAACAAGTCGACTGCCTCCATGGTACCACTAGTAGCAGGTTAGGGCACTCAAAATTCTTCTTTGGAAGGGCATCAAAACCTGTGTGGAATCCCACTGAAAACCCATTGATCAAAAATTCCCTGACTGTGGGAGAAGGGTTATCTGCCAACCAGATTCTTAAAAAGGGGACGTTCACCCGGCTTAGTCAAGAACCCATGGACTTCCTCAGAGAGCGTGCCAGATAGCATGAAAGGTTCCGAATTGAGACACCAGGATGTAGTGTGCGCTGAAGATTGGCAACCTGCGCAGACCTGAGCCCCGCAAAATGCCTGCAAAACAATTCAGTATCTATGTTGCCCCAAAAGATAGTCACCTGGTGTTGACAGAAAATAGCGTCTGCCTTTGCCGAAAAGGAACAGTGACAATCGTAAAAACTGGATCCGCCTTATTTGTGCCCCAGCTCCACTACCACATATAAATAAATCGAATTCCTCCCTCCTTGATGGTTGTACTGAGCAGATCACATCCCTATATGCTGAAAGCCAGCACAAATTCAGGGATAGATAACTTGCGGGAGAGCCTGTGATCCCTGGACTTGACTACCACAGACACATCCCCACAAGCATAAAAACGGTTATCGGCCACATCATGCGCCACAATTAAAAGGGAGGCCAGGTTGATGTTCTTCCCTTCCAGTATATCCTTCCTGATATTAGCTGGAATGAAATGTGTGGGAGTCACCGAAGAAGGGCCCCCGCTAGTACCTGGCGCTGCTGGGCCCTGGCTAGGCACCACTAGAGTATCTGGAACTCTGGCAGACCCTGATGTGTCCATTACCACTGGGGCTAAGGTTGGACGATTTTCCAAAGCTTCAACCCTGTCTCTCAATTCCTGCCCGGACAGGACCAATGAGCTTAAAGTAGCATGAATCTGCCAAGGAAGAAGCAACCGAGCGCAGGGTCACTTGTTCTGCGTCGGACCCTGAGGTCCTGGGAAACAATAGTCTAAATAATTTAGCCTTTCGAGCCGAAACTGGATAAAAAATGCCCCTGAATTGAAGTTCAGCCATCAACTTAGGAATGGTCCATGATCTCAAAGATGACGGGCCCGGTGATCCGAGCTCCTGGCTGGTGACAGAGGGTTGGATGAGTCATCTCTTATGTCCTCGGCTTGTGACATGACGTACGTAACCAAGTAGAATAAAAGAGCATTTTAAGAAACCGTGAAATTACCTATTATCACTAATATGCTGCCCCCCCCCCTTCTTTTTTTGAGCCCATATGATGGACGTAAACAAAGTGAAAGACCTAGGTTGAGCTGACTGGGCGTCAGCAGGCAATTAAAAACGTACACTCAGACCTGCGAGCACCTGAAGACGTGACAGGCATCATGATGTGAATGCGAGTACCTGCAAACGTGACAGGTAAAATTACAACCGGTGAACGCCAACCTATTACTGGACCTGCGGTGTGGCGAAAGACAAGAACTGAACTCATACCTACCAATTTGGGCACCAAACTCCTGGCAAGAACTTCCCCTCGTGCTGGTCAAACGACTAAAGAAAGAGAATATGAATAATGATGACCCAACCTGTCAAAAGTAAAACCCCTCCTGCCCCAGGACCTACCACCCCACTTACAACATACTTACCGAGCTGGCTGTGAAAAGTATCTGTTCCAGTGGCACTCCTACGCTCAGTGAACGGGAAACTAAGAGAAGAAAACAAAAAAAAAAAAAGAGGCTACTACCCGCTGCCCAATCCATAAAAAAGATGTTTATTTATTTTTCCCAATAGAAATGATGCACTGCTCCTTTCCTCCGTGGCCACGAAGTGGGTGGAAAGGAGAGCCATGATGATGACCAAAAGAAATGTAACCCTCGTGAAATCTTGCTGGCTCAGAAGCCAACCTGACCTGTACCTGGCCTGAACTCCAGGTGGGATGGTCTGAACCTAAGCCATAAGAAAAATGTTTTGTTTTTTTTTCAATATAAATGATATGCTGCTCCTTCCTCCGTGGCCCCGAAGTGGGTGGAAGGAGAGCCAAAATGACTTGAACTGAAAATAAGTAATGCGTCCCCTGTGAAATCGTGCAGGCTGAAAGTGAGCATACCTGCCCTGTTTGATTTACCTGTAGCTGCATGGAGCTGACTGCTGCCCCACCTATGAAAAGTAATGTATGATGAGCTCCAGATGACTGCCAGTGCTCACCCCAACCTGTGATATGCCGACAACAGAAATGCGAAATGATTGCTAAACGTGATCCGAGTCCCTCCTCCGTGGGCGGAGGGATGGCCAAAAAATGTGCATGACAACGTAAAAATGCTAGACCTAGGAAAAGGACTCGTGAAATGCCTCCGAATGCCCCAAGAGCCCCTATGATGTGGCAATAGCCCCTCCCCACCCCCTAACAGAAAGTGCGGAGAGTGGAATGACTAATGCATGTGGCCCGGCCAGGTGAGCTTATGTCCTGCTTGATCCATAGATCAGACCCTGAAATGCTTATGACACTAGGAGTATGGTGTTCCTGGGTGACCTGGACGACTTGTGAGCACCTCTGATGTGTCAGCCAATAGCCCTGCCTATGGCCGCATGCATGGTTTATGTATATATATATTATTTTTAATTTTTGGACCCCCTCCTCCGTGGCCCTTAACGTGGGTGGAGGGATAATAAAATGCATGGAAGAAAAAGGTTGCTGTACCCCAGACCCAAAGAACCTGTATGAAGTGCCTCCATCTGCCCTTGCATGATGCAAAGAACGTAGCCCCCCCTTAAGTGCGGGGAGTGGAGGAGCCGGCACCAGCTGCATGTACCAGGTGGGAGCGTGCCCAGCCAGGCTCAAGGACTCAACCCAGATAGGCTGCTGGGAGAGTGGTGAGCGTGGGGGATGAGCTCCTGGCATCATCACCTGCTGCTGACAGGTGTGAGAACCACCCTGAGCCTGCCCGATGGATCCACATACATGCCGCTGTGCAGACTCTCCATCAGACGGCCCCCTCTGTGACTGACCTAGCTGGCTTCCGTGGTGAATCCCCAGCAGTGCCCCCGCTGCCTGTGCTCGACAAGAGTGGAGGCAGTGATGCTGCTACAATCCTGGACACTGGGCACTCGGCCCGACTTGTCCAGCCCCCGATCTGCGTCCCGCCAGCTTCGTATAGCCGTTCAGCCTGCCCCCCTTCGCCTTGAGGGCTTGACGCTCCGAGATGCCGAAGCCGGAAGTGACGAGATGCCAGGAACACGAAACCTTCCAGGAAGGAAACGAGCGAGACTGGTAGGAGAAGGCTGGGTTTATATGGCCCAGACTCCTCCTACAAATACAGGCCAACCTGCGGTCAGCCTTACCATATAAATACCTGAACGTTACACATGGTAATAAACATAATAACTGAAATTATTATTTTCCTACCATATAGCTGCAATTGTGGTCTGTAATCCCCTCCACCAGTTCTCCTTTGCCGTATAGTGTAGTGATGATGGGAGGAGTTGAGCAGAGCTCAGATGTCATTTCCTTTCAGTGAAGTATCTTCTCCATCTCCCAGTCCTCCTGTCTTCTATCATGCTCAGTCTATTTTACATAACACACATCCATCTGCCAATCAATAGCTGGGTGTGTGCTATGTAAAACAGGCACAAGTTGAGGGGGCGTGGTTTCGGCATGGTGGAGTGAAGAAGCTTGGTCTAAGAGCTCCCGACCGGCAGCTTCCCTACAGCCTACAATTACCATCCTACCGCACATTACTGACACTCACCGGTACCCCAGACCTCCAGCCGAACAAATCGACACCTTTTGCACCCCGCCCGTGCCATGGATCGCTATCTGAAGCCGCAGAAACCGGTCGCATCTACTCCGGCAGCCTCCAAGATGGCGCTGACACACCACAATTCTGCTGACAGTGGGGGGTGTGAGGCGACCTCCTGGGCATCCCCGCAGCCGCGGGATAATTTCACACTGCCTCCCTGCTCTCCATTAAGCGACCTCTCTCCCTGCCTACCAAGATCTCTGGCAGCATCAGCTGAGCTGGAAGAGGATCTGTTAAGCCCAGGACATGCCTTTTCCCGGGCCCCCTCCTCCCATGCTGGGATTAGTCTCTCTCCAGCTCTGGACAGTGACGGACAGGGAAAGCACACACAGCAGTGGAACACAGCGAGCACCCCCCTCTTCGAGCACACAAACTCTGGTCACTGCTGCAACAGCTACCTGCAAGAGCTGATTTTGAGACTTTGGCTACTAGAATGGAGACAGCTACAAAGGGTGAGATTCAGACTCTCAAACAGTTCACACACTAGACTCTCGTATATCTACAGTGGAGCAGGAACAGGGTGCCATGGCTCAGTCTTTTCAAGGTGTGCAATCCTCTCATAACAAACTGTCTAACCAAGTCATACAACTGCAGCTACTTCTGGATGAACTAGAAAATTGAAGCCGCAGACAGAATATTCCTTTAGAGGCGTCCCTGAGTCTAACCCACAATTGGAGCTCCACACTACAGTAACCTCCATCTTTAACCATTACCGGGATCGCACACCAGATACGGAAGTGATAATTGACTGGTTACCAGAACATTGGGCCCTCAATCTGCCACATCCGATAGGCCCAGGGATGTGCTCTGCTGCTTCCACTCCTTTAATCTAAAGGAGGAGATTCTGAGATGGGCTTGGCAGGTGGGGGTCCTAACATTTGATGAAACGCCTATACATCTCCTGCCAGACATTTCCAGGAGAACCCTGATGATGAGATGGGCAGTGAAGCCACTACTGGACAGCTTAGGAGAGAAAGGTCCCACTTACAAATGGGGACACCCATTTCATCTTATTGTCCGTAAGGGTCCGGACACTGCGTCATCCCTCAGAGCTCACAAATCTATTCCTGTTTGCAGAGATGGAACCAACACCAGTTCCTAACTGGTTCCTGCTCACCATACCACAGAATTCCCAGCGTGGTCCCTCTGATGGCAGACCTCAAAGGCGTCGGAACAATTGCCGTACTTAAAGAGGCAGATCTCAGGCTCCTCAAGAACCAGACCCCTAACACTCGCGGGCTAGCTAAGACTAATGAAGCCGGCCTTCTCCTGTATCCAGTTTGAATGCTCCCATGTAACTGGGGTCGGGGGGGGGGGGGGGGCGCAGTGAGAGTAATACGTTTTTTATGTTTTGTTTACCCTCTAATTGACAAGACCGGCTTCCTGGTCTTCCCTTGTGGATCTTAATGGATCCCACCCACTCACCTATGTCACTTGCAGAGACATGGACTGCTTACTGTGACTCCTCAATGCTAACAGCAATGGCATATTTGCAGTACTCCTTCTGTGGATGTTGCATCTGTTATTGCGGGATGGCTGGGAGGGGGGCTTCCTCTTCATCCCCCCCGGCATGCACGGATGGAGGACCCAGAACGGACACATATATATATATACACACACACACACACACACACACACACACACACCCACACACTGTTTTGTGTAGTGAACCCTTCCAGGGAGTCACCACACCCACTGCCGAGCTAACCCCCTTACAATATATATATATATATATATATATTTTTTTTTTTTTTTTGTCTCCTGAGAATGGGCAATGGACAGTTAGCTTGAGTCGGGGGACTCCGAAACCCAGGCTCCTTGAATATGGACGCTGGGGCGTGGTTTTCGTCATATCCTGGATCTCTTACTTGCCTAGTTTAACCATTATATTGATGTTATTTTGTTTGCTACCCTGTCTTTACCCCCCCCACACTTTTTTTTTTCTTCTTCTTTCCCCCTCCCCCCACTCGGGAAGTGAGCAGAGATAGACATATTGACGCTATGGCTATTAAATTCCACTTGGAATGTTGAAGGGCTGAATTCCCCTGAGAAGCGCACCAGCTGTCTAGCCGAACCCTGGAGACATAGGGTGAATGTTGCCTTTCTCCAAGAGACCCATTTCAGGGCAGACAAGGTCCCTAGACTTACTAACAAGCATTTCCCGGTGGCCTACCATAGTCCATCTCCATCCTCCAAATCTAAGGGGACAAGTATTCTCCTATCCAAATTTTTAAACTGGCAATTCCTAGATGAGTACCGAGATCAGGAAGGCAGGTTCCTGCTTCTGAAGGGCAAATTCGATTCTCAAACGTTCACCCTTGCAAACTTCTACCTTCCTAATACAAACCATACAATACTACTCTGACTTTGAATGTTATAGAGGAAGCAAGAAGATCCCGCATCCCTCTTCTACGCCTGTCCACAGGCGCCAAAAAGGCATTTGACAGGGTAGACCGGGCGTTTTTCCAGGAGATGCTTCGAGCAGTCAGAATGCCAAGGCCTGTCCTGGACTGGATCTCAGCTTCATACTCTAACCCTACAGCCACAGTACGTGTAAATGGTCTAGACTTGGAAATATTTACGCTCTTGAACGGCACTAGGCAGGGATGCCCCCTCTCACCCTTGCTATTTGTTCTTTCCTTGGAGCCTTTTCTCCGCCATATAAAAGATAATCCCAACATTAGTGGCATCCAATTCGACCCCTGCTAACATAAAGTAGCAGCATATGAGGACAACCTGCTATTTTTTATTACTAAACCCATAATTTCTTTGCCTTCATTGCTACAAGAATTGAAACGGTATGGCACTCTCTACAAGTTTAAGGTTAAAGCGGAGTTCCACCCAAAAATGGAACTTCCGCTTTAAGCACTCCTTACCCCCTTACATGCATGTAATTTTTTTTTGGGGGGGGGGAGTGTGTCCCCAGGATTCAGAGGGACTTCCTGTCCCTCTTCCACCTTCCGCCTCTGGGCCGCCTAGGCGACTCCTCCTCTCCTCCTAGGCGGCCCCTCCCTCCTGGCAATCTTCTGGGACACGTCACAGGTCCCAGAAGATTGCCTGGCCACTGGCAACGCGCAGCGCGACTCGCGCATGCGCAGTGTGTGCCCGGCCGTGAAGCCACGGCCGGTGCCCACACCTGCAATGCCGGCGCCGCAGGGAGGAGGGGGGAGACGAGCGAGGCTTCGGGAGCAGCCGTCGCTGGACCGGGAGACAGGTAAGCTACTGTTTATTAAAAGTCAGCAGCTACACTTTTTGTAGCTGCTGACTTTTAATAAACAAAAAAAGCATGGAACTCCGCTTTAATCTCCAAAAATCCAAGGCTCTGAATATTTCTCTAACGGATCAAACCCTGGCGGGTTTACGCCCCTATTTTCCATTTAAATGGCCCACCCATTCCATGCAATATCTGGGAACCAAAATCCCTGCAAATTTAAATGACATTTCCCCCCTGGATTTTCGGCCCTTTTTGTCAAAGCTCATCGCGGACCTTAAGCAATGGGACTCACTTGCCCTATCCTGGTTTGGCCGCTGCAATGTCCTGAAAATGAATGTGATGCCAAGACTTTTGTACTTAATGCAGGCCCTGCCTGTTAAACCACCCCAGACTTTTCTCCACGCCGTATGTTTCTATGGCGTAGCAAACACCCACATATTGGCAGGGCGCTTCTAATGAGACCAAAGCACAAGGGTGACATTGGCTTCCCAGATCCCACCCTATACTAGTCGGCAACGCATATGTCACGGGTAGTTGATGGTGTCATCACAGGGATATGAAACTCTGGGTAACCCTAGAGCAGGAGACAGCTCAGGCTCCATTGGCTGGCTTACCCTGGGCAGGAAAACATTCAACTTCCCATGTGACTACCCATCCGCTGATTGGCCCCACCCTTACTGAAATGGAACGGTTCTTCCGACTGTCTCACTTGTCTAGTTTTCCCTCCCCCAATACACCGATTGTGGAAAATCCGAGATTTCCACCGGGATTAACAGAACCAGTTTTCACTTCACAGGCTCCGCAGGGGCTCTTACGTGCCAGGATGGACTCCGACCAAAACATGGTTACAGGACGGACACCTATTGCGCTCAACCCCTGGAGTGCTATGCAACTCTCCCACTTGCTTAGTTCCATGCCTAAACACAAGCCCTTTTCTCTACAGCTTCACTCATTCGAGGTAATCTGTTTAAGTGGTGGTCCTACTCGTGGCTCTCTATGTCTTATAAGACTTTGCTAGATCTGAATGCCACCACAGACCCCCCTTTTCTAGCAAAATGGGAAAGAGACCTATGCACTACGTTCACCAAACCCCAGAAGGAATGAATACTCTTCTTCACACAAAAATCATCACTCTGTAGCAAATATCAGGAAACTTTCCTACAAATTAATCACGCGTTGGCACTGCACTCCGTCTACTTTGGCCAAAATATTTTCTAATCAGTCTGATTGCTCTATTCTTCATATTTTTTGGGACTGTCCCAAACTGCAGACCTTCTGGCAACCAGTTCTCCGACTCATTCACAAATTATCAGATGTCTCCCTGTCTGGTGACCCTGCGGCAGTTCTGTTAAACCGTACCTCCATGTTCAGAAAGCGATATCACAAATCCCTTCTTAAGCATCTTCTCAATGCTGCTCGGTCTTGCATACCGAGCCAATGGAAACAACAATCTGCCCCCCCCACAGTGACGCAATGGTTTGCAAGGGTGAATGATATTGAACGGATGGAAGACCTGACCGCTACCATTTGGGATAAATCGGTGGAACATAAGACCAGATGGTTTTATTGGGACCTTTTACGCTTTTCAGATGAATACCTCAGCTATAGTTAAACTGGCTTTAATGGTTATTGGAAACTTTAGCATTCAACTGATGAATGCGTCGCTTGACGTTGAGGTCTCTCTCACCCCGGGTGGGAATTCCCCTCTTTTCCCCTCCCAATTAGCCCATCCCCCTCCTTCCCCTCTTTTCATTATATTCCCCACTTAGTCCTCCTTTCATTCTCTCCCTTCTTAAAACCAAAAACAGGTATGCTCTGACTCTAGGTGGTTAACCCACATTATACTTCCCCCAAATACCAACAGTTCTATCAGAACAATGGGTTTCACCTTCCACGTAGTGCGAGTTCCAGAACAGATCTATAGACTTCTGTATCCTAGATGCAAGGATTCTCGGAACGATTATGGTTTTGTGCTGCTTTATTAATAACCTCAAGGGGCCCTGTACAGGTTAGGCTACATCCGAATACTGTATATTTCTATGCTATTCTATCTGGACTGCATATGCTGTGAAGTTATCTTTTCATTCTGTATGTCGCATACCGTGAAATAATAAAAAAAAAAAAAAAACAGGCACAAGTCAGTACAGGTTAGTTTCCACACAGATCTGTCTTTTAAGCTGTGTGCTTCCCTTTGTCTGCTTTCCTCTGGCAATTTGTAAACTGGCAGAACAGAAGGCAAGCTAGGAGCTAGAGCAGTGGATGGGCAAAGGCAGGACATATGTGAGAGTGGACGGAGCCTAATTGGGACTTCTGTGTATAATAAATTGCCTGAGATTTCCCTGTGCTACAAGTGCACCTCCCCCAGTGATGCCAGGACGTTTCTTCAGAGAGATAGATGCAAATGGGGACAAGTGTTCAATTCAGGCAGTTAGAAAACCAGGAAGTAAAGTTGTCACCTCATTCAAGGAAGTGCATATGAGAGCAGGGGGCAAGGTAGATATATCAACATCCTTACTGCTTTTTGCAAAACAATTAGTGAGAACAGGCTATATAGGTGCATATGCATACACTCCCTCTGGTAACTGCATAGACTGCATTCTTAAACATTGGACTACATTACCTGACTGAACTCTAACTCCTGCCTTGCTAAAAATGTGAAACTGCTGTGCATACTTGCTTGTTTATTTTTTGAAAGTGACACTTCCTTTATATTACACTGCCTTGAACAACATCAAACATTTTAACCTTATCCTGTTGGGGGGGGGGGGGGGGGGGGGGGGGGGGGGGGGGGGGGGGGGGGGGGG
>BLSH010021853.1:0-12503 GCA_018402905.1 Glandirana rugosa
CAACTTCACCCATGGAGCATTATCTCTGATCCCATCCAGGGAGCTCCAACCTCTTCCATGGAGCTTCACCTTCAACCCCATCGAGGGATCTCCAACCCGTCCATGTAGCTTTATCTTCAACCCCAACCAGGGAGCTCCAACTTCACCCATGGAGCATCATCTCTGACCCCATCCAGGGAGCTCCAACCCCTTCCATGGAGCTTCACCTTCAACCCCATCGAGGGATCTCCAACCCGTCCATGTAGCTTTATCTTCAACCCCAACCAGGGAGATCCAACTTCACCCATGGAGCATCATCTCTGACCCCATCCAGGGAGCTCCAACCCCTTCCATGAAGCTTTACCTTCAACCCCATTGAGGGATCTCCAACCCGTCCACGTAGCTTTATCTTCAACCCTGACCAGGGAGCTCAAACTTCACCCATGGAGCATTATCTCTGACTCCATCCAGGGAGCTCCAACCCCTTCCATGGAGCTTTACCTTCAACCCCATCGAGGGATCTCCAACCCGTCCATGTAGCTTTACCTTCAAGGACTGAGCAAAGAGGGGAGGACAGCCTGGACATTTATCCATCTTTGGTTCACATTAAAACCACAAAGTTTTTTCAGGTCATTGGAGTGCAGTCTTCTTTTCTTCAGCTTCTCACAGCTTTACCTTCAACCCCATCCAGGGAGCTCCAACTTCTCCCATGGAGCATTATCTCTGACCCCATCCAGGGAGCTCCAACCCCTTCCATGGAGCTTTACCTTAAACCCCATTCAGGGAACTCCAACCTGTCCATGTAGCTTTACCTTCAACCCCAACCAGGGAGCTCCAACTTCACCCATGGAGCATCATCTCTGACCCCATCCAGGGAGCTCCAACCCCTTCCATGGAGCTTTACCTTCAACCCCATCGAGGGATCTCCAACCCGTCCATGTAGCTTTACCTTCAACCCCAACGAGGGAGCTCCGACTTCACCCATGAAGCGTTATCCCTGACCCCATCCAGGGTGCTCCATCCCCATCTATAGAGCTTTACATCTGACCCTATCCATGGAACTTTAACTCTGATTCCATCCAGAGAGGTCCAACGAGATCCAGAGAGCTTTACTTCTGATGCCCTCAGACCCCATCCAGGCAGCCTTAATGCCATCCAGGCAGCTCCAACCCCATTCTGGTAGCTTTACCTCCAACCCCCCTTCTGACCTCGTCCAGGGAGCCCTGGCCTCATCTAGGAACTCCCAGCCCCCCCCCCCCCCACACTTTCTCTGATCCCATCTAGAGAGCTAAAATCCTATCCAGGGAGCTCCAACTCCATCCATGGAGTTTTACCTTTGACCCCATCCAGGGAGCCCCAACTCTATCCATGGAGCTTTATCTCTGACCCCATCAAGGGAGCTCCAATCCTATCCATGAAGCTTTACCTCAGACCCAATACAGGGAACTCCTACCTCATCAAGGGAGATTTATCTCCACCCCCTTTGATCCCATCCAGGAAGTTTTATCTTTAATACATTGTGACTGTATCCAAGGAGCTCTGCTCCATCCAGGGAAATTTAACTCTGATTCCATCAAGAGAGGTCCAACCAGATCCAGAGAGCTTTACTTCTGATGCCCTCAGACCCCATTCAGGGAGTTCCAACCCCATTCTGGTAGCTTTGCCTCCAACCCATTCTGACCTCGTACAGGGAGCCCTGGCCTCATAAAGGAACTTCCAGCCCCCCCATCTCATATAAGGAGCTCCAATCCTATCCAGGGCGCTTTACCTCTGACCCATCCAGGGAGCTCCAACCCCATCAATGGATCTTTACTTCAGACCCTATCCAGGGAGCTCCAACCCCATCCATGAAGCTTTACCTCAGACCTGATCCAGGGAACTCCTACCTCATCAAGGGACCTTTATCTCCATCCCCTTTGACCCTATCCAGGAAGTTTTACCTTTAATGCCTTGTGACTCTATCCAAGGAGCCTGTCCCATCCAGGAAACTTTACCTCTGACCCCATCCAAAGCGCACCAACCTTATCCACAGAGCTTTATCCTTGATCCCCTCTGACCCCATTAATAGAGCTCCAGCACCATCCAAGAAGCTCCTGGCCCATTCTAGGGGGCTTTACCTTCCATCCCTCTTTTACCCCATCAAGAGAGCTCCACCCTTATCCAGGGAACTTCTGACCCCTTCCAGGAAGCTCTGACTCAACAAAAGGGCTCCAGTCCCTTCCAGGGTGCTCTGATCCCATCAGGAGACCTCATATGCCATCCACGGAGCTCCAACCCTATCCAGGAAGCACCAACTATTTCCAAGGAACTTTTATTTCCTCCTGACCCCATGGGGTTATTCTCCACCTGTAACTCCTCTACACTTCATACAAGACACTGATGAACATGAGGAACCACAGGTCCAACCTGACTGCACAATCACCGAGGAACTACAAGTCCTAGTGTGCCAGGTTCACGTCAACCACAAACACTGTTCAGGCAATGACCCCAACACCCCTGTGGTACAAGTAGAAACATAGAAAAATGACAACAAAAAAAAGACAGAGTAGTCAATCGAATCTGCCCATTTGCATCTCTCTGGACATCACCAAATAATTTAGTTTTGCATAATTTTTGTTCCACGCCTACTGCATACCCTGAATACCCTGAAGAAGCCAATATAGGCGCAACGCATAGGGATGGAACGAGTCAACATCCTCTGTTAGCTGATCTTTGGTCTTTCCATAACCTTGCTCAGTTAACCACCTCAGCGGATGTATTCCTCTGTCTGCAGGGGTATTTGGTCCTGAGACAGAAGTGGTGAAAGCTCCAGCTGAAAAAAGGCCCTGCTTATATGTATGTCTGGCTGCACTCCTTTGGTACCTTTGGTTGGGATTTTGGTGGAGGCCATTTGCATATCTCTGGACATTACCAAATAATTTAGTTTTGCATAATTTTTGTTCCACGCCTACTGCATACCCTGAAGAAGCCAATATAGGCGCAACGCGTAGGTATGGAACGCGTCAACATCCTCTGTTGTTAGCTGATCTTTGGTCTTTCCATCACCTTTCTCGGTTAACCACCTCAGCGTATGTATTCCTCTGTCTGCAGGGATATTTGGTCATTGGACAAAATTTTTCATGGTTTTAACGGGTTGATCCCCAATATGTTTTTTAATATATTTGTACAATAAAAAAATGTGTGGTCTATTATTCTGAGAGGGTGGTTTTCAGCACCTTCAAAGTCCCCACTTCCCTTGCTACTTTGTTCTTGAATGTCCCAAACTCAGCAACGGGGGTCAGTTTACAAAACCTCACTCGTCGCCACCTGTACTCGTACGGGAAAAGTCTCGGTAACCCACCATTTTATACATGGCGATTTAATTGCCAGTCAGGGGAGTGCTGGGCCAGGGGGCAGGGTGGCAATTGCCCCCCAGGCCATCCCAACTTATATTCGAAATATGGCCGTCTGACAATATTTTCTTTTTGTGGAGGAAGTAGGGGCCAGGCCAACTAACTGCAAGCAGAGGGGGGGGGGGTGCCCAGGGCTGGCCCTACCATGGATGATGTCTATTATAGGTGCCGGTCCAGGAGACTTCATATGACAGCGTCCGAGCCAGGTAAGCAGGAGATCCCCGCTCTTTGTATTCCGACGGCTCTCCTCTCTCTGCATTGCAGGCTGCATTGGATGGGCACTGGTGAGGCTGCATTGATGGGCACTGATGAGGCTGCACTGATAGCCACTGATGAGGCTGCATTGAAGGGCACTGATGAGGCTGCAGGGCACTGATGAGGCTGCATTGATGGGCACTGATGAGGCTGCAGGGCACTGGTGAGGCTGCACTGATGGACACTGATGAGGCTGCATTGATAGGCACTGATGAGGCTGCACTGATGGGCACTGATGAGGCTGCATTGATGGGGACTGATGAGGCTACAGGGCACTGGTGAGGCTGCATTGATGGACACTGATGAGGCTACAGGGCACTGGTGAGGCTGCACTGATGGGCACTGATGAGGCTGCATTGATGGGCACTGATGAGGCTGCATTGAAGGGCACTGATGAGGCTGCAGGGCACTGGTGAGGCTGCACTGATGGGCACTGATGAGGCTGCATTGAAGGGTACTGATGAGGCTGCAGGGCACTGGTGAGGCTGCATTGATGGGCACTGATGAGGCTGCAGGGCACTGGTGAGGCTGCACTGATGGACACTGATGAGGCTGCATTGATGGGCACTGATGAGGCTGCACCTCCTTTGTTGCAATTAACATTAAATTATGTTACTACATTGTATCCTATTTGTCTTGCTTCATAACATCAATATATATTATAAAACCAGGTGGGCATGGCTGGTGAGCTGATTCGGTGGTTCAATGGGACACTTTATTGGACTTGCCCCCCAGGCCCAAGGCTGCCAGCCCTCCCCCGATCGCCACCGCGTGCGATTATCAAGGGGCGACGTCGTCAAACTCTCACAGCCCAAAAATGATTTGTGAGCGGGCGCCCAGTTTCCGCGTCTCCGAGATCCTCATCTCCTTCATCCGTCTCAATCTGGCGCGCTCCGCTCTCGTCGTTAATGATTCGCGCTGTCAAGCTCGTTAGAATTGAAGTGGCAATATTTGCTTCTCGTTCACTTTTAAGAGAAGATCCAAAACATCCTTTCATCTCAAGTTAAACAACAGGCTGTCAGAACACTCCAAGACACTTTCTTGTCTGCGGCAGACCGGCGCGCACAGGTGGGTGGGTTCCCGCGCCGGATAACGATGCAAGGAAGCGTGGAACAGGGAACGGACTCAAGCTGCCTCCGAAACATTTATCTTGCCAGGAAGAGCGACTAAGCACAGTGTGATCCATTTTAATAGCTGCAAAATAATATGCAATATCACGTTAGCTTTCAAGCCTTTGATGGGCGAAACTTCAAAAACGGCCTTTTATTCCGCCGAGCGGTTGATGTCCACTTTACCGACCCGTTACAAAGCGACCCAATCAAACTCAATTAAAACAGAGATATAAAAAAAAAATCGCGGCGTCCGATTCTGGAGGAGGAGGGGAAAAAAAAAAAAAATCTAAATGAATCTATCGATCTTAAAACTTCTTTTGAGCAGCGCAGACGCCCGCGGCTTTCCTTGACTGGAGGATTCGGCGCGGGCGTTTGTGAACTCGGCTTGACGCGGGCTCCCTTTGGTGGAAAGTGAAAGTTTCGACTGATCTACTTTAGAGAATCCGGCAACAGAAAGTCTCGACTTCGCTCGCAAATCAATGGTCGTGAGGCGCAGGAAGACGGAACTGAAGGCAGAGATGGAAGGTAGCGGCATGCTGACGCCGTGGCGGCTTTCGCGGGGATTGAAGAGACGGACGAATGTTGTTTTTATATGTCGCCGGCGCGCAATTAAACTTCACACGATGCCACTTGCAGGGGAGGGAGGGGGGACGGCGGAGGGAGCTGCGGCTAAAAAAAGAAGCTGGCGCACAGTTTCAAGTGTTTGCACGCCGGTTCTTTTTTTTTTTTAATTTTCAGTTGAGAAAATTTTGCGCATACATATGAAGATCGCCGACACGGCAAAATATCAGACAGCTTCTTCCTTGTAATCCCCATTCTGGCTACTGTATAATGTCCGATATGCCGAAACCACCTGCTGCCCACCATGCAGAATCCGGTCACAAACTGTAGGTGGCACGGAGCCATTTTGCTCCATTGCATGAATAAGACCAACATCACGATGGGATTTATCATTGCCAGCGTCATCTATGTAGCACCCTGGTCCCTGCTATCAAATTTAGTTCTGCTAGGTGGTAACTAGCCTGGCCAATTGATAGGGGATCTCCTGATTGTTGCCCTAAGCCTGGGTTGGTGCATCCCTTTCTTCTGCCATTGGGTAGCGCTGCTGCTCTTGACACTAGAACAGCCATTCTCAACCAGGGTTCCGTGGAACCCTGGGGTTCCTCCAGGGTTGGCTAGGGGTTCCTTGAGCTGTGGCTGACTACCTTTCCTTCTCATGGTGCCTGCATAGTTCCAGGTCCAATGCACCGCTTGGAAGAGCCAGTGGCATGCCTGCAAGAGTTTCATTCTAGGCACCCCTCTAGGGGTAGCATTCTTCAGACTTGCCCCCCTAAACGTTGATAGCCTGGCCAATTGATAGGGGATCTCCTGATTGTTGCCCTGAGCCTGGGTTGGTGCATCCCTCTCTTCTGCCATTGGGTGGCGCTGCTGACACTAGAACAGCCATTCTCAACCAGGGTTCCGTGGAACCCTGGGGTTCCTCCAGGGTTGGCTAGGGGTTCCTTGAGCTGTGGCTGACTACCTTTCCTTCTCATGGTGCCTGCATAGTTACAGGTCCAATGCACGCTTGGAAGAGCCAGTGGCATGCCTGCAAGAGTTTCATTCTAGGCACCCCTCTAGGGGTAGCATTCTTCAGACTTGCCCCCCTAAACGAAAGGGCCTTTTCCCAATGACCCCTGATGGACTAATCTTCTGAGATCTGAATTTTTTTTTTCAAGGGTTCTTCTGGAGTAAAAAGGTTGAGAAAGGCTGCACTAGAATAACAAGATCACATTGTACCCAGGTTAGGAGTCGATATGCTGTTCCAGCTTTGGGGTTTCTTTGGCCCCAGGGGCTGCTGGGAGAGCCTATTTACTTGGGAGGAGTCAGGTGCCACCTGGACGGCTGTCTAGGTGGACGTGTGTTGAAAAGCTCCCGGCTGCAAGGCCAGAAGCCTGAGGCCTATCTGGGAGTACCTGATCGCTAGGCAGTCCGAGGCCCATCCAGGTTGGAAGCAAGCAGCATGGGGTTCGGGGCTTCAGGCCCGGAACCCAACCAAGTTGCAGGGATTCTGCTGGCTGGAGAATCCAGTTGTTGTCCTAGGTGAAGGACAGTATTGGCCAGCAGGGACGACCCCTCCGGTCATCAGAGGCAAGTGAGAACCAGAGCTCAGAGATAAAGGGGACCCAGTCACCAGTAAAGGGACAATTACTCCTGTTATCAGAGGCCAAGTTTGGGAAGTCTGAAGAATTACCAGAGCAGCCATGTTCACTAGCCGGGGATGGGGAAGAAGTTGGGAGAGCTTCAGAAGAGTCAAGCTAGGGACCCAGTGGGACAGCGTGGGTGACACTTGGAAGCCACAGTGGGTTAGTTGTGGAGGAGCTCAAGGGATCCAGGGTCAGCTGGGATCCGAAGAGTCTAGTGAGAGACTGGGAGCTCAGTGAGAGGATCTACAATGGGATACTGGGAGTTGCTGCAATTCAGCTTAAAGACCCTTGAACTGTCTATCTTCCTAGTCCTATTTTTGTCTCGGAGTCTTCCAAGTGTTTTTGCACCTGCCTAAGGGTATCCCGGCCCTAACCCTCTCTCCTCATTTCATTAAGAGACAATAAATTTCTTTTTGCATTCTCAAAGTGTCTGGCGCCCAACTTACTCTACCCGAACTACACCCACTATGCCTAGTAACCCACACTGTGAAGAGGGATGTCAGCTCTCCCTGACTCTGAAGGTCACCACTAGGCCCGCAGAGGTCATGGCCATGGCTACATATATATCCTTCATTACCGTGTATCCATGTCACTGGCAATTATCTTCACCAGTGCCTTGTAACCCCATCAGTGTCCTATCACCATAAATGCCAAGCAGTGCCAGCGGTTTGTAATAGGGTTGCCACCTTTTCTTCAAGTCAAACCCGAACACTTTAGGGATGCACAGCAATTTGTTTTTATAGTATAAACCATACCTATATTTTGCAATTAAATAACATTTCTAATCATATGAAGTTAATCACAAGAGTCCCCCCTTTACATCAGAGTCCACAGAGTTCGCCTTATACATCTGAACTCTCAGAGTTCCCTTAGGTGGGACTCTGCAGACTATGATGTAAAGGAGATCTCTGGAGACTTTAACATAAGGGATGATCTGGGAACCTCTATTTAAGGGACAACACTGAGAACTCTGATGTAAGGGGGAACGATGTGGCCTCTGGTGTAAAGAGGAACTCTGATGTAAGGGGTGCTCTGAGAACCCTGATTTAACTTAATATACTCACGCAGGGCATCATGAAACAGACACTCTAGGTTTAAACAACTGCAGCCAGCAACCTTGCTGGGAAGCCATAGTACGGTCTGAATAATTTGTCTGGGTTTCAGGCAATCTGAAACCCGGACACATGATTCCAAACCCGAACTGTCCGGGTGAATCCCGGACAGGTGGCAACCCTAGTTTGTAAGCAGGAGCCTACAAGGGTTTAACATGTCTTCCTGTGTAAGCACTTGTTTCCAGGGGCTGCACTCATATCCTCATGTTCATTGCGCCAGCGCTAGGGGTAACCAGGCCGTCAGGGTGACCGTTTTTCCCACCATTTTCAGCTGGGTTAACGCCCCCCTACAGGTCAACCAACAGGACCACGAAAGCGGTTCCTGGGGAAATACTGCCAAAATGTAGCTGGATACTCTGCTGGAGTGATCACCCCCTTTGGGGGTGATAGGAGCCTAATCGGGGTTCCTGGAGAGGGCCCCAAGCTTGCAGACTTTATGGACTTGTAGCTGCTATTTATGGACTTGGTGTTCTATGTAGATTACTGCCAATCATGGAATCTAAGGGACTTTGAGTGCCCTCTGTGGATTGTTGCCTAAATGGACTATTGCCTTAAAAAGGATTGTTTTATGGTCTTGCCTTCTGTATGTTGTGTTAGAAGAGCACTGTACAGGATTTGTGTTGAGCTGCTCTGAGAACCATACCGTTGGCAACTACCCCAGTAAAGGATATTGTTTGTTTGCCTGCTTTGCCGGGTCTTCAGCCACTGCAGCTCACTTCTAAGTCCGGGAGACCTGCTGACTGTCACAGGACCGCAGCCTAACGTTCAGGTATTACAGAGTGCAGTTCTGCTTGTCCCCACATGGGTGTCTAAGCCTCACCCACCAAGGTCCTGCCATGGTACAAGTATTTTGTAGCCTCAGCAAACCTGGTGGTGCCATTAGAACACCTTGATGTCGCATTAGGGACAGAATGGGGAGCTGTACTTGGGATAAAGCATTCCTTGGTGGGGCAGATAAGTGACAGCCCCTGGTGGTGAGAACCATCCTGCCATCTTCTGATACCATATTTCTCACCTCCAAACCCAGAATGACAACCACAGTCCTTCAGTTTGTGGCACATTTTCAGTCTTGCATGCAAGAAGTAGACCCTCTATCAGCTCTCCAGAATGGAAATTCACTGGACTCAACCAATGTGGCCCCACACAGTACAGATAAACCTGGTGTTACGGTGGTAGAAGGTCACTGTGGTTACATCAGATTGGCATTGGCTTGAAGGAGAAGAAGGCCAGATTGGCATTGGATTGAAGGAGAGGAAGGCCAGATTGGCATTGGCTTGAAGAAGAGGAAGGCCACATTGGCATTGGCTTAAAGGAGAGGAAGGCCAGATTGGCATTGGCTTGAAGGAGAAGAATGCCACATTGGCATTGGCTTGAAGGAGAGGAAGGCCACATTGGCATTGGCTTGAAGGAGAGGAATGCCAGATTGGCATTGGCTTGAAGGAGAAGAAGGCCAGATTGGCATTGGCTTGAAGAAGAGGAAGGCCACATTGGCATTGGCTTGAAGGAGAGGAAGGCCAGATTGGCATTGGCTTGAAGGAGAGGAGGGCCAGGAGATGTTGGGTTCAGCTACAGTAAAGGTGGTATTTGTGGCAGCAAAAAGTCAGCCGGTGTCCCTGATAAACTGAGATGTTCTGAAAAATAGAAAAGTCAGAGAATAATTTATAATACCCATCCCCCCTACTGAGGCTGGACATATAGATGTATGCATTGTGCAATAGATATATGATGACGGAACAGTTGTTCAAGGAATTAGCCTCTGCCACCGGTTGGTGTCCCACCTTCCAGATATGCACCACAGCCTGAACTTCTGAGGTGACTAGAAAGGGGCAGCGGGGTGGGCACTGGCACCTCAAGTCAAAAGGGAACCCCTGGAATAGATGTAAGAGTGGCAACCTCAGCCTAGACTCTGACCAGGCCATGCCCCCAATGCATTTAGCTCCACCCCCTTGGAGCTTGGTCATGGGGGGTTCTTTCTTCCCCTCCTCCCTCTCTCTCTCTCTCTCTCCCTCCGTCTTTTTTTTTTTATGTAAACGATCCTTTGTCCTGAGGTTTATGTGTGTCTGTGAGACTTGTGGCCCAGTAATTAGGACTTTTGTGTAGGTACAAAGACTGTGTATACAGCGACTAGGCTCAGGTTCTGTTTAATCATCCCTCTTTGAGCCACTCCCACTGCTATGTGCAATCTGACCATGACCTGACCATGACCTAACCACGACCATGACCATGACCTGACCATGACCATGACCTGACCATGACCTGACCATGACCATGACCTAACCCTGACCATGACCTGACCATGACCATGACCTGACCATGACCTGACCATGACCATGACCTAACCATGACCATGAACTGACCATGACCTAACCATGACCTGACCATAACATGACCTAACCATGACCTGACCATAACCATGAACTGACCATGACCAAGACCTAACCATGACCATGACCTGACCATAACATGACCTGACCATGACCAAGACCTAACCATGACCATGACCTGACCATGACCGCTATTCCCTGGCACACTAAGCACACTGCAGCACTTTGTCCTTTTTATGCTGTTTCCCAGCGTTCCCCGGACCACTCACAATCCTTCCTAGTCATGCTCACCTCTGTCACGCTGTTTTGACTTTTTTATTGTAAAGCCGAGCAGATTACCTATTATTGGTATTGTTAATGATTACCTATTATATTCTTTAAAATCAATTCTCTTCATTTCTAATAAGAGTTTCTGTTATATTTCAGGTCGTCAGTAAAAATTGTGCTCTGTCAGTAAACGTTCCATGCTTTTGGGCTTCGGGAGACCAATCACATGGAGAAGAGGAAGCCTGCAGGAGCAAGGAATTTGGTAAGCCGATCACCTTATTGATTACCTGAGCAAATCCCCCACAGTTGGCAACCACAGCAAGGGTAAACCTTTTTCTTTTTTTACACACCTAGCAGTAGGTGTCCTAAGTCAACCCTTAAGCAGTGTAGAGTAGGATGACCAGAGGTCCCTGGTTTCCAGGGGCAGTCCCCGGACTGAGGACACTGTCCCCGGACCAAGTCTGTCCCCGGCAGTGACGGTGCCAAGTGGGTGCTTGGGGTGGGGCTAAGCACCCCCAAAGATTCTTTTAGCACCCCAAAAAATTCAGATGCCGCTACTTGCATATGTCACTATTTAGTTTTTTTTATACCTGCACACCCTCTATCCTTTAACATTCTAAGAAGTATCTTTTTTTTTATCTCATGGATGAAATCTACCAATAAAAAATCTGGTCACCTTAGTGTAGAGGGAATGATTCATTCCCAGGAAGGCTGGCAACTCGGATGCTCTTGAATCAAAGAACTTTATTTGTTACATGGGTACACAGGTAAAGGCTATAAACTGACGCGTTTCGTCTATGAAGGCTTCATCAAAGCTTTGATGAAGCCTTCATAGCCGAAACACGCCAGAATATAGCCTGCACCCATGTAACAAATAAAGTACTTTTATTCAAGAGCATCCGAGTTGGCAGCCTTCCTGATTAAAGGATCGTATCTGCGGGGCCTGAACACGCTGGGTAGAGCACCGGACATAGGCGTGTGCACAGGGTGTTTCAAGTGTGCCTGGGCACACCCTAATTGCTCAGTGCTGCACAGATTCCTCCTGCGGCTTGGCTGCAGAGAAAGGAACTGGGGAATCTCTGTCCTCAGTCCCTTTCTCTGCCTCAAAAGTGAGACATCAGGGGTTTGTTTAGACCCCTGATATTTGACCAAAGCCCCCCAATGGGCCTTCTAAACAAATTTAAAAAAATAAAAAGTGATTGGCTAAAAAATTAGAATGGTAAGCTATAATAAAAAAATAATAAAAATAAACTACTGACATCGTCCACTGCTCTACTGACATCGTCTACTGCTTTAGTGACACCGTCCATTGCCCTACTGACATCGTCCACTGCTTTAGTGACACCGTCCATTGCCCTACTGACACCGTCCATTGCCCTACTGACATCGTCCACTGCTTTAGTGACACCGTCCATTGCCCTATTGACATCGTCCACTGCTTTAGTGACACCGTCCATTGCCATACTGACCTCATCCGCTGCTTTAGTGACACCGTCCATTGCCCTACTGGCATCGTCCACTGCTTTAGTGACACCGTCCATTGCCCTACTGACAACGTCCACTGCTTTAGTGACACCGTCCATTGCCCTATTGACATTGTCCACTGCTTTAGTGACACCGTCCATTGCCCTAGTGACCTCGTCCACTGCTTTAGTGACACCATCCATTGCCATACTGACATCGTCCACTGCTTTAGTGACACCGTCCATTGCCCTAGTGACAACGTCCACTGCTTTAGTGACACCGTCCATTGCCCTACTGACCTCGTCTACTGCTTTAGTGACACCGTCCATTGCCATGCTGATATATATAATGCAATAGGCTGGGCACACCTATGGCACCGGATCACAGTTAATGGACTTTTATATTGGCAGTG
>BLSH010021853.1:14260-31534 GCA_018402905.1 Glandirana rugosa
CGTTGTATGAACATCATCCGTCCCTATGATGATGTACATACGACGGTACCATGGCAGCATACATGTAGTAATATCCCTGCCTACTACAAGTATGTTGCCACGTTGGCACCAGGAGAATTTTATCATATACTAACCATAATTTTTCTTCCCTGGCACCAATCCATGGCATCATACATGTAGTAGTATCCCTGCCTACTACAAGTATGTTGCCACGTTGGCACCAGGAGAATTTTATCATGTACTTACCATAATTTTCCTTCCCTGGCACCAATCCATGGCAGCATACATGTAGTAGTATCCCTGCCTACTACAAGTATGTTGCCATGTTGGCACCAGGAGAATTTTATCATATACTAACCATAATTTTTCTTCCCTGGCACCAATCCATGGCAGCATACATGTAGTAATATCCCTGCCTACTAAAAGTATGTTGCCATGTTGGCGCCAGGAAAACAGAAAATGGTACCAAATGCCATCATTTTCTTTTCCTGGCACCAATCTGTTGTGGTTATACATCTGGAAGTATGCTGCCATTTTGTCGCCAATCCATGGCAGCGTACATGTAGTAGACGGGGATACTACCACATATATGCCGCCACGTTGGCACCTGGAACATGTTATCATATATTTACCATCATTTTTCTTTCCTGGCACCAATCCATGGCAGCATACATGTAGTAATATCCCTGCCTACCACACGTATGCTGCAATGTTGGCACCAGGAGAACAGAAAATGGTATCAAATGCCATCATTTTCCTTTCCTGGCACCAATCCGTGGCGGTATACATGTGTAAGTATGCTGCCGTGTTGACATCAGGAAAACAGAAAAATTGTATCAAATGCTGTAATTTTCCTTTCCTGGCACCAGTCTATGGCGGCATCCAAGTGGTAGTATCCCCGCATACTACGAGTATACTGCCATGTTGGCACCAGGAAAATGGAAAGCTGTATCAATTTCCGTAATTTTCCTTTCCTGGCACCAATCCATGGCAGCATACATGTAGTAAGCGGAGATGCTACCACATGAATGCTGCCATGTTGGCGCCAGTAAAATTCTAGACATGTGCATGGCCGAAAAATTTGTTCATTTTCATCTCATTTGTTTTTTGTTTTTTTTTCGAGAATTTGAAAATTTCAGAAATTCGAAAATTCATTAATTCGAGAATTTGGTAATTTAAAAATGTTGAAATTCGGAAATTCTGAAGTAGAAAACTCGAAAAATTATAACATTCGGAAATTCCAAAATAAGAAAGAAAATTTGAAATAATAACTAACTAATAACTATTAAATTATAGATATTGGAATTTCCTTTCAAATGTGGCTGTTAGTGAATGAATGTAAAGAATATAGATTTATCCGAAGGTACGAATTATCCGAAATAACGAATTCCGCATCTAAACGAACGGAGCAAATTAATATTAATAACATGTTTTTATTATTATTATTGTTATTTATTATTATTAATTTGTTACGTTACGATGCGGTATTCCTTATTTCGGGTAATTCGTAACTTCAGATAAATTTGTTACGTTCACTAACAGCCAAAGTTTAAAGAAAATTCCAATACCTATAATTGAATAGTTAGTAATAGTTGAGTTACTATTAGTTGTTCATTTCAGATTTTCAAATTATTGGGGTTTTCTAATTTTCGTTATTTTCGGATTTTAGTTCTTTTGAATTTTCGAATTTCTGCATTTTCTAATTCGAATTTACGAATATTCAGACAAATTTGGACATTCGAATTTCGGAAATTCGGATTTGTCTGAGTTAACAAATTTGGAAAGAAACAAATTGCACATGTCTATAAAATACATTTTCTGATATTATTGGAGTGGACCCCAAGGATGACTGTTGTGTAGAGTTAGCAATGAGATTGGGAAACATTTGCTCCTGGTGCCCAGGCTCTGACCTGGATGTGGAGGTGTTAGCAGTCAGCAGGAGGCTCACTGGAGAGTAGTGGTATTGGGTCTTTTTTTTATTATTATTCTTAATTTTTTAATTCTATGTGGTCCACAAGAAGAAGGAAGAGCACATGAGGTGGGCTCTAATAGCTTGGTGGATGAGATGTCTCGTAAGACTTCCATTTCTTGTTAGACCAATGTTACCACATCATTGGACAGGGCCATTCTGCTGGAGAGAGCTTCGTCCAAAAGTAGGACCTAGAATGATTTTCATAGATTTTTTTGTGGTGGGCCCTGAAGTATTTTTGTGTATTTTTGGATAGTGGGACTTAGAATTATTTTCATAGATTTTTTTGTGGTGGGCCCTGAAGTATTTTTGGATAGTGGGACTTAGAATGATTTTCATAGATTTTGTTGTGGTGGGCCCTGAAGTATTTTTGGATAGTGGGACTTAGAATGATTTTCATAGATTTTTTTGTGGTGGGCCCTGAAGTATTTTTGTGTATTTTTGGATAGTGGGACTTAGAATTATTTTCATAGATTTTTTTGTGGTGGGCCCTGAAGTATTTTTGGATAGTGGGACTTAGAATGATTTTCATAGATTTTGTTGTGGTGGGCCCTGAAGTATTTTTGGATAGTGGGACTTAGAATGATTTTCATAGATTTTTTTGTGGTGGGCCCTGAAGTATTTTTGTGTATTTTTGGATAGTGGGACTTAGAATTATTTTCATAGATTTTTTTGTGGTGGGCCCTGAAGTATTTTTGGATAGTGGGACTTAGAATGATTTTCATAGATTTTGTTGTGGTGGGCCCTGAAGTATTTTTGGATAGTGGGACTTAGAATGATTTTCATAGATTTTGTTGTGGTGGGCCCTGAAGTATTTTTGGATAGTGGGACTTAGAATATTTTTCCTCGATCAACATAACAACATCATTGGACAGGCCCGTTCTGCTGGAGAGAGCTTCGTCCAAAAGTAGGACCTAGAATGATTTTCATTGATTTTTTTGTGGTGGGCTCTGAAGTATTTTTGTATAGAGGACTTAGAATATTTTTCCTTGATCAACGTAACAACATCATTGGACAGGCCCATTCTGATGGAGACAGCTTTGTCCAAAAGTGGTGGGCCCTGAAGTATTTTTGTGTATTTTTGGAAGGTGGACTTAGAATGTTTTCCCTTGACCAACGTTACCACATCATTGGACAGGCCCGTTCTGCTGGAGAGAGCTTCGTCCAAAAGTAGGACCTAGAATGATTTTCATTGATTTTTTGTGGTGGGCCCTGAAGTATTTTTGGAAGGTGGACTTAGAATGTTTTCCCTTGACCAACGTTACCACATCATTGGACAGGCCCGTTCTGCTGGAGAGAGCTTCGTCCAAAAGTGGGACCTAGAATGATTTTCATTGATTTTTTTGTGGTGGGCCCTGAAGTATTTTTGGATAGAGGACTTAGAATATTTTTCCTCGATCAACGTAACAACATCATTGGACAGGCCCATTCTGCTGGAGACAGCTTTGTCCAAAAGTGGTGGGCCCTGAAGTATTTTTGTGTATTTTTGGAAGGTGGACTTAGAATGTTTTTCCTCGACCAACGTTGCCACATTATTGGACGGGCCTGCTGGAGAGAGCTTCGTCCAAAAGAGGGACCTAGAATGATTTTCATAGATTTTTTTGTGGTGGGCCCTGACGTATTTTTGGATAGTGGGACTTAGAATATTTTTTCTCGATCAACATAACAACATCATTGGACAGGCCCGTTCTGCTGGAGACAGCTTCGTCCAAAAGTAGGACCTAGAATGATTTTCATTGATTTTTTTGTGGTGGGCCCTGAAGTATTTTTGTGTATTTTTGGATAGTCGGACTTATTTTGTTTTTTTTTTCTCCTCTACTTTACGTAGTAGGAAGGTGAGTACATTTTAATACTTTAGCATCTATTCAGTCCTGAAGTAGGACATTAGGTAGGTTGGTTGGTTGGTTGGTGTGTTGGTGTGAGGCGGTGGTGGCTCACTAAGTAAAACCTGTGGTTGGTCTGCTGGAGACCTCAGTTTGCATCCCTGTGGTCGCAGGTGCTGTGCTGTGCCTGAGCTCTCTGATGGTGTAAAAAGTTTGAGGCCCACCACTAGGGTTCAGGTACTGCACAGTGCCCGGGGTGTGGGCATATATATATATATGGTGGAGTGCTCAGGAACTGATGCAGGGGTCTGAGAGGTGAAGCTTTGATCTCATGTCTGTTATGTTTGTCAGACAGAACTCCTGGGCACTGCCACCTTTTAACCCCAGGCCTTCTTCTACCCCCCACTTCAGAAGTTTTCTGTTTGGAATATTTTTCATCTATTTTCCCTGGTGGGACTTAGAATATCTCTCTCTATTATCTCCAGTTTGGATGATGGGACTATTTGCGGTATTTCGGCTCATACCCGACGTATAGGAAATAGGAGGATGACAACATTGGCCCAGTAGGTTATCATGGCTCAGGTAGGTGGGGTGCCTATATTCTATGGAAAGTTCTGGAGATGTGTGATGGAATCCCGGGGCTGGCAGCTCTTTATTTCCTTTGTATTGTGCTGAGCGGTTGATGATTATCTGAATCAGACTTTTCCTCCTGACAGGTAGGTGGCTCTGAGGGTTGGTAGTCAGTCAATGACCCAGCAGAGATTTTGGAGTCGTGGGTTCAAGGCTTGGTGTCTCTTTATGTATTTCCAGCAGATTAATAGCTGAACTATGAGAACGAAGACCTTGGTATCTGAGTGCAGGTGATGGCTCACAGAGTAAGGACTCAGGCTGGTGTGATGGAGACATGGGGTTCAAATCCCTCAGGTGGAGGCTGGTGAGTCTCAGGTGCTGTACAGTGCCTGAGCTCCCTGTTGGTGGAGGAGGATAGAGGGAATGTTTCAAGCCCACTGCTATGTCCCACCAGTTCAGGAGCTGTGTATATATTGGTAAGGGGAAGTGTGGGATTAAAAAGTTTAAAATTTTTGCTAAGTGTTGTTTTATGAAATGGGCTGCCCCAGTAAGACAGCCCATTCTATTTATATATGTTGCAGTGATGTCACAGACTGTGGATGGAAGAAGCAGGAGGTGTCCACAACCTAATGTGATGCCCACACATGTTACAGGCCTGTGGGGACCTGGGACCGGAGCAGACTGGTGGGTTGTCCATGGCCTCCAAGCTTTCACTCAGTGATTCAAGCATGGGGTCTGCAGGATCTCAATGTGGGTCTACGGTCCTCCCATCACTGAGTGATTCACATCTGCCCAACTCACTCAGAGATATGAACTTGAGTCAATGCTGCCTCTGTGAGTGATTCCTTCCGCCCAATTCACTCACAGACCTCACCTGGGGACTACGGGATTTGAACTCAAGTCCATGGCGCCCTGGTTACTGCTCTTATCCACTGAGCTACTTGCCTCTGCTCAATGACTGCAGTGTTCGTTCTCCTATTTCAAGAATAAAAAAGTCACAAAGGAGTAAGAAAAAATTCAAAAAGTATGAGCTGAGATTCAAACCTGAAACTGAGGACATTGTTGGACCTCCAGCTGGCTGCTAAACCTCTACACCAGAGAATAACCTGGACTTGGAGGCTTAGCAGCCAGCCCCTTTACCTCAATGCTTAGTAAATCAAGACTTAAGCTACAGGCGATCCCTGACTTCTACAGAATAAAATGGTCTGCAATATACATGCCAATAATTTTATGAGCTGTTTAACCCAGGTGAACGAAAAGTGGGACTTAGAATATTTTTTTATTCTTACTGAGGTTCTGGCCCTGAGGTCACCAGCCAGCTCTTTGGACATCAATTGATCGCCTATTCCTCATAGTCAATACTGATGGTGTGCTAAGTCATGGAGTGGCCTTGGATCCATGGTAGGCCATTATACCAGGATGGTGGGGAATGGATGAGACTCATCGTTCTCAGACTCAATTGATCGCTGATTCCTTATAGTCAATACTGATGGTGTGCTAAGTCATGGAGTGGCCTTGGATCCATTGGTAGGCCATTATACCAGGATGATGGGGAATGTATGAGACTCATCGTTCTCAGACTCAATTGATCACTGATTCCTCATAATCAGTGTTGATGGTGATTCATGGAGTGGCCTTGGATCTATGGTAGTCCATCATACCAAATTTGAGGGGAACGAATGAGACTCAATTTTCTCAGACTTAATTATTTGCTGATTCTTCGTAGTCAATGTTATTGGAGATTCATGGTGTGGGGTTCTCACTTATGGAGTGGCTTTGTATCAATAGAATGCCATTATAGGGGATACCAGGATTTAGGGGAATGGATGGGACTTATCGTTCTCAGGCTCATTGGATTTATATGTCAGGCAGTGTATTGCTATGGCTCTGGAGTCTCAAGTTCCAATCCCGATACCGGACAAAACGTATGACTTCTATGTGCAGTAGAATGTATGATGACTTTTTATACACCGGTCTTGCTTCTTCTATTGGGAGATGGTAGTAGATGGTCTGTAGAGCTCGTTTTGGATGATGAGGTTGGGAAGAGTTGATGATGACTATTAGACTTAATCAATTTGAAATTGGGTCCATGGTTCCTAACAAAGAAGAGTTGTAGACGTGGTGATGGAGTTTCTGGTTGTAACCTCAGTTCCTAGGAATAGGGTTATATAATACAGCCACTATAAGGGAGAGGGTTACCGTTTTCACACTGTTTACATATGTGGGTGCGACTTACGCATGCGATCGCTTCTGCGCTCAGAGGGACGGGGCCCCTTAAATGTTTTATTTTATTTTACATGGTCTCCAACATTTTTTTAATCACTTTTATTCCTTTTACAAGAAATGTAAACATCCCATGTAATAGAAAGAAGGTCCTCTTTATGGAGAGATCTGGGGTCTATAAGAAATAAGGGATGACAGGTCCTCTTTATGGAGAGATCGGGGGGTCTATAAGAAATAAGGATGACAGGTCCTCTTTATGGAGAGATCGGGGGGTCTATAAGAAATAAGGGATGACAGGTCCTATTTATGGAGAGATCTGGGGTCTATAAGAAATAAGGGATGACAGGTCCTCTTTATGGAGAGATCTGGGGTCTATAAGAAATAAGGGGTGACAGGCCCTCTTTATGGAGAGATCTGGTGTCTATAAGAAATAGGGGGTGACAGGTCCTCTTTATGGAGAGATCTGGGGTCTATAAGAAATAAGGAATGACAAGTCCTCTTTATGGAGAGGTCTGGGGTCTATAAGAAATAAGGGATGACAGGTCCTCTTTATGGAGAGATCTGGGGGTCTATAAGAAATAAGGAATGACAGGTCCTCTTTATGTAGATATCTGGGGTCTATAAGAAATAAGAGATGACAGGTCCTCTTTATGGAGAGATCTGGGGTCTATAAGAAATAAGGAATGACAAGTCCTCTTTATGGAGAGATCTGGGGTCTATAAGAAATAAGGGATGACAGGTCCTCTTTATGGAGAGATCTGGGGTCTATAAGAAATAAGGAATGACAGGTCCTCTTTATGGAGAGATCGGGGGTCTATAAGAAATAAGAGATGACAGGTCCTCTTTATGGAGAGATCTGGGGTCTATAAGAAATAAGGAATGACAGGTCCTCTTTATGGAGAGATCTGGGGTCTATAAGGGATGACAGGTCCTCTTTATGGAGAGATCTGGGGTCTATAAGAAATAAGGGATGACAGGTCCTCTTTATGGAGAGATCTGGGGTCTATAAGAAATAAGGGATGACAGGTCCTCTTTATGGAGATATTGGGGGTCTATAAGAAATAAGGGGTGACAGGTCCTCTTTATGGAGATATCGGGGGGTCTATAAGAAATAAGGGGTGACAGGTCCTCTTTATGGAGATATCGGGGGGTCTATAAGAAATAAAGAATGACAGGTCCTCTTTATGGAGAGATCTGGGGTCAAAAAGACCCCACAGCAACCACCAGCACTGGGGTGGAAGGACCCCCCGCAGAGAGGGGCCCCAATGCTGGTAACTCTATAGAGGAAGAGGTTGTATTATTCATAGTAGTCCTCTCCAATGCTCCTGGTTGGGTGCGGTTCCTCGGCATCACAATATACAATGTGGGACTATTAGTCCTGCGTTGTATGTGGGTAAGTCAATGTGTGTCGGCAGGCTGGAACACCTTTGAGAGGAGGACATACAGATGGAGGAGACCTACTGGAGCGAGGCTAATGGTAAGTATCTCATTCCCCGGAACGAAGAACCTGCCCACACACCGAGGTGTTTTTTTTTTGCTATGGTGCGATCAGGTGGTGTGAACCACCCCGGATTGGGCCCCACCGAAGGGGGATTTCTTTTCTTGTGCCCGGAGTTGGCCTTTTAAAAGGTTTTCTTGGAACCAATCCAGACATATCAGCCGCCCTCCCATGCTGGAATCTCAGATGGTTCAACTCCACATTGACCCATTATGCCCCCCCCCCCCCCAACACACAACATGGGTTAGTCTTAATCTATGATTTGGAATTACCCCACAAAGATCTCATAGGCTGAAGACCAACCTATGTTATGGGGGGGGGGGGGGGTCATAGGTTGCAGTAGAGTTAAAGGTTGAAATTGTATATCACAGCATGGGGGGGGGGGTGACATTTTCTGGATAGTTCCGTAGAAAACTACATGTGTGTGTGGGGGTACCCCCAGTGGTGATGAGTTGGGTGATACCCGCATGTGTGCTGAGTGTGGTGGTACCCCAGTTGCGTGAAGTTGGGTGGTACCCCCAGTAGCATGGAGTACGGTGGTACCCCAGTGGTGTGGAGTGTGGGCTACCCCCAGTAGTGTGGAGTTGGATGGTACCTGCATGTGTGCTGAGTGTGGTGGTACCCCAGTGGTGTGGAGTGTGGGGTACCCCCAGTAGCATGGAGTTCGGTGGTACCCACATGTATGCTGAGAGTGGTGGTATCCCAGTAGTGTGGTGTGTTGGGGTACCCCCAGTGGTGATGAGTTGGGTGATACCCGCATGTGTGCTGAGTGTGGTGGTACCCCAGTTGCGTGAAGTTGGGTGGTACCCCCAGTAGTGTATAGTTGGGTGGTACCCCCAGTAGCATGGAGTACGGTGGTACCCCAGTGGTGTGGAGTGTGGGCTACCCCCAGTAGTGTGGAGTTGGATGGTACCTGCATGTGTGCTGAGTATGGTGGTACCCCAGTGGTGTGGAGTGTGGGGTACCCCCAGTAGCATGGAGTTCGGTGGTACCCACATGTATGCTGAGAGTGGTGGTATCCCAGTGGTATGGAGTGTGGGGTTACCCCCAGTGGTGAGGAGTTGGGTGATACCCGCATGTGTGCTGAGTGTGGTGGTACCCCAGTAGCGTGGAGTTGGGTGGTACCTGCATGTGTGGTCATACCCCAGTGGCGTGGAGTACGGGGTGCCCCTAGTAGTGTTGAGTTGGGTGGTACCCGCATGTATGCTGAGTGTGGTGGTACCCCAGTAGTGTGGAGTGTGGGGTACCCTCAGTGGTGTGGAGTACCCCCAGTGGTGAGGAGTTGGGTGGTACCCACATGTATGCTGAGTGTGGTGGTACCCCAGTGGTGTGGAATTGGGTGGTACCCCCATGTGTGCCGAGTGCGGGGGTACCCCCAGTGGTGAGGAATTGGGTGGTACCCCATGTGTGCCGATTGTGGGGGTAGCCCCAGTGGTGTGGAGTGTAGGGTACCCCCAGTAGCGTGGAGTTGGGTGGTACCTGCATGTATGCTGAGCGTGGTGGTACCCCAGTGGTGTGGAGTGTGGGGTACCCCCAGTAACCTGGCGATAGGTGGTACCTGCATGTATGCTGAGTGTGGTGGTACCCCAGTGGTGTGAAGTGTGGTGGTACCCCAGTGGTGTGGAGTGTGGGGTACCCCCCATAGCATGGAGTTGGGTGGTACCCACATGTATGCTGAGAGTGGTGGTACCCCAGTGGTGTGGAGTGTGGGGCACCCCCAGTAGCATGGCGTTAGGTGGTACCTGCATGTATGCTGAGTGTGGTGGTACCCCAGTGGTGTGGAGTGTGGTGGTACCCCAGTGGTGTGGAGTGTGGGGTACCCCCCGTAGCATGGAGTTGGGTGGTACCCACATGTATGCTGAGAGTGGTGGTACCCCAGTGGTGTGGAGTGTGGGGCACCCCCAGTAGCGTGGCGTTAGGTGGTACCTGCATGTATGCTGAGTGTGGTGGTACCCCAGTGGTGTGGAGTGTGGTGGTACCCCAGTGGTGTGGAGTGTGGTGATACCCTAGTGGTGAGGAGTTGGGTGGTGCCCCCATGTATGCTGAGTGTGGTGGTACCCTGGTGTGTTTAAATGACTGATCTTTCATTTTTATTGCTGGCGGGTTGTCTGGGGCTCATTTTATGATGGATGAATCTAAAACTGGAGCAGCTGTACATGGCAACCAATCAGCTTTGCTCTTCATTTGGTTGAGTTAAGCTTTGAAAACGAAAGCTAGAAGCGGATTGGTTGCCAAGCACAGCTGTGTTCTTCAATTGCAGCCAATTCCCCTCCTTGTTTTAAGGTTTGTGGCTCATTCTAGTTAGCAGAACTTCCTTTGTGTTTGTTAGTCCTCCTTCACATGCTTCCCTCGTCACTCATTGGCCCATCAGGAAGGCGGTCCGGAGCAATGATGTGGAGCAAGTAGACAGGAAATGGCTGAAGGAGGCTGCAGGAGACCAGCAATGCTGAGATAGAAATCATACACAGAGCAAACGAAGGGTTTACCTCTACCTGGGGGAGCAAAGCCCCGCCCACTGCGCACACTACCCTCCCCCCTGACCCCGCTGGTGATTGCAACACACAAGAGACGAGGATCGATTTGAAAAATAGAAAACTTTTAATAAATGCTACATCTCTTCATCAGAACAGTTCCGGTACCATTTACACCATACGCTGCACAGGATGCCGAGAGCTGGAATTACATATGAAAAGAGGCATATATTCTATTTATATATATATATATGATATACAATAACCCCTCGCAGAAGAAGGGGGGATTCTGACCCTGCCGATGAGGGGGTAATATCTATAAACGGTGATCGCTCACCACCAGGCACGGATACCGGACTGTACACGGGGCAATATCTACACACACATTATACAGGTTGACTACCCCAGATGGGGTCCTTGAAGGGGGGGGGGGGTCTAATAATAACCGCCATGATGTGCGTACACCCAAAGGGGAAGCCATGTTCTTGGAGACATGAAGGGCCTCAAACCTTGGCCCAGCGAGTTGGCTGAGGAACGTATCTCTCACTACTGCAGGACAGGTCCACCTTTACCAGAAACCTTTTCTGAGAGGAAGGCGATGGCGGCCAACGCTGACCTCCTGAAAATGGCGGAGAGTCCATGACCTGGAAGTCAGAACTTCAGCCGTTACATATTGAAGCCACTGAGAAGAGGTCAGCTAATGGCGGCCCCCTGCGAGTAAAAGGTTTCTGCTGATGACATCATAGGGGTCTGTGTCTAAAGGTCATCTCTGTCTACAGCATCCCTAAAAGGAACTCTGACCATATAGAAAGACTCCACCATGTTAAGTCTGGTGTCACCCATCTGGGATGGTGGGGGTCTCAAGGTGGCCATGACTGGTGAAATGATTGGGCATTGGAGCCATGGTTGCCAACGGTCAATAAATTCATGGACAGTTTGTAAAAACAACAGAGTTCACAAACTGTCCACGAATTTGCTGACAGTTGGCAACCCTGGGAGCTTCCAGGGGTACGAAGGCCAGGCAGGAGGGTGAGGTGTCACCCATTGGGGACGGTGGAGGTATCATGGTGACCACCACTGGTGAAATGATTGGGCATTGGAGCTTCCAGGGGTGCCGAGGCCAGACAGGAGGGTGAGGTGTCACCCATTGGGGACGGTGGAGGTCTCAATGTGGCCACCACTGGGGAAATGATTGGGCATTGGAGCTTCCAGGGGTGCTGAGGTTAGGTAGGAGGGTGAGGTGTCACCTATTGGGGACGGTGGAGGTCTCATGGTGGCCACCACTGGTGAAATGATTGGGCATTGGAGCTTCCAAGGGTGCTGAGGCCAGGCAGGAGGGTGAGGTGTCACCCATGGGGGACGGTGGAGGTCTCATGGTGACCACCACTGGTAAAATGATTGGGCATTGGAGCTTCCAGGAGTGCTGAGGCCAGGCAGGAGGGTGAGGTGTCACCCATGGGGGATGGTGGAGGTCTCATGGTGACCACCACTGGTAAAATGATTGGGCATTGGAGCTACCAGGAGTGCTGCGGCCAGGCAGGAGGGTGAGGTGTCACCCACTGGGGACGGTGGAGGTCTCATGGTGACCACCACTGGTAAAATGATTGGGCATTGAAGCTTCCAGGGGTGCTAAGGCCAGGCAGGAGGGTGAGGTGTCACCCATTGGGGACGGTGGAGGTTTCATGGTGACGACCACTGGTGAAATGATTGGGCATTGGAGCTTCCAGGGGTGATGAGGCCAGGCAGGAGGGTGAGGTGTCACCCATTGGGGATGGTGGAGGTCTCATGGTGGCCACCACTGGTGAAATGATTGGGCATTGGAGCTTCCAGGGGTGCTGAGGTCAGGCAGGAGGGTGAGGTGTCACCCATATTATAGCGCTATCCTGAACCCAACAGATCCACCATTGCAGTCAGATAGCACATTCACAGGTCTCTAGGACAGCTGGCCACTGCGGCACCCCTGGTACACAATCCCCGCCCAATGACATTTGGAGTCTGCAAAAGGAAAGTCTTGGGAATATCCCGGTGTGCCATGACCCATCCGGAAAATAAATTAAAACACTGGAGTATTTGGTCAGGTGACACGACGGTGGGGGAGGTGGGAATGGGAAAGGGGAATAAATTAAAGGGACGACAAAGGAAAACAGAAAAGGCACAGCGACACCGTGGCAAAGTGCCGCAAAAGAATTCGCCAACGTTTCACAAAGCAGCATGAAATTCCCGGCAGAGCGGTGGCGCGTGATTGGGCCGTTCCGCACTGTTCAGTCCTACCAAAGTCTCGTGCATTGAGTTCAATGGTTTAGCTTAGAGAGCACCGGGGGAACGACCTGCGGGAAGGCAACGCTGCTCCTGGACCGGTCACATTCAGGACCTCATATAGCCCTCCACCACCAATGGAGCCACACCCAGCTAAGCCCCTCCCCTTCCAGCTAAGCCCCTCCTTTCTTACATACGGCCACCTGCCCCTCCTTTTTTACATATGGCCACTGTACAGATGGGAGGTTGTGGAAGGATTCTGTGCCCTTTGAAATGAAGTTCTAAGGTGCTGAAGGTCAACCTTCCAACAACCTCCACAGCGGCACGCCAAGGGTCATATCACACTGGCGGCAGAGAGCGCTCGTCCGCTCCTACAGCGCGACCTCCTCCAACAAGATGGCCGAAACGCGGCCTTATCGCCGAGGTAGCGACAACACAGGAACAGGCGAGAGCTCCAATGCTCACCAGTGTGACAAGCCCCAAAATTCCCCCGAAATCTTCATCAATGGAAGCACCAGGAGCAGCGATTGCCTCCTGCCCAGCATCTGAGCAGATCGTGGCGGCGCGCCACAGTCTCTCCTGATCGATAAGCAGCAAAAGGTCACAGCAAGCTCCGCCAGGTCAATAAATATCAAACACAATGCTGTATGCCGCTCCGTCCGCCCGCCAGCGCTTTCCAGGAACCCCTCTGCGGTTTTTCCAGGCGGTGCTCATAGTGGTTCTCTCTTCCCATACAATAAATAACCCCAAAGTACATTTTATCTTCACAGATCCATCGCTCTTCCTCCGCCACCCTCCTGGGTCCACCATGGTAAAGTCTCTTCTCTTCACCGGATAACTCATTCTCTGCTCCTCCCGCCGGGCCGCGGATCAGGCCAGATGACCGGAGAGGTTAGTCGATGCGCTCCACCTTGCCCAGCACTCTGCCCTCGTAGGTGGGGAGGATGGCGTCATCGTCACGGATCTCCTCGAAGACCGCGCCGCACTCAAATTCCTGGCTGGCCTTCTTAAAGTAATACCTGCGGGGGAGGAGAAGAGAGACATTGAGGGGGAGGGAACATTTCACAGCCTATAATATCCAAAACATCAATCCTGGATCAATACTTGTATTAGAAATGTCTACGGTGGTGGGGGGGTTATAGTGAGGTCCCACTTCTGGTTGAGTAAATGGTTGGATTAGCCCAGTGGTTCTCAACTCCGGTCCTCAGGACCCACTAACAGGCCAGATTTTAAGTATTACCTTGGGGAGATGCAGACTAGAACACTGCAATCACTGAGCAGCAAATGATATCACCTGTAATGTATTTCAGTTATCCTGCAAACCTGACCTGTTGGGGGGTCCCGAGGACCGGAGTTGAGAACCACTGGATTAGCCCCTTGTCACAAATAGACAGTTTATCATTGGCGGTGTATATGGAACGTCACGGCCTTGTGAGCCACATTCCAGGTATTCTGGGGACTCAGCGGGGTGGTTCAAGAGCCTGTCCAAAGGGAACAAGGCAGTACATAGTATTACTGAAGGATTTCTGATCATCATCACAGGTGAGGTTATCCTGGGAACAGGCACACCGGCTGAGATGTATCGGGGGGAAGCCAGGGCTACATCTTCCGGGAACTCAGCACAGGGTTGGTGGGAACCCCTCATAATGGGCACAGCGGGTGTACATACCCGGGAACTCAGCACAGGGTTGGTGAGAACCCCTCATAATGGGCACAGCAGGTGTACAGACCCGGGATCTCAGCACAGGGATGGTGGGAACCCCTCATAATGGGCACAGCAGGTGTATAGACCCGGGATCTCAGCACAGGGATGGTGGGAACCCCTCATAATGGGCACAGTGGGTGTACAGACCTGGGAACTCAGCACAGGGATGGAGGGAACCCCTCATAATGGGCACAGCGGGTGTACAGACCCAGGAACTCAGTAAAGTGATGGTGGGAACCCCTCATAATGGGCACAGCAGGTGTACAGGCCCAGGAACTCAGCACAGGGATGGTGGGAACCCCTCATAATAGGCACAGCGGGTGTACAGACCTGGGAACTCAGGACAGGGTTGGTGGGAACAACTCACAATGGGCACAGCAGTTGAACAGACCTGGGAACTCAGCACAGGGATGGTGGGAACCCCTCATAATGGGCACAGCGGGTGTACAGACCCAGGAACTCGGCACAGGGATGGTGGGAACCCATCATAATGGGCACAGCAGGTGTACAGACCCAGGAACTCAGGACAGGGTTGGTGGGAACCCCTCTATGGCCTTTCATTAAAACATTCACAAAGTCAAGCAAAAAAAGATCAGAGGGGAGAAGCAGAACAGCCAGGTAATATATTCATTCTCCTCCCTGTGTACTTGGAGACCCAACTTTAAGACACAAGGAAAGCCCTCTGGTATATGCAGTGCAGTGTAGTGAGGAATACAAAGATCTGTGCACTGGAGAGATGAAGCAGTCTCCTAACAAACAAATTCCCAATAAAGGAGGAGAAATTCTACAGATCAAGATTCAACATAGGACAGATTCTAAGAGTCAAGACCTAACATAGCAGGACAGATTGTACAGGTCAAGGCCCAATACAAGAAGACAAATTCTACAGGTCATGATTTAACATAGGACAAATTCTACAGGTCAAAACCCAACATAGGAGGACAAATTCTACAGGTGAAGACCCAATACGGGAGGAGAAATTCTGCAGGTCATGATTCAACATAGGACTGGCAATACTACAGGTCAACATCCAACATAGGAGGACGAATTCTACAGGTCAACATCCAACATAGGAGGACAAATTCTACAGGTCAAAACCCAACATAGGAGGACAAATTCTACAGGTGAAGACCCAATATGGGAGGAGAAATTCTGCAGGTCAACATCCAACATAGGAGGACGATTTCTACAGGTCAAGACCCAACATAGGAGGACGAATTCTACAGGTCAAGACCCAACATAGGAGGACGAATTCTACAGGTCAAGACCCAACATAGGAGGACGAATTCTACAGGTCAACATCCAACATAGGAGGACGAATTCTACAGGTCAACATCCAACATAGGAGGACGAATTCTACAGGTCAACATCCAACATAGGAGGACAAATTCTACAGGTCAACATCCAACATAGGAGGGCAAAGTCTACAGGTCAACATCCAACATAGGAGGACGAATTCTACAGGTCAACATCCAACATAGGAGGACGAATTCTACAGGTCAACACCCAACATAGGAGGACGAATTCTACAGGTCAACATCCAACATAGGAGGACGAATTCTACAGGTCAACATCCAACATAGGAGGACGAATTCTACAGGTCAACATCCAACATAGGAGGGCAAATTCTACAGGTCAACACCCAACATAGGAGGACGAATTCTACAGGTCAACATCCAACATAGGAGGACGAATTCTACAGGTCAACATCCAACATAGGAGGACGAATTCTACAGGTCAACATCCAACATAGGAGGGCAAATTCTACAGGTCAACACCCAACATAGGAGGACGAATTCTACAGGTCAACATCCAACATAGGAGGACGAATTCTACAGGTCAACATCCAACATAGGAGGACGAATTCTACAGGTCAACATCCAACATAGGAGGACAAATTCTACAGGTCAACATCCAACATAGGAGGGCAAAGTCTACAGGTCAACATCCAACATAGGAGGACGAATTCTACAGGTCAACATCCAACATAGGAGGACGAATTCTACAGGTCAACACCCAACATAGGAGGACGAATTCTACAGGTCAACATCCAACATAGGAGGACGAATTCTACAGGTCAACATCCAACATAGGAGGACAAATTCTCCAGGTCAACATCCAACATAGGAGGGCAAAGTCTACAGGTCAACATCCAACATAGGAGGACGAATTCTACAGGACAACATCCAACATAGGAGCACAAATTCTACAGGTCAAGACCCAACATAGGAGGACAAATTCTACAGGTCAAGACCCAATATGGGAGGAGAAATTCTGCAGGTCATGATTCAACATAGGACTGGCAATACTACAGGTCAACATCCAACATAGGAGGACGAATTCTACAGGTCAACATACAACATAGGAGGATGAATTCTACAGGTCAACATCCAACATAGGAGGACGAATTCTACAGGTCAACACCCAACATAGGAGGACGAATTCTACAGGTCAAGACCCAACATAGGAGGACGAATTCTACAGGTCAACATCCAACATAGGAGGACGAATTCTACAGGTCAACATCCAACATAGGAGGACAAATTCTCCAGGTCAACATCCAACATAGGAGGACGAATTCTACAGGTCAACATCCAACATAGGAGGACGAATTCTACAGGTCAACATCCAACATAGGAGGACAAATTCTCCAGGTCAACATCCAACATAGGAGGGCAAAGTCTACAGGTCAACATCCAACATAGGAGGACGAATTCTACAGGTCAACATCCAACATAGGAGGACGAATTCTACAGGTC
>BLSH010021853.1:36371-49814 GCA_018402905.1 Glandirana rugosa
CTTCTAGAGGTCTCGTTGTTTAGCATGCACAGTGATGACATCATTGGTCAGTGCTTGGATAAATGAGTACAATAGAGAAATATGAAGTGTTTGTGCTGCCCCACATCAACTAGAACAAGAATGCCTGCTCTAGGGCAACACAGACAGTTTGTATTTGGGCTGATCGGTGATGGGTATGGAGGTGGAAGTCTGGTGATGGCGGGTGGGGGGTGAGGTAGGGTTGGGTAAGTTGAACTCACACTGTCGGAGGGAAATCCTTACACGGGAATAGTGCTGGCTTCGTACCTATAATTTCCTTTTTTGCTGAGCTGCTCTTTGAAGTGACCCAGCGTCAGGCTGTGCGTTTTCAGCATCCGCCGGTACGGGATCTCCTCCCCACAGAAGAAATAGGTCACCGTCAGCTCTCCAGGGGGAGGGGCGGCCGGCGGTTTCTTTGGTTCTTTTTGACTGAAAAATAAACAAAACAAAACTGTTATTATTATAGGGATGGATACATTGTGTGTATACAGGTGATACAGGTCACAGTTCACTGCCATGGTGGACCAAAGGAGACCGACACTGCCATGGTGCACCAAAGGAGACCAACACTGCCATGGTGCACCAAAGGAGACCAACACTGCCATGGTGGACCAAAGGAGACCGACACTGCCATGGTGGACCAAAGGAGACCGACACTGCCATGGTGAACCAAAGGAGACTGACACTGCCATGGTGGACCAAAGGAGACCGACACTGCCATGGTGCACCAAAGGAGACTGACACTGCCATGGTGCACCAAAGGAGACCAACACTGCCATGGTGCACCAAAGGAGACCAACACTGCCATGGTGGACCAAAGGAGACCGACACTGCCATGGTGGACCAAAGGAGACTGACACTGTCATGGTGCACCAAAGGAGACCAACACTGCCATGGTGCACCAAAGGAGACTGACACTGCCATGGTGCACCAAAGGAGACCGACACTGCCATGGTGGACCAAAGGAGACCGACACTGCCATGGTGGACCAAAGGAGACTGACACTGCCATGGTGGACCAAAGGAGACTGACACTGTCATGGTGCACCAAAGGAGACCAACACTGCCATGGTGGACCAAAGGAGACCGATACTGCCATGGTGCACCAAAGGAGACTGACACTGCCATGGTGCACCATAGGAGACCGATACTGCCATGGTGCACCAAAGGAGACTGACACTGCCATGGTGCACCATAGGAGACCGACACTGCCATGGTGGACCAAAGGAGACTGTCACTGCCATGGTGCACCAAAGGAGACAGACACTGCCATGGTGCACCAAAGGAGGCCGACACGGTCATGGTGCACCAAAGGAGACCGACACTGCCACGGTGCACCAAAGGAGGCCGACACGGTCATGGTGCACCAAAGGAGACCGACACTGCCATGGTGCACCAAAGGAGACCGATACTGCCATGGTGCACCAAAGGAGACCGACACTGCCATGGTGAACCAAAGGAGTGCCGCCCACTACATCGCCTTCACAACTTTTATGGTGGCTTTACTGCAAGGGAAGGCTAATCAACAACATACACTCTATTGCAAAAAGTATTGGGACGCCTGCCTTTACACGCACATGAACTTTAATGGCATCCCAGTCTTAGTCTGTAGGGTTCAATATTGAGTTGGCCCACCCTTTGCAGCTATAACAGCTTCAACTTTCTGGGAAGGCTGTCCACAAGGTTTAGGAGTGTCTATGGGAATGTTTGGCCATTCTTCCAGAGGTCAGGCACTGATGTTGGATGAGAAGGCCTGGATCACAGCCTCCACTCTAATTCATCCCAAAGGTGTTCTATCTGGTGCAGGACAATCAAGTTCATCCACCCCAAACTCGCTCATCCATGTCTTTATGGACCTTGCTTTGTGCAGTGGTGCTCAGTGATGTTGGAACAGGAAGGGGCCATCCCCAAACTCTTCCCACAAAGTTGGGAGCACGAAATTGTCCAAAATGATTTGGTATGCTGACGCCTTAAGAGTTCCCTTCACTGGAACTAAAGGGCCAAGCCCAACCCCTGAAAAACACCCCCACACCATAATCCCCTCTCAAACAAATGATTTGGACCAGTACACAAAGCAAGGTCCATAAAGACATGGATAAGCGAGTTTGGGGTGGAGGAACTTGACTGGCCTGCACAGAGTCCTGACCTCAACCCCATAGAACACCTTTGGGATGAATTAGAGTGGAGACTGCGAGCCAGGCCTTCTCATCCAACATCAGTGCCAGACCTCAAAAAAGCTCTTCTGGAAGAATGGTCAAACATTCCCATAGACCCTCCTAAACCTTGTGGACGGCCTTCCCAGAAGAGTTGAAGCTGTTATAGCAGCAACGGGTGGGCCAACCCAATATTGAACCCTACAGATTAAGACTGGGATGCCATTAAAGCTAAATGTTACTACCCCATTACTTGTATACTCCTGAAGATGCTTTCTACTGAATCGTCATCTAAACCCATGTTTTCTAAGTTCTTCTGGGTGGTCACATAACTGCAAAACTCAGGCTGGCTCGTCTGTCTCTGCCGGCCAACAACGCTGTGCAATCCCATAGTGCAATGACATCACCTGCTGGTGTCCACAGCCCCAGGGCGTTGTCGGCAGGCAGAGAGTTCACGCCCCCAACCCGAAACAACATGAGAGAAAGGGGACTGCATCGGTGCTTTGCGGTCACGTGACCATATAGAAAACTATATTTACACTGCAATTTAGTAAAAATGTTTGCAGGAGTATAAAATCAACAGGTAAAGAACCTTTACCAGGTAATATTTTTGTGCAGCCTTTCCTACTTTAACTAAATGACTAAAAGTCTGCTGAACCCTGACCACACCTCTCCATGACCAATAACATGGGATTGCCCCACTATGACTATTATTTTGTGATTGCCCTCCCATGAACATTAATATGGGATTGCCCCCTCCTCATGACCATTAATATGGAGTTGCCCCTATTGTGGCTATATCTTCCACTCTTCTGAGAAGACTTTCCACAAGATTTTGGAGGGTGTCTGTGGGAATTTGTGCCCATTTGCGAGGTCAGGTATTGATGTTGGATGAGAAGACCCTGGCTCCCATATAAGGCCCCACATTTTGGCGCCAAAAAAAAAAAAAAAAGATGGGATCAAAACTTCCATTCATATTCATCCCAAAGAAGATCAGTAGGGTTGAGGTCAAGGCTCTGTACAGGACACTCCACACCAAACTGGTCGGTCATCCATGTCTTTATGGAGCTGGCTTCCTATAATTTGTGCCCAAACTGAGGTCGGGTACTGATGTTGGATAAGGAGACCTGACTCACATTGCGCACCAAAAAAAAGGCCTGCTTACAACTGGCTTTCAATTCATCCCAAAGGTGATCAGTAGGGTTGAGGCCAGGGCTCTGTGTAGGCCCTCAAGTACTTCCACCCTCATGTCAGGGCCCATATTGGGCACCAAAAAAAAAAGGCCTGCTTACAACTGGCTTTCAGTTCATCCCAAAGGTGATCAGTAGGGTTGAGGCCTGGGCTCTGTGTAGGCCCTCAAGTTCCTCCACCCTCTTGTCAGGGCCCACATTGGGCACCAAAAAAGAGGCCTGCTTATAACTGGCTTTCAGTTCATCCCACAAGTTATCAGTAGAGTTGAGGTCAGGTCTCTGGACACTCCAGTTCCTCCAGACCAAACTGGTCACCCATGTCTTGATGGAGCTGGCTCCTATTTTCTTGCAAGGCTTCCTATAATTTGTGCCCAAACTGAGGTTGGGTACTGATGTTGGATAAGAAGGCCTGACTCACATTGCGCACCAAAAAGAAGGCCTGCTTACAATTGGCTTTCAATTAATCCCAAAGGTGATCAGTAGGATTGAGGCCTGGGCTCTCTGTAGGCCCTCAAGTTCCTCCACCCTCATGTCAGGGCCCACATTGGGCACCAAAAAAAAAGGCCTGCTTACAACTGGCTTTCAGTTCATCCCAAAGGTGATCAGTAGGGTTTAGGCCTGGGCTCTGTGTAGGCCCTCAAGTTCCCCCACCCTCATGTCAGGGCCCACATTGGACACCAAAAAAAAAAGGCCTGCTTACAACTGGCTTTCAGTTCATCCCAAAGGTGATCAGTAGGGTTGAGGTCAGGTCTCTGGACACTCCAGTTCCTCCAGACCAAACTGGTCACCCATGTCTTGATGGAGCTGGCTCCACTATTCTTGCGAGGCTTCCTATAATTTCTGCCCATTTGTGAGGTCGGGTATTGAAGTTGGAGAAGGAGACCTGACTCACATTGCGCACCAAAAAAAGGCCTGCTTATAACTGGCTTTCAATTAATCCCAAAGGTGATCAGTAGGGTTGAGGCCCGGGCTCTGTGTAGGCCCTCAAGTTCCTCCACCCTCATGTCAGGGCCCACATTGGGCACCAAAAAAAAAGACCTGCTTACAACTGGCTTTCAGTTCATCCCAAAAGTTATCAGTAGAGTTGAGGTCAGGTCTCTGGACACTCCAGTTCCTCCAGACCAAACTGGTCACCCATGTCTTGATGGAGCTGGCTCCTATTTTCTTGCAAAGCTTCCTATAATTTGTGCCCAAACTGAGGTTGGATACTGATGTTGGATAAGGAGACCTGACTCACATTGCGCACCAAAAAGAAGGCCTGCTTACAACTGGCTTTCAGATCATCCCAAAGGTGATCAGTAGGGTTGAGGCCTGGGCTCTGTGTAGGCCCTCAAGTTCCTCCACCCTCATGTCAGGGCCCACATTGGGCACCAAAAAAAAAAAGGCCTGCTTACAACTGGCTTTCAATTAATCCCAAAGGTGATCAGTAGGGTTGAGGCCCGGGCTCTGTGTAGGCCCTCAAGTACCTCCACCCTCATGTCAGGGACCACATTGGGCACCAAAAAAGAGGCCTGCTTACAACTGGCTTTCAATTCATCCCAAAGGTGATCAGTAGGGTTGAGGCCTGGGCTCTCTGTAGGCCCTCAAGTTCCTCCACCCTCATGTCAGGGCCCACATTGGGCACCAAAAAAGAAGCCTGCTTACAACTGGCTTTCAATTCATCCCAAAGGTGATCAGTAGGGTTGAGGCCTGGGCTCTCTGTAGGCCCTCAAGTTCCTCCACCCTCATGTAAGGGCCCACATTGGGCACCAAAAAAAAAGGCCTGCTTTCAACTGGCTTTCAGTTCATCCCAAAAGTTATCAGAGTTGAGGTCAGGTCTCTGGACACTCCAGTTCCTCCAGACCAAACTTGTCACCCATGTCTTGATGGAGCTGGCTCCACTATTCTTGCGAGGCTTCCTATAATTTCTACCCATTTCTGAGGTCGGGTACTGAAGTTGGAGAAGGATCAGTAGGGTTGAGGCCAGGCCTCTGTGTAGGCCCTCAAGTACCTCCACCCTCAGCAGGTCAAACCATGTCTTTATGGAGCTGGCTTTGTACACAGGGGGGGATGGAAGAGCACAATTGTGCTTTGTATGATGGAGGATTACAAGGACCCTTTACTGGAGACACCTGAATTCCATCATTGGTAAGGGGCTGTTCACAGATCCAGGAATGAAAAATTAAATTATTTTACAAAAATGTTGGTAAAGCGGTCCAATAAATCCTGACAGCGGAGGAAGCATTTTCCCCGCATGCAGCACACTTCTTAAAGCCGGAGAAGAATCCGACATGCGGACAGATGAAGTTCCATCTTGGAGAAGATAAAATAAAATAAAAAAAGTCTTCTATGCGGAGGCAGCTGGGGGTCCCAGGGTCAGCCAATTAAAAATGAAAGGTGTCTGATGGCCGGACTTCAAAGCTGGCGGCGTTGTGAAGATGAAGAGGGCAGCGCGGAGCGGCGTTAATTATTCAGGCCACGATTAGCCCCGCTGAAGCTGCGATCCTAGTTATAACGATAGCAAGGCCCTGTAATTACACTCATCGAGGTGCTTAACTCTGTCCGCGCCACACAGCGCCCTGATTGGTTCCTCACGGCACACACAGTTCAGTAGCACCTCCCAGACCAAGAAATAACATGTTTTCCACATTTCCAGGTAGAAGCACAGCAGAGGTGTACACCGCGTAGACAAATGATGGCGGTGAGGTGTCTCCAGTGAAGGGTCCTACAGCATACAAACATATTTCAGAAAATTGGGCTCTTCCAACCTCGTGACCTCAACTCTACTAAACACCTTTGGGATGATTTGGAATGCAGATCGTGAGCCAGGATTTTTTTTTGGTAGAGTTGTACCGATATGTATCAGCCGCCGAAAATAGGGTTATCAGCGTTTTGCCAACAGAAAAAAAGGAGCCTATAATGGGCACCGAAAATATGCCCATAATGGCCGAAAATAAATACATATTCATTTAAATTGATGATATAAATTAAAAAGTCAAATACAATTAAATATAAAAATGTTTTTTTTTTCCAAAACTGTCCATTTCGGTTTCAGTTTTCGGCCAAGCGCATCCTGAATTTCGGTTTCGTCCAGAATTTTCATCTCGGTGTGCCACTATATTTTGGTGCCCAATGTGGGGCCTGATGTGTGAGTCTTCTTTACCAATATCAGTTCCTGACCTCAAAAATTGCCACAAATTTCTATAGACACCCTCCAAAATCTTGTGGAAAATCTTCCCAGAAGAATTGAGAATGGAAAGGCCAGAAAAGGGGCCAACTCTATATCAATGACCATGAGGGGTAGCTACTTATTATTGGTCATGGAGGTAAGGGGCAACTCCTTATTAATGATCATGGGAGGAGGGACAGCTCCTTATTAATGGTCATGCAAGGAGGGGCAGCTCCTTTATTATTGGTCATGGGAGTAGGGGCAGCTCCTTTATTATTGGTCATGGCGGTAGGGGGGCAACTCCTTATTAATGGTCATGGGAGGATGGGCAGCTCCTTTATTATTGGTCATGGAGGTAAGGGGTAACTCCTTATTAATGGCCATGGGAGGAGGGGGAGTTCCTTATTAATGGTCATGGGAGGAGGGGCAACTCCTTATTAATGGTCATGGGAGGAGGGGCAACTCCTAATTAATGGCCATGGGAGGAGGGGCAGCTCCTTATTAATGGTCATGGGAGGAGGGGCAGCTCCTTTATTATTGGTCATGGAGGTAAGGGGTAACTCCTTATTAATAAGCATGGAAGGAGAGGCAGCTCCTTATTAATGGTCATGGGAGGAGGGGCAGGTCCTTTATTATTGGTCATGGAGGTAAGGGGCAACTCCTTATTAATTGCCATGGGAGCAGGGGCAGCTCCTTATTAATGGCCATGGGAGGAGGGGCAGCTCCTTATTAATGGTCATGGGAGGAGGGGCAGCTCCTTATTAATGGCCATGGGAGGAGGGGCAGTTCCTTATTAATGGCCATGGGAGGAGGGGCAGTTCCTTATTAATGGTCATGGGTGGAGGAGCAGCTCCATAATAGTGGTCGTGAAGGTAGGGGGCGAACTTTATATTTTATGGCCATAGGAGGAGGGGCAGATCTATACTAATGGTCATGGGAGGAGGGGCAGTTTCATATTAATGGTCATGGAGGTAAGGGGCAACTCCTTATTAATGGTCATGGGAGGAGGGGCAGTTCCATATTAATGGCCATGAAAGGAGGGGCAGTTTCGTAATAATGGCCATGGGAGGAGGGGCAGTTCCATATTAATGGTCATGGCAGGAGGGGCAGTTCCATATTAATGGCCATGGGAGGAGGGGCAGCTCCATATTAGTGGTCGTGAAGATAGAGGGCCAGCTCCATATTTTATGGCCATAGGAGGAGGGGCAGATCCATACTAATGGTCATGGCGGTAGGGGGGCAACTCCACATTACTGGCCATGGGGGAGGAGGGCAGTTCTATATTAATAGTCATGGTTTGGAATAGGATGTCCAACAAGCTCTTATACCCAAACATACAAGACGCACTCTTCTGTGTAATTTTTATGATACATTACAACAAGCTTTATTAGTACCAGATAGGTGAAACAGACATTGACCTGAACCCTCCCCCTGACACTCATTTAGGGGCGATGGTTGGCGTTCCACGTTGGACGCATCATTATTGAGAAGACCATGGAGCTCTGGGATCCCTCTGGTCATCTGGTCTACCAAAGAGAATCAGAAAGAGCTGCTGATTGGCCATCTCTGCCTGAAGGTCAGACCCAGGGACCACATGGTCAGTGCCTTGGCTCTGGGTCACATGACTGGCAGCTGGGAGGAGCATACAGATCAGTTCTTTTCTCTGTGAGTTGGACATTGTCTGTCTAATTGGAGATTTCCTGATATTGGGGGGGGGGGGGGCACTATGATGTGACACAAAGGCGGTTTTGTAGAAGACACAATTAGAGGGCACACCTATCACCGGACTCCATCTGAAAGCTGATTGGTCGCTTGGCCACAGACCCCCCCCCCCTGTACATGGCAGTCATATCGGTACGGGGTGGTGGTACTCACTCTTCATGCTGGGGGGTGGAAGTTCCCGGCTGGCAGGGCACTGAGTGACTCCGCTGGTGACTGCTGGATGGGCACCTGGAAGACACGGACAGAACGCACTTCATTTGGTTGAAAAAAAGATACAAGGATTTTTATTTTTTAAATCCTAAACAGGAAGCATTAACCTGAATAAAGTGCACTCTACTCTGACAGGAAGAACACCTTCCCTTCCAACACCCAATCAGATCCCTGGATAATATTCCTTACATACAGAGCCTTGAAAAAGTATTCACACCCCTTGAGATCCCCCACATTTTGTCATGTGACAACCAAAAACGTAAATGTATTTTATTGGCATTTTATGTGATAGACGACACAAAGTGGCTCATAATTGAGAAGTGGAAAGAAAATGATAAATGATACAAATAAATCTGTGAAAAGTGTGGGGGGGCATTTGTATGGCGCCCCCCGGAGTCAATACTTTCTTTTTGGGGAAGTCTCTGCCAGCTTTGTCCATCTAGAGAGGGCATTTCTGCCCATTCTTCTTTGCAGAATCCCCCAAGCTCTGTCAGATTGGATGGAGGGCGTCTGTGATCAGCAATTTTCAAGTCTTGCCACCGATTCTCAATGGGATTTAGGTCTGGACTGTAACTGGGCCATTCTAACACATGAATGTGCTTTGATCTAAACCATTCCATTGTGGCATTGTAGCTCTGGCTGGATGTTTAGGGTCGTTGTCCTGCTGGAAGGAGAACCTCCGCCCCGGTCTCAAGTCTTTTGCAGACTCTAACAGGTTTTCTTCTAAGATTTCCCTGTATTTGGCTCCATCCATCTTCCCATCAACTCTGACCAGCTTCCCTGTCCCTGCTGAAGAAAAGCATCCCCACACCATGAAGCTGCACCACCATGTTTCACAGTGGGGATGGAGTGTTCAGGGGGATGTGCAGTGTTAGTTTTCCTCACACATAGCGTTTTGCTTTTTGGCCAAAAAGTTGAATTTTGGTCTCATCTGAGCAGAGCCCCTTCTTCCCCATGTTTGCTGTGCCCCCCACATGGCTTCTCACAAACTGCAAATGGGACTTCTTATGGATTTCTTTCACCAATGGCTTTCTTCTTGCCACTCTTCCATAAAGGGCAGATTTGTGGAGCACGACTAATAGTTGTCCTGTGGACAGATTCTCCCCCCTGAGCTGTGGATCTCTGCAGCTCCTCCAGAGTCACCATGGACCTCTTGTCTGCTTCTCTGATGAATGCTCTCCTTGCCCGGCCGGTCAGTTTAGGTGGACGGCCATGTCTTGGTAGGTTTGCAGTTGTGCCCATACTCTTTCCATTTTCTGATGATGGATTGAGCAGAGCTCTGTGAGATGTTCAAAGCTTGGGAGATTTTATTATAACCCAACCCTGCTTTATACTTCTCCACCACTTTATCCCTGACCTGTCTGGTGCGTTCCTTGGCCTTCATGATGCTGTTTGTTCTCTAAGGTTCTCTAACAAACCTCTGAGGGCTTCACAGAACAGCTGTATTTATACTGAGATTAAATGACACACAGGGGGACTTTATTTACTAATTAGGTGACTTCTGGAGGCAATTGGTTTCTCTAGATTTTAGTGGCAAGACTTGAAAATTGCTGATCACAGACGCTCTCCATCCAATCTGACAGAGCTTGGGGTATTCTGCAAAGAAGAATGGGCAGAAATGTCCTCTCTAGATGGGCAAAGCTGGTAGAGACTTCCCCAAAAAGACTTGCAGCTGTCATTGCAGAGAAAGGCGGTTCTACAAAGTATTGACTCCGGGGGGCGCCATACAAATGCCCCCCACACTTTTCACAGATTTATTTGTATCATTTTATCATTTTCCTTCCACTTCACAATTATGAGGCACTTTGTGTCGGTCTATCGCATAAAATCCCAATAAAATACATTTACGTTTTTGGTAGTCACATGACAAAATGTGATTTTGAGGGGTATGAATACTTTTTCCAGGCACTGTAGTCACATAGTTAATCCGGTTGAAAAAAGACACAAGTCCATCCAGTTCAACCAAGATTGATTTCGGATACGTTGTGCATTCACAAAGACATCCAGCTAAAGCCGAGTCCAGGGGGAGACGCTCCCACATTTTTACAGCTCTTACAACAAAGAACCCTTTCCGATATGCAGAAGTCCTCGGTTACAAAGGTCTAGGGTGAAAACCTCAGCTGTGCACCCACCCCATGACCGACGTGTGATCTACAGGTCTGGTGGGGGTGCGGGGAGGGTGTTAAAGCCTCCTCAGGGCTCAGGAAGTAAGCTGCGCCTATATATATATATATTATCATTGTGTTTATTACGCTCTTTCTGCTTTTATTCTGGCCGCCTCGCTGCAAAAAAAAATGCAAATGGAGAATGCAAACAGAAAGTTTCTGGGCAGATGGGAAGAAAAATCACACGTAGCACAGAAGCGAAAGCTCACGCTGTGCGTTTCATGTCAGGAAATTCTGCAGCAGCAGCAGCAGGTAGTGCTGACAGTTGGACGCCGCGCACGCGGAGGCCTGATAAAGGCGGGAGCAGAGGAGAGAGACGTGGGGGGGCAGAGCATGACAGCGGGGAAAAAGATGAGGCGACGGCTTTGAAGTGGGCGTCCTGCTCACCTGTAAAACGCGGCGTTCTCCAAGTACAAGTCATTACGGGGGAGGGGGGGGTGTACGATATCCATGCAAAGGGACGTTCCGGGTTGGGGGGGAGGCCGTATTTGAATGAGGAGTTGGACTGCTTACCTTTGCTTTGAAGGTCTAGAGACCTCCGCCAGCCTTCGGCAGGCCTCTTCTAGCTGAGCCAGAGTGCTGGGCGACGACACGGCCAAGTCCTGGACCAGAGGGTGCGAGGACGGCCGAGGGTGGCCGACTGCGCTGAGCCACTGCTGGTGGCGCGCCGGCCTCTCCGCCGAGGACGCCCGAGGGGTCTCACAGGCCGCTGCGCTCCTCTTGGTGCTCTGCGCACTGAAAAAGAAGGCATCAAGGGTCAATGCATGAACAAGATACAAGGGGAACCCCCCAAATAACCCAAACATTAGAAGTCTTCTACGGGAGAACCTCGATTCTCAATCTTGCAGAACCAGCCAACCTAATTAGAGGCTCACATGGCTGGTCACAGAGGCCCATCGGCATAGACCTGGCATCGTAGGCCTTCAGAGTGTAATATCTCCACGTCGTACCTGTGAGATCTGTGTTTGCACTGTCGCTCTGTCTCGGACTCCACCACCCGCTGCCACGTTGGTGGTACGTTCCCTTCCATCGGCAGTTGGTATATAATGGTCGCGCCGTCTATGCCCTCCACTGAATATTCCGACATGGTCTTGCAGTTCCTTCTAGATAAGGTTCCCGCCCGACTGCTGAGAGAAAAGAAATAAGGAAAACCTGTAACAAGCGGTAACGGAGATGTTACATAACCTGGAGTGGACGGAGGAGAGACCAGAGAGCGGCCATTTTGAACTCCTCTACTAAAAAACACATTGGTAACTGGACTGCTTTCGGGGCATTTTGTCTATTTGAGGGTCACCTGCTGGATACGGCAGGGAGAGGCCTCCACACATTAAGTACAGACAAGAGAATTGTGACTTACCCTGTGCTGTCCACATGTAGCAGGGACAGGTCCACACCCTTGGCGTTGGCCCGGTTCCTCACATAGCAGCAGTAGTCGTTGGATCCGGCACACAGGCAGTGAACCCTGCGGGCAGCCTCCGCCTCCATCTCCTCCTTGGTCTTCAGCATGGTGTGGTGGTGGATGTAGTGGTGATGGATGTGTTTGGTGGTCTGCTTGGTGACGAAGCTCTTGGCCAGCAGGGGACAGGGTGCAGAAAGTGCTGCGGTTGGTAACGAAGGCCGTAGGAGGCGAGAACGGTCGGGAGAACGGGATCTGCCTACGCCTGGGGACTGGCAGCCGGGCGTCTTGAGGACTCGGGATAAGTGGTCATCTAAGATGGCTTGAGGGTCTTCCTCGCAGGGGGCAGAAGATGCCAGAGCCAGTGGCTGGTGAGACGGGACAGGGGCGTCCTGGGTGGGCTGGAAGCAGTTGGGAGATTCGCATTCTTCTTGTTCTTCTTCCTGTCAAGAGGACACAACTCAAATCCTCAACAAGCAGAAAAACCAATAAGTTCAACAGCTTTGAAACAGAGCGGGAAGCCACAGGAAGCAATGGCTTTAACGGAAGGAGGTCAACTGTGGTTGGTGATTGGCTTAATGGGTTACTAAAATTTGCACATTACTCAGTAAAGCCAACAACCAAATTTTATACACTGACTGCTCCAAATTATGGCAAACAAAAACCGACCGACTCAAATACCTGCCGGTTCTTCCTCTCTGACCTATGGTGGAAAACAGACATGGAAGGAACATGACAGCTATGGGTGATGCTTTCCATATATCTGTGTTAAGGAAAAAACAATACACGGGACCACCAAGTATATATCACGTCACGGTGATGGTGGTCAGGTCTTTAGAAGACAATGCTATAGGACCATGACCATGGAGTCACAATGGAAGGGGGGGGGGGGTTGGGTACTGGAAGACTGTGACAGGTCAGGTCTTTAGAAGACACTGCCATAGGACCTTGACCATGGAGTCACTATTTAAGTGGAGGTTGGGTACTGGAAGACTGTGACAGGTCAGGTCTTTAGAAGACACTGTCATAGGACCAGGACCATGACCATGGATTCACTATGGAAGGGGGGGTTGGGTACTAGAAGACTGCGACAGGTCAGGTCTTTAGAAGACACTGCCATAGGACCATGACCATGGAGTCACTATTGAAGTGGGGGTTGGGAACTAGAAGACTGCGACAGGTCAGGTCTTTAGAAGACACTGCCATAGGACCATGACCATGGAGTCACAATGGAAGGGGAGGGGGGGTTGGGTACTTGAAGACTGCGACAGGTCAGGTCTTTAGAAGACACTGCCATAGGACCATGACCATGGAGTCACTATTGAAGTGGGGGTTGGGAACTAGAAGACTGCGACAGGTCAGGTCTTTAGAAGACACTGCCATAGGACCATGACCATGGAGTCACTATTGAAGTGGGGGTTGGGTACTGGAAGACTGCGACA
>BLSH010021987.1:10861-22982 GCA_018402905.1 Glandirana rugosa
ACACATACATATATATATATATATATATATACACATACATATACATACACACACACACACTTTTTTTGGTGTACTACCTGTTAAAAATCAGCAGGGGGAGCTCCCCCAGGACTGCATCCCTCATTGCTGGCAACAGTGAGCTTTTGCCCATAAGCAAGATGGTGGTCAGAACTCTTGATGGCCAGCGCAGCCCGATGATGTCATCAAGGGCACTGTGGAAAAAGGAAAACAGCACTGGGTGACTGTTCCTTCCCTATAGTAAGGCCTGGGACGCCCCAGGCAGCATGGTCTAGATCCCCACATGGGCAAACAAGAGGGAAACAGAACACTAACAGACATGGAGACATGGGAGGCACTCAAAAGAGAAACAGGCCAAGGTAAGGGAGAACACATATGAGACAGAACAGAATAAAAGGGATAGGCAGCCTTGTATGGTGCAAAGAGCCAAAAAAGGAAAACAAGTGAACTAGCTGCCCCCCAAGCCTCAGCCCACACTTACATAATGGCAGATTTTGTTCCTAAAGAGGAAACCCTGCAGGGCCCCATCAAGACCCACAGAAGGGGCACCCAGGCATTTTAGTGCAATTTAGCGGCCCGAGCACTGGGTCTTCGCACTGGGAGAGGCTGAACCCAGACGGCTACTGCACTGAGGCAGAGGTGGGGACATAGAACTGCTTTCTCTTCACTGGTGCATGGAGGTATAAGGAAAAAAAGAAGAACGAGAGGGCGGCTAACTATGCCTTTTTTATGCTATTCACTGGTCCTGAGGGAGTGGTCAAGAGGCGGAGCTCTATCACTAGTATGCTGCCATGTTGGCGTCAGGAAATGACAGTTCCCAGCCTCTTACTTCTGTCTGTAAAAACACAGCCGGGGATTCCCTTCATCTATACTAGATCATTATACTAGATGAGGGTCTGCTATAGACATAAGTATAGTATATGTAGCGCTCACCCTCTCAGGCTGGTTTGTCCCAGGCTCCTCCCCCACTAGTGCAGCAGCAGCCAGGCACATGGCAGCATTCACTCTTCTGGCTCAATGAATAGTCTAGGGGTTGTCTTATTCTGTATCTATTGATGAACTTGGATAGAGTACTCAGGGCTGCTGCAAGAATTTTTGACACCCTAGGTGAAACCTAATTTTGCCAGCCCCCTGGCTCCACCCCTGACACCACCCCCTTTTCTCTGCCCAGCCTGATTAGCGCCATTCAAATGCAGCCTCACCAGCACCCATCAAATACAGCTTTACCAGCTCCAATCAATACAGCCTCACCTGTGCCCATCAAATACAGCCTCACCAGTGCCAATCAATACAGCCTCACCTGTGCCCATCAAATACGGCCTCACCAGTGCCAATCAATACAGCCTCACCTGTGCCCATCAAATACAGCCTCACCAGCTCCAACAATACAGCCTCACCTGTGCCCAGCAAATACAGCTTCACCTGTGCCCATCCAGTCACCCAGCCTCTGATTTCCATGTCCCATGACATGCCAGGATGCATCCTGTACAGTGCCCTCCACGTGGGAGTGGGGGATGGCTATGGTGTTGGCCAGTGACTGTAGTTACATGCATAACATGTCAGGATGCAGTGTGTCTTCCAGGGATTGGTGCTGCCAGTCGCGGCTCTCCTCTTCACTGACATGATCAATGGGGCTGGTCCTCTCCAATTCTTGGTGGCACTGATGACATGATTGAGGCAGCTGCCATCCACGGCTCTCCTCTCTGATGACATGAATCAATGCAGAGCAGCCATTGACAGATCAAAAGTGGCCAGGCACCCTAGGTGGCAGTGCACCCTAGGCGGCCGCCTTCTTTGCCTAGCCACTTCAGCCCTGGAAGGATTTCACATTTTAGGACCAGAGCACGTTTTGTGATTCGGCACTGCATCGCTTTAACTGACAATTGCGCGTGGGGGGCATGTCCGGATGTGAGAAGCAGCGGACGCCTAGGTAAAGAGCTCTGGCCATCCTGCAAACTTTTCTGTGCCATCCACCTGTTTCTGAGCCTCCACAGGACCAGCCAGCACCACAAACGACTTTACAGATCATCTGATACACTACCCGGGGCATATTTCATCAGTCGGCCGGCCGGACCCGCTAATCGAAGCCGTCGCTATTCTCCTAGAGACAGGGCCATCCATGTTCCTGCTACTCCTGAGGTACCCATCTGGCCATCCAGCTGCCCCATCACCTACCCAGGGACAACACCACCTGAAGATCCAGTGAGTGAGGGGACCGGGGGGAGTCGCAGCCTACAGCGTGCAGCCACCATCTTGGTATACCCTCTGGGCCTACTGTCTCTCTTCCATCAGGGGGAAGGGTATAGCTACCTCCTATACCAGCACCATCGGCCCCAGACACTGCCTCTACCCCCCCAGAGGATCTGCCTGTGGAAAGGGGCGTTGGGAACGCTCGGCTTAAGGGACCAGTTCCAGCTCATCATATGCTGTACTCCTGTATTCCAAAACTGGAAAACCTCACCTAGAGTACATAAAAGTCAGCACCTCTCCCAAGCCAGTACCCCCCTATACCTCTGTGCTGTTCTCCTGTACACTTGTCTGACTGGAGCGTGGGAAATGTGTCCCCCTACAGAGGCGTAATGATGGTTAAATATGGTCCTCCTACAGCAGAACAACTAGCCAGGTTCAGAAGGCAGGGGGATGTGGGAAATGTGGCGGACCCTGAGCACACACCCCAGCCCCCAACACATACAGCTTCCTCTTCATTGCCATCCCAGGAGCTGTGCGTGTCTGGACCAGCTATATTTAAAACACAGGGTGAGCCCCACCTAGTGTTGGACTCCCCCTATAGCCCTACTGATAGTACAGCTTCTGGGCCACCTACGATGGAACCTATGCTGGCTGAGATTATGCTGGCGATTCAGGACTGCAAGACCTCCCTGTCGTTACAAATTGAAACTATCCGCATTGACAATTCACTACTGAAGCAAGATGTACAAACTTTAAGGGAAAGAACAGGAGCTGCTGAAGAACGCATCAGTACTTTAGAAGATACAGTGCAACCAATGTCAGCCACTGTTCAGGCGAACACCGCTGAAATGGCGGCCCTCCGTGCAAAAATTGATGACCTGGAGAACGGCTCCAGGAGAAATAATCTCAGTTTTGTGGGGTTCCCGGAGAGATCTGAAGGTTCCTGTCCTGAGCAGTTTCTACACTCCTGGCTACGAGAGGTACTGGGGGTCAAAAGTATGTCTCACCGTACCCCGCCATGAGCGCCAAATCCTGGGACTCCTCCACATTCTCTGATTGCACGCATCCTCAACTTTCAAGACAAAGTGACCATTCTGCGCTTAGCCAGAGAAAAGGGTCCACTCAAATATAACGGCAATACCATATCCATTTATCCTGACTTCTTGGCGGATGTCCAACGACAACGTGTCTCCTTCTCTGCGGTAATGAACCGTCTCCGACAGGAGGGCCTACAGTATGCTAATGCTCTTCCCTGCCAAATTGAGAGTCATTTAGGACGGTAAGGCCCATTTCTACAACTCACCTAAAGAAGCCGTGGCTTGGCTCGATGACCATGTCGGCCCGCAATGCCAATGGGGATGTATGGGTCAATAACAGTGGCCAGTCTGATAGTCCTCCAAGGTATGTAACCATCCTGCTGGAACCCTGACTGCGCATGTTGCTGAATCTATGTTGGGCTTAGAACTTTATCCTCTGATCGGTGTCCCCTGGGAAGGGCCTTAAACAGTCACCGATCTTATACTTGGGATTATAAATTGTGAGAAGGATGAGCTGATATTGGCATGGATTTTATCCACACTTGCACCCTCCTAAACCCCAGATGTCGCACAGGTGCTGCTTATCCTTCATTAATCCATATTGGCCTTCTATAACTCCTGGAGGGTGTGTGACTTCACTTGCTCACTTATCCGACCGATCCAGAGCCCACATTGCAGTAGACAGAACTACGCCCAGGGTCACCTACACTGTCCCAGACCTCCTCCCTAAAAGTATTCTTGAGGGGGGGGGCGTGGCCGGCCAGCGGTGAAGACGGACGTGGTTCACTGAGCTCTGCTCTCTCCACGCCGATTAAAGCCACAAAAAAGCAGGCACAAGGGGAAAAAAAGCGACTGACGACATCCCTAAGACTCAGCAGACACCTGGAGGAATGTCTAAGTGACGAAAGGAGAATCGTCCGCTCCAGCGGCTCACGGATTTCTTCCCGGCGGCCTCAAATGGAGGTAAGAAAGATGGCGCCGATCCCCAGAGAAACCTTCGTTCGCCGCAATAACCGTTCGTTCCGCGCAACGAACCACATGGCCAGCAAGCGGAGATGGACGAGTCGTCCCCTCCTCCTTCTCCTACCACCAGAAGCCCTACTAAAACCAAGAAATCAAGGGAGGAAGGCATTGACTCCCCTGAGATTGGACACCCACCACCACAAGCAGTAAGGCAGCTCAGACACTCAGGCCCCACGATAGAAACATTCCCAGCCACAGACCAGGCCATAACCGAGGCCACCATGAAACATATGCTGCTTTCACTGAGAACCACTTTATTCACAGACTTTCATGAGATGATGGCCCCTCTACAAGAAAAGGCCCAGGAACATGAAGATAGAATATCTCATATAGAAACCAAAATGGCCGACCTGTACATTGCCCACAACGACCTGATAGATGCCTTTGCTGACCAGGAGTCAGAAGTCCTACGCTTACAAAACAAAATCGCAGACCTCGAGGACCGCTCGAGGAGGAATAATATCAAGTTTAGAGGTATTCCTGAGTCCATTCCTCCCAGCGAACTGACTAATTATGTACAACGCCTCATGAAAGCCCTTGTGCCCACCCTGTCAGACATAGAACTATGCGTGGATAGAGCACATCGCATCCCCAAACCGAAGTTCTTGCCGGACACTGCACCCAGAGATACACTGGCGCGCATACACTACTACCACGCAAAAGAGAGAGTTATGGCAGCAGCTAAAAATAAAGCAGTGGTTCCTGACGAATTTATCAATGTATCCCTATATACGGACATCTCCCAACACACCGCTACAAACAGGAAGAAGCTAGCCCCGTTAACTAAGATACTTCGGAACCACTCCATAATCTACAAATGGGGATTTCCCACAAAACTCCTGGTCACTTGGAATGGGAAACTTGTTCCGATGTACAGCCTGGAGAAAGGAATATAACTCCTCAAGCAGTGGAAATTACTCCCCCCAGACGCACAACCTCCGAGCCCAAACCACCTTGATCGTCTCCCAACGGAATGGTCCTAAAATAAGTCTGGAAATACATAAATAAATGGATCCCTTGTGTCCCTAACTTACCGCAACACAAAATGGCGTGTGAGAAGATCTGATTGATGGCTCCAAACTTGACACATGCCCAATCTGGCATTCATTGCCCAATCCAACCTGACAACTTCCCCCAAACCAGACAGCAGCATTGTTGCTGCCCATTTGCCTGCCACTGCCAGGCCCTTTTTATGATGTTCTATGTTATCTTTATGGTTGCTCTACTGTATTGTTTTTTTTCCCTTGTCTTCCCCTCCCCTCCACCGTCCGGAACCGGGTCAGCCCCCTGGTATATCGAAACAACTGCACCTCAGGAAGATGCCTTCTCATGTGAACTTGTGGACCCCAATCCTTGGACAACACCTCCAGGTATGCCACATTTCCTCATGTACACATGGATGTTAAAGTTCCCACAAGCTACAACATCAAAGGCATCGACATTCCAATAAAATGCCATTGAAAATTATGTCTCTGAATACCAAGGGCCTTAATAGCCCGTACAAAAGATCAGCACTGATCAAGGAAGCTAACAAACTCAAAGCTCAGATCATGTTCATCCAAGAATCACATTTTGCGGCCAGCAAATGCCCCCGGGTTAACTTTAAACATTTCCCTCACCTCTTTATGGCAAATGGTCCGAAAAAGGCATGTGGAGTTTTCATTGCTATCCATGACTCAGTAAAATTTAGTCATATTTGTATGATCCCAGATCCAGATGGGAGGTACTTAATCCTTATCTGCGAACTAAATGGAATGCCCTTTACCCTAGTGAACCTCTATGCCCCAAATGTGAACCAGTGCAAATTTTTAGAACCCCTGTTGAAACTTGTCAAAGACAACATGCAAGGCACCCTGATCATTGGGGGTGACTTCAATACAGTTGCCCAACCTGCCTTGGACTCCACCACTGTAAACAGGAGGCCCACTCAATCCATTCTTCCCCTTCTTCAGGAATATGAACTGTATGATGTGTGGCGCTGTCTCCACGGGTCTGAAAGGGACTATACCTTTCTTTCTGCAGTGCATGCCTCATACTCTAGGATAGATTTTTTTCTGCTCACTAAATACGCATTGCAAAATGTTCTAAATGCGGATATCGGAACCATTTCTTGGTCTGATCATGCCCCAATTACAGTGGAATTTGAAGACTCTCTGAGCCGTACCCCTCCGCCGTTGTGGAGACTCGACTCCAAACTCCTAACAGACAAGAAATGGTCCCGACTTATCCAACAGGAACACAGTGAATTTTTCCTGCATAATGATGTACCAGATATGAATAGATGTACACTCTGGAATGCCTATAAGGCATATATGAGAGGAGTGCTGATAAAGTTCTCCTCAACCATCAGGAAACAGAGGAGGAGGCAGGTAGATGAGGCTTTACAGACTATCACTAGGAAAGAGGAAATTAACAAAAAAAATCCATCCCCATGTCTCACCCAGGAAATTCAGCAAGAACGCGAAAAGCTACGTTTGCTCCTTATGACCAAACACGAAACCCACTTTAGATATAGCCAGCAGCTATAGCCTACATAACAAAGCGGGAGCGTGGCTAGCAAGAAGGGTCAAACAACAGCAACTCAAGAAAAAAATCCATGCCCTCTCACATCCCATCTCTAATAAAAGGTTGATCAACCCCAAGGATATAGCTGATGGCTTTGCAGACTACTATCAGTCTTTATATGACCTCGCTGAGGACAATTCTACACCACAGCCCTCGGTAGAGTCTATAAAAGACTTTTTATCGGAAGTCAAGCTCCCCTGCTTGAGCTCTAACCAACTCCAGGATATATCTTCACCAATCACCACCTCAGAAGTTGAAGCAGCTATTAAGGACCTGCCCAACCAAAAATCCCCAGGAGAAGATGGATTTACAAATGAATACTACAAATTCCTAAAGTCTGAAATATCTCCTCATTTATGTGAAGTCTTTGAAGCCTCCTCCTCCTCTGGCTCCTTCCCACATGATATGTTACGAGCTGTAATTGTTACTATTCCCAAATCTAACAAAGACTGCTCTAAACCCGCCAATTATAGGCCGATATCATTAATTAATACTGATATCAAACTTTTCGCCAAAATTCTTGCCACCAGACTTCAGAATGTTTTACCCTCACTGGTCCACCCGGACCAGGTGGGCTTTGTGACGGGCCGCCAGGCCCCTGACGGAACCCGTAGACTAATAAATATCATATCCCAGGTGGAGAACTCTCGGACGCCTTCTCTGCTCCTCTCCTTGGACGCGGAGAAGGCGTTTGACAGGGTCCACTGGGGATACTTAAGACAGGTACTGCAGAAGTTTGGAATATCGGGCTGGATCCAAAAAGCTATCCTATCCCTGTATTCCAACCCATCTGCTAGAGTGCTCACGTCTGGGTTATTCTCCAAACAAATTAAGATAACCAATGGGACCAGGCAGGGATGCCCCCTGTCCCCCACCATTTTTACGCTCCTTATGGAACCTCTGGCAGAATCAATTAGAGCCCACCCTGACATCCATAGCCCCTCCCTTGCTAGCAGGGAACAAAAAATAAGCCTCTTTGCTGATGACGTAATGATCATAATGACTAACCCCCTAACTTCGCTCCCAGAAGTACAGGCCATCCTAAATAAATTTAGTGCAATCTCCTATTACAAACTCAACGCTACCAAATCACAAATGCTAGGTATATGCATTTCACCCACCACTAAAAATAAATTAATCCAAGACTTCCCATATGTCTGCGTGACTAGTGAGATAACATATTTGGGTATTAGCCTGACCCCTTCCGTCTCCCAATTATATAGTAAAAACTATGCGGCCTTCTTGGATTCCCTCCCGCAACATCTCTCTTAGCTGAGATCACAACATCTTTCCATAGCAGGTAGAATAGCTACCCTAAAAATGATCACAATTCCTAAACTTCTATACCTGTTCCGAACCCTAATAATTCCAATACCCCAGAAGTTTTTCTTATCTACCCAAAAGATCTTTAACCAGTTTATATGGGAAAAGAAACCCCCAAGATGTACGAGCAAGATCCTGAATAGACATAGATCCAATGGGGGAACCAAACATTTCCATTTACTATACGGCGTGCGTATTGGACCAGACTCGCCATTGGTGGAACCCCCACCCCACCAAACCCTGGACTCAAATGGAGGCCCTGGAAATCCCCACTGGGGATCTGAGGACCACCCTTATAGCTCTTAAGTTAGGAGCTCCACTACCTACTGCCTCTTCGCCGACGATCCAGGCGTCTGTGAAACAGTGGAAAGAAACTCCCTTACACACGGACCCTAAGGGCCCTAGCTCTAAAATACCCACCCCAGTTTCTGTTTTACAACACTTTATACCAGACCTTTCTACCCGAATATGGGAAAATAATGGTATAGCCACCCTTAGCGAGTTTTACCAAGGCTCAGCCCTCTGCTCCTTTGAAACTCTTCAAACGCGCTTCTCACTTCCTAACACCCTGCGATACCAATATCTAAGAATATACTCCTTCCTCCGAAAAAACCCACTCCCGACATTTGTAGAACTCCCAACACAGGTACAATCCTTCCTCTCGGAAAGCTCCTCTCCCATCAAAGGTATCACTCTATTCTATAGGGTCCTATCCAACCATAACTGTTTTGAAAAGACACATACCATGCGCAAGTGGGAAAAAGAGCTAGGGGTGACTCTTTCTGAAACATCTTGGAAGCAAGCCATACACACTACATATGCCGCGACTAAATGTATGAATCACTGGGAGAACTACCAGAAAATATTACATTTCTGGTACCTTACCCCTTTCAAATTATCAAAAATGTATCCGTCTCATACGAACCTATGTTGGCGAAACTGTGGGGAGTCAGGCACCTTATATCACACTCTATGGGCATGCATTTCCATTAGATCACTCTGGAATAAAGTCTTCTTGATACTGTCAGAAGTGGCTGGAGAAGTAATCGTACCTAACCCCGAATTAGCTCTCCTCCATATAAATATCCACCTACGCCCCAGAAACTGGCGTGTAATAGCACTACACCTCTTCTTGGCTACCAAGACGACGATAACGAAACACTGGAAATCCCCTGACCCCCCCTCTTACAAGGAGGTTATTCAAACCCTGAACCATCAGTGCACTGTGGAAAGCATTGTGGCACTGACCTCTGCCACTCGCCTCAAATTTGAGTACAATTGGAAACTGTGGTTGCAAAACCCCAGGTGTATAGGTATTCCTAACTGAGGATCAGTGATACATAACCAGGGCTGACCCCCTCCTCCCCCTCCCACATACCTCCTTTGTTTCCCCCCCCTTCTTAGTTTTCCTCTTTCTGCACGTTAGTGTTATAAACTAGAAAAGCGTACAAAATCCTCGCACATCAAACCAACCTCACTTGAAATTGCTCCTTGATAGAATACGGCAATTCCCTAGACTTGCACAGGTGAATATACCCGGGCACAGCAGGTTCCCATTAGGGGTGCCCGGGTACACTGTTCACACAAGGAAGTGACTGAATATGGTGTGAGATCGACGGGAACTCGAAGAAATAAATTGACAGTATGTTTATATGTCAAAGTTACCTTGATGGTATGTACCACCTATGTGAGATATAAACCAGTGATGTACCAAGTGTGGAAATGTTATGAGGATGTACCATATGTCTTTTTGTATTTACGCAAATCTTAATAAAAAGCATTTGAAAAAAAAAAAAAAAGTATTCTTGATACGGACAACTACATTGGAGGTCGCCTGGCCGATCCAACGCATTACATTTTTCCTTCAGGAGCATCGGTTATGTTTCAATGGAGCTAGATATACAGTACACCTCACCAACCCCAATCCATTGCATGGCGAAGCCATGGGAACTGCTTTCCAATTGTTTTTTTCTTTTTGGGTTTTTTGTTGAACTTCTGGTTGGCTCGGGATCCAAGCCCGCTAATTTGGGGATGGTCGAGCGGGGTGGGGGAGGGAGGGATTCTGTAGACCTGTCATGGTCGGGTGAGTTTTTTCTTGTTGAACTACTACTTTTTTCTCATTGTTTCATACTGGCGAGACTTTTGGTTTCTTTCTGTTGCTTATGGGTATACCTAAACTATATTATCTGGCTTGCTCTTTATGATGTTGATTCCTGCATTATCCTTTATGGTATAGGAAATGTTTTATATGTTATAGATGGCTAAACCACTAAAAATTATTTCTTGGAATGTAAGGGGGGCAAACTCTCCTCACAAGCGGTCCTTAATTTTCTCATTCCTTAGGCGCTACAAACCACACATTATTTGCCTCCAGGAGACGCATTTAGTTAAAGAACGGGTATGCTCGCTCAAGAGAGCATGGGTGGCTTCCTCATACCATGCCACCCACACCACATACTCCAGGGGTGTCTCCATTCTACTGGCAAAGTCACTATCAGCTGAAATTGTATCCATGACGATGGATCCCGACGGTCGATTTATTATACTCACTATACAAATTGCCAGAAAGACCTTTACTCTGGTCAATGTCTATGTACCTCCCCCATTCGCCCCAGATCTTCTCTCCAGATTATCTCTCCTCCTTGTCGCCAGATCCCCTGGACCGGTACTGTACATAGGAGACTTTAATGCTGTTCTTGACCCATCAATGGACCGCTTGGGGGGAGGAGGTAGATCTTGCCCCTCCTTTGTAGATTGGGCTGGAGTCTATGGCCTCACTGAGGTCTGGTGGTGGAAGCACCCCACTGATTACCAGTATTCATGTCATTCTGATTCATTTCATACCATGTCTCATATTGACCTAGCGTTTGGTACTCCCGATGCTCTCCCGTTGGTATCGTCTGTGTCGTATCTGCCCAGGGGGGTGTCTGACCACGCACCTCTAATGGTGGATCTCCTCCTCCTGCCTGCACAAGGGCCTACCATGTGGCGCATGGGGCCCCAATGGCTGGAGGACGAGATTGTACAGAGATCATGCGGCAAAGACATTGTGGACTATTGGAGGGCCAATAGGGGGTCTACGGACCTCTCCACTGTCTGGGAGGCTTCCAAGGCTGTATTGCGTGGCGCCTTTATGTCTGTGACGGTTGTCCTGCGTAAGAATTCTGTGCAGTGTACCAGGGAATTGGAGGAGGCAATGGTGGTAGCTGAGGCAGATTATGTTGCACACCCGGACCCCCAGAGACGTGATTCATGGTTGACTAAACGTAGAGAATATGAGCTCAAATTTCTAGATTTAACTCAAATACGTATGTTGCATGTCACACAAAAAATATTTGAACATGGTAATTAAGGCCGGACGGCTCTTAGCATACTTGGTTAGACCAGATCATAACCCTGTCTCTATCCCACAAATTCTTACCCTACAAGGAGGGATTAGTGACGCCCCGCAAGATATTTTGGATGCGTTCTTGTCCTTCTACAAAGACTTATACACTACAAGGGCCCACTATTCAGACACGCATCTGACCGAGTACCTTGCACAAATCCCACTTCCATGCTTAACCACTTGACCACTGGGCACTTAAACCCCCTTCCTAACCAGACCAATTTTCAGCTTTCAGTGCTCTCACACTTTGAATGACAATTACTCAGTCATGCAACACTTCACCAGTCTACGCACAGACTTATCACCCGGGAACATCACATATTCAGAAACATCTTCCTGTTCTTGCGTAGGTTTTATAGAACGCCCCGCAGTGATTAGGGAGGAACATCCCATTCTTAAACACCCTATCTCTGTCCCAATACTAGACCAGATTGGTTCATACGATTCTCGGCAGGCCGGAATTAATGGTACAAGTTTATAAAAAACACACTGTACGTTGTATGCATAAACTCAATTTAGATCTTTAAACTCGAGTATAAGAGATGCAAATCAGTTGGTACTTAGTGCAGAGACCCCC
>BLSH010021987.1:45278-62852 GCA_018402905.1 Glandirana rugosa
AGGCCGCCCACAGCTGCCATTCACCACGATCCGTGATCAGTCGGGTCCCCGGACCCGACGGTCACGGATGTTCCTGTGTGCGCGCCCCAGGGGGCGCGCGGGAAGCGCGATTCTGGGAGGACGTCAATAGACGTCCTCCCAGAATTAAGCAACTGCCCTGTAGATGTCAATTGTCTATGGGGCGGTTGTTAAGTGGTTAATACTTTTCAGACACAGTTTGAAGATGGTACACTTCAACCTCCATTTTTGATTTTTTTAGGAAATTATTTTTTAAAAAATGCTTTTTGTAATTTCCCTGTCCCCATTTCTTTGTAGGGCACTTGTCCCACCCTTACCCCCATTTCCTTCCTTTTGCAGACCTCTAGGACTTTCCAGGACTTTTTTACAGCCATTTTTTGTGCCTAAAAGTTTGGGTTCCCTTTGATTTCAATGGGGTACGGGGTCCGGGACAAAGTTCGGGTTCTGTCCGGACCCGAACCCGGACTTTGTCCCGAAGTTCGGCCGAACCAGCAGAACCCGGACTTCCAGAAGTTTGCTCAACTCTAATGATAAGGCATATGTAAGAGGGGCTATGATACAACTAGGTGCACGAATAAAAAAACGGAGAACGGCCAAGACACAAAAAATTTTGTCCGATCTCCATAACCTAGAGAAACACAATAAGGACAACCCCAACCCCCTGGATACCACTAAAATCTCTACCTGCGCATGGAACTTCGAGCCATGCTGCAAGAGAATCATGCCTCCCTCCTTAAACACCTCAAATTAAAATCCTACTCTTCCCACAACAAAGCAGGCAAGTTTTTGGCAGCTAGACTTAAAACCCAGAGAACCAAATCCAGAATACCATTCTTTTAGACCCGAATACCAAACAAAAACTGACCAACCCTAAACAAATTGCGGATGCATTCACAGATTATTATGGGTCTTTATATAACTTAAAAGATGATACATCCACACCTAAACCCACAACCAAAGCAATAACTGCATTCTTAGAAAAGCTAAACCCCCCTCTGTGACTCCTTCAGAACTAGAGACTCTTAACCGCCCCTTTACTAATTTGGAAATTATGAAAGTTTTACAATCACTGCCAAATGGCAAATCCCCAGGCCCTGACGGGTTCATTTGAGAATATTATCAAACATTCAAATGTAAGCTAATTCCCTATCTAAACGCTGTCTTTACAGATGCAGCACAGAAGGCGACCTTTCCCCCTGAAATGTTAAAAGCACACATCATTACCCTCCCGAAACCCGGGAAAAGCCATGACAGTCCTGCTAACTTTAGATCCATCTCCCTACTCAACGTAGATGTCAAACTATACACCAAACTCCTCTCTCACAGGCTAAAAGAGATAATACCCAGACTCATACAACCCGACCAAATGGGCTTTGTGCCTGGCCTGACAAACTTCTGACACTACTAGAAGGGTAAAAAAAATTGTGCACTCTGCCGAGCAAAGTTGAACGCCTTCTGTGCTTCTCTCTATAGATGCAGAGAAGGCATTTGACAGAGTCCACTGGAATTATGTCACTCACCCTAAACAAATTCGGACTGCAGGGATTAATTATTTCCGCAACAATGGCCCTGTACTCAGCCCCATCAGCACAGATGTACACAGAGATCCTGCTATCTAAACCCATCGCCATCACCAATGGTACAAGGCAAGGCTGCCCACTATCTCCCACAATTTTTAACTTAATGATTGAACCCCTGGCAGAAAATATCTGCTCAGATCCACTAATATCTGGATTTATCTTTAAAGATAGACCCCACACTATCAATTTGTTTGCAGATGATATCATTTTGATGCTAACGCAACCACTGGCATCACTCCCTAGAGCCCATGCGATACTAACAGAGTTCAGCCAACTCTCATATTACAAAGTGAACCATTCAAAATCGTTAATCCTAAATCTAAGTATCCCCAAGTCAATGATTCAATCTCTCAAAAAATGATCTCCCATACACCTGGGCTGAAAAAGGGATAACATACCTAGGCATTACAATTACTCAATTATGTGCATCCCTAGAGGACGCTAATTATAAACCACTACTAGCCAAGCTGGATAATCAACTCAGAAAGTTAGAAAAAGGGGTGGGAAGGCTTGCAGCTTGATGATCCTTCCCCAAATACTCTATATATTCAGAACATTACATGCTCCTTTAAAACTGATGTACCTAAAAGCGCTGAACTCTATGCTCACACAATTTATATGGCAGGGCAAAAGAACACGCTGTTCTCACACATACTTGATCAAAGATAGAACAACAGGAGGTAGGCATGGTTGATCTTAAAAACGACCACACAGAGGTCCACGTATGAATGGATATAGAAAAGGCCATAAACAAAACATCTAACTTAAAGCGGAGGTCCGAGGGGAAAAAAAAATAAATAAAAGTCAGCAGCTACACATACAGTACACATACAGTAGCTGCTGACTTTTAATATTAGGACACTTACCTGTCCTGGAGTCCAGCGATGTTGGCACCCACTGCCGATCTTCGGATCGGGGGACGGGTGCAGCCGCCTCCATCATGGGTAAGGGAACCCGGATGTGTAAGCAGTACAGCTTCACGCCGGGCACCTTACTGCGCATGCGTAAGGCTCTGCCATGCTCTGCTACTGGCCAGGCGGCCAGAAGCAGAGCGAGCAGGGAGGAGAGAGCCAGGCTGCTGACGTCAGCAGCCACGGCCACCGGCCAGAGCTCCCAGATGTGTGGAAAAGGACATCTGTCTAAAGACAGGTGTCCTCTTCCCCCTCCCCCGAAAGGTGCCAAATGTGACACATGAGGGGGGGAGGAATCCAACCAGCGGAAGTTCCACTTTAGGGTGGAACTCCGCTTTAAGCTCCATACTCTATGCTGACATATGGAAGCCTTTGGACCTAAGAGATCAATCATTCAGCCCACACAACAACTTTCGAAATCCCATATAGTAGACAGTTCTAGCACATATTATCCAAACCTAAACACAAAAGGATGGGACACTAAGGGAAACAGATAAAGGATTTTTACACTCAAGTAAAGCTCCTCTCCCCCAACAAGGTTAGGGACAAATTCACTCTCCCCCCAACATCGCATTTCAACCTAAACCGCATCTGTGGATTCCTATCCATGTCCTCTCCCCCAGAATTGACACGGCATCCACAGATATGGCAATATTACATGCACCCATCAAAAACAACTAGATACATCATTAATCTATAATTTATTGCAGGACAAAACAATATTTCATAAAACATCAAACATGCAAAAAAGGAAAACAGATCTGAACTTATCTTTCTCTGATGTCCAATGGTACCAAGATATTAAAATACAAAAATACATACAAAATAACACATTGTGCAAACCACTGGGAGCTGGCACTGAAAATACTGCATAGGTGGTATCTCACTCCTTACAGATTGGCGAAGATATTCGGAACTAGCTCCCCAGCATGCTGGTGTTAATGCGGTGCCACTGGAACCATCAAGCACATTTTTTGGACCTGCAACAGTATACGCAGCTACTGGAGGAAGATTTTCCAACAAATTTCAGAGGTTACAGGAGTAATCGTCTCCATAAACCCAGCTCTGGCATTGCTTAATCTGGGTATTGAACAAATCCCCTCCCCTATTCGGGGAATAGTTGCAAATATATTACTAGCAGCCAAACTGGTAATTACTAGATATTGGAAGTGAGACTTAAGCCTCGTACACACGGGACGACGATCGTACGTACGATCGTCTCAAAACGTATGTTGCATAATGTAACTTGCATACTGACTGCACTACACGATCGTACGACCAAAGAAAGAATGTTCAGGTGCATGTAATTAGCGTCTGGCTGTTCCTGACTTCTGAGCATGCGTGTTTTGCACAATACAACTTTGTTGTACCAACTGCTCTGTACACACGATACAACGGTCATATGAGCGCTTGTTGGTACGACCAAGTTTTCTAGTTTGCTCATACAACTCCCTTGCATGACCATCATATGTTCGGCTGTTCTAATCGCGCATACAAATGATCGATATCGCATACAATGGTCGTTAGTATGACCTGTTGTATATGATCGTCGTCCCGTGTGTACGAGGCTTTAGCCCCTAACCTCTCAGAAGCTGTGTATACTGTCCAGCAACACTACTTGTATGAGCGCTTCTTGATCTCAAACATAAACTCCACTTGAGCCTTTGAGCTCACATGAAGACCCTGGGCTTCCTGGTACTCCACCAGAACCCAGATCTCCACCACTCACCTCCCACAAGTTTCTCTAGGCCCCCCTCCCTGAATTTGTTGTTACAATACAAATGGTGATGTTAATTTACATATCGTGCAGTGTCTCCATTTGCTATACTATAAGCCAACTTTATTACAAATCACACGAATAAGCTTACTGCCCGCTGGTAGAGTTTAATTTGTTGTTCACTATATCTTCAGATACAAGATATTATACTACGACATTGGCAGCTGCGTCCATACATGTGTATGTTTGTATCCTATTTGAAAACCAAGTAAAAACATTTATAAAAAAAAAAACATATAGTCCGCTGACGTGGACACAGGGGAAGATGGTCAATTGGCGCTTCGCTTGCTCGGCCTCGCAACATTTTTTATTAAAAACTCTATGTCTATGTGGAAATTGGGGAATGAAATTGGACACACATTGGAGTTTTTGACGGAACGTCACTTCCGGTATCCATTTGTGTCGGGTATCCATAAATGACGCTACACCAGTCCAGCCTGGCAGCACTAGGGGGAGGGGCCGCCCCTCGTTCTGGCATGAGGGTTATTTTGGTTTTGTTTTCAATGTGCAGGTGAACTCCTCACTCTGGTGTTCTGCCCAAATGTTCAACTCTGCAGAATCAGCAACCCGCGTCACTTCCGGTTGCTTTAACCACTTCAACCCCTGGAAGGATTTCCCCCTTTAGGACCAGAGCACATTTTGCGATTCGGCGCTGCGTCACGTTAACTGACAATTGCACAGTCGTGCAACATTGTACCCAAGCTAAATTTGCGTCCTTTTTTTCCCACAAATAGAGCTTTCTTTTGGTGGTATTTAAATCCCCTCTGCATCATTTCTGATCGCCGCTATAAACTAAAAAAGAGCGCCAATTTTGCAAAAAAAAAAACATTTTTCTTACTTTTTGCTAAAATGCAAATCCCAAAAAAATAATTAAAAAAATATTTTTTTCATCGGTTTTGCCTGATTTATATTCTTCCTCGTATATTTGGTAAAAAAAAAAAAACAAACGCAATTGGCGTTTATTGATTGGTTTGCGCAAAAGTTTACGAACGAGGAGAATTAATTTCTGAGTTTTTTTTCTTTTATATTTTACTAGTAATGGTGGCGATTTGTGATTTTTAGTGGTACTGCGATATTGTGGCGGACATGTCGGACCATTTTGACATTTTTTGGGACCATTGGCATTTATACAGCGATCAGTGCTATGAAAATGCACTGATTACTGTGTAAATGCCATTGGCAGTGAAGGGGTTAACCTGCAGGGGGCGCTCTAAGGGTTAACTGTGTTCCCTCAGTGTGTTCTAACTGTATGGGGGTTGGGCTGGCTGGGGTAGGGGAGTGATCACGGCCCCCATATACAGGAAACCTGTGATCACAGCCCTTCCCCCTCTGTCAGAATGGAGATCCGTGTTTACATGCACCGACCTCCGTTCTCTCACTGAGCCATCGCGGGTAGGTGGCGGAGATTGAGTCCCCCCTACCCGCTCCCTGGCCCCCCTGGAACACAGTGAGCATGCAAGTGTGCACTCACAATACTCATTATCTCAGCCGCCGTCAGGTGACGGCGTTTCGTGATAACGAGCCACTTTGTCGCCACGCTGCGGCGGATGGTCAGCAAGTGGTAAAACCATGATAACTTACTAATCATGGTGAATTTGTGTTTATGTTGAACAATTGCTGTTTTTTATAAACACCAGCAATGGACTAGAGTCCGGTGTACGGTATGAGCGGAGATTTATAATAACCAAGAAAATGGCCGCCTCCAAGGCCGCGACAAGTTTATCTCCGTTAGCAGCTGTGTTCATAAAACAGCAATATCTCCCGGTAATGGACTCTAGTCCATTGCTGGTGTTTTGTACAGAAATTCCTCACAATTAGTAATTTATCGTTGTTTAATGCACCCGGAAGTGACACGGGATGCGGAATTGAACATTTGGGCAGAACACCGGGGTGAGTCGCTGTCTTCAGTCCGCTGTGTGCTGGAGGATAGAACATGGCATCCCCAGCTTCCCTTCACACAAACTCTGGACTCTGAGCTCTCCCTGCTCCAGGAGATGTTTGTTGTCATGATAGATTGTATGGAATCCATAGCCCCCGTCCTTTCCTGCAGCTCAATAGTCCATCTACAGATGTGATGTATAATGAGAAGTTCTATGATTCCCCCTTCACACAGGCAGACTCTGCATCAAATCCTGCTGTTCAGCAGGAAATCCCTCCGCTGATCCCCATTGATCAGGTGGATGAGCGGTCTGTGTCTGTTCCCCTGTACAGAGCAGACACGGACACAGCTTGCTCTCCTCTATGGGCGGTTGGATGTAAATGGACCTCATGTCTGTTTACATCCAATTTTCACCCAATCCGATCCGCTAGACTGATGAGGAATGGATCCCCAGCCATCTGTGTTTAGCAGATCAGATTGGATGCAGGCAGTAAATGTACACATGTCCATTTACATCCACCTCTCCATAGAGAATGCATGGGCCAATCGAGTCCACCTGAAAAACAGACAGGCAGACTCAATCAGAACGTCTGTGGGAAAGCGGCCTTAAAGCGATAGTAAACTGCAGCAGTTTAAAAAAACACCTGCAAGACAACATAATGTGCTAGTATGCATCACATGCTAGCACATTATGAAATACTTACCTTAGAAGGAAGCTCTCCAGCAGTGCTCGGTCATCACTGACAGGGCTTCCATCTTCTCCCTTCCAGGTTCTCTGGCTGTGTGAGCGGCCGCGCTGTGATGACATCACTCACACACATGCGCCCTCGGTTCCAGAACGTCGCTCATCCATTATCCCGGACCTTCACCGTGCATGCGCCAGTAATGTCGCTGGCTGTATGCAGGCTGACTGTCTCCTGAACACCCCGAGTTTAGGAAATATTCACTGTACCTCCAGGTAAGTCTTATTATCGGCTTTATTATCGGCTCACCTGAGGGTAGAAATCACACAGCGGACTTTACTAGCGCATTAAAGGTAAACCTTGTACATTGCAATGTGTGCAGCACAGGGAGAGATTCCTCCTCAGTCAGGACACTTCGGAGGCTGTAAAGCGGAGTTTAGGCCGATATTTTACTTTCTAGATAAAAATCTCCCTGTAATCCTCATGCTGAGGGCATTCAGTAAATAGGAGAGCTGTAATCTAAGTTCTGTTTAGTATTTTAGCCGCATTGTTTTCTTACTTTATAATATCCCAGCACATCTCCAGTGTGGGCATCTGAAGCCAGAGTGTATCTCTTCCTGTATTCCAGTCTACCCAGCATGCACCTGACAATCTTGCACATGCTCAGTGTGGTGCGAGTGGTATAATAGCTTGTAGGTCAGGTTTCCATAGCAACAGCAAAGTCAGGAAGTTGCCACCTCTTATGGAAACCTCCCCTCCCCCTATATTTCCAACAATTGTTACCGTAATCAAGAAATACAAAAAATGTTATTTCACAAAGTTTTCCTCTAATAGAAGTGACATCTTGACATGGACATTCACTGTATTGTTCATTTAAGCACAAGAGACTCCATGTTGTTCTCACTGTTATAATGTGTTCTGTGACCTTCACTTATCACACAGATACACTTTCTCCTAGAAGCTCTCTCTCTACTCCCCCCTCCTCTCTCTATGTTTTACTTTTGCAATTATTCTTTTAGCTAGCTTTTAATAATATATTTCTATTTGTTAGTTTCTAATAACAATTCACACCACCCCTTTCTTATCTATGTATAAAATATCATGTAATAATACATTTTCTCAGAACGGACATTTTAAACACAGAGGTTGCGTCCTGTGGATCTGTTCCTGCAATTGCAAAACAAACTTTTATTTTTAGAGTCACAACCAGAAATTTCCTTAACAATAAGTTATAAAGGCAATATTTCATAAGTGTACATTCACAGACAGAAATTTCCTTAACAATAAGTGGCGAGTCATCTCAGGAGTTGGCGGAGTCTCCAGAAACAACCACATGGGCTGTCCCCTATGAGATTTTATTTGGAGGGCCACCCAAAACAGGGCTATATTTTCCTCAACAGTTGCAGGCTTGTCACTCTAGTCTGTTAGAATATGTTCAGATTTTGCAAAGAACATTGAATAAAGTATATGAAGGTGTTTACAACTCTATCCCTGACCCAGATTCTGTTCCAGGTATTCACAGAATCCAACCAGGTGACTGGGTGGTGGTCAAGCGACACATCAGAAAGCCGCTAGAACCAAAATTTGATGGACCACATTTGGTGCTTTTGACAACCGGTTCCGCTGTCAAGTTGGAAGGAAAGCCCACCTGGATTCATGCCAGTCATAGCAAGAAAATCCTGAAGTGATGATTTCCTTTGAAATAAAAATGATGTTTCTTTTTTTGTTGTCTGTGAGATCTGAGACATGGAAAAATAACCCTTTCATCCAAATGTTAAAATTGTATGCAACCCATAGCAACGCTAGTAACTGCTGGGTGTGTTCTCACTTATATCCCCAAACGGGAACAATACCCATGATAGCAATGCCTCTCAACTTCACTGATCTAAACAGGACCAGAATAAATGGCTCATACATTGTTTCCACAGCTAATGAGCACCGATCAGTAACTTTGGTGGTCTCACAACACACAGAACACATAGACACCCCACAGATTTGTCTAAACATTACATGCCCACTTAACACTAAATGTACAAGGCCGGGCAATTCAGATTGCACCGCAGCAAAAATGACAGTTTATGGAGGAAACCCTGGTCAGTATTTTTATATCCCAGATCCAGAACTAAATAGAACCCTTTATAAAACAAATTGCACACAGTTCCCAATATGGGGAAATATTGGTTACTTGGGATTCAATGTTATTGCATCTAGTCTTTTAGGAGCAGGGATACCATCCATACATAGAGGGTTATATTTTATATGTGGAGATAAAGCTTTCGCCTGGCTTCCTACTAATGTTACAGGTAAATGTTATATTGGGAAGTTATTACCTACTAATGTTACAGGTACATGTTATATTGGGAAGTTATTACCTACTAATGTTACAGGTACATGTTATATTGGGAAGTTATTACCTACTAATGTTACAGGAACATGTTATATTGGGAAGTTATTACCTGCTTTGGCTGTTCACAAAGACAGTGCGACCCGGTCACAGTCCAGAATACCCTTTGGTGTTCAAAAGAGAACTTTTCACTAAAGGTGACATGGCATGGTCATGGTTCCCTTCCTGGACAGGATGGGGAATTGAAGCAATGAAAAGAATAAACAATTACACTAGAATTGTAGATGAAATTATTAACCTTATTACCACTGATATAGATTTATTAAGTGACGGAATGGCTCAGCTTAGATAAGTAGTATTAGAGCATAGATTAACATTAAATTATCTCACTGCAGTTCAAGGTGGGATGTGTAAGGTAATTCACACTGACTGTTGTATATACATTTCTGATAGTGAGGACATTATTAAACATAAGAGAACTACAGAATGAGGCCAGAGACATTGCTAAAGATGGATGGAACCCCTTTAAGGGATTAGGAGATTTTGGTGATTTTTTATATGGCATAGCAACGTGGTTACAGAAATTAGGTGTTTACATTGTGATGTTCCTGTTTCTCATACTTGTTATTTACTTCCTCATCCGGCTGTGCCTCTGTGTGATCACCCACTGTATAAATAGATGGTCCACCAGTCCTGATGAACCCATTATTCTGAGAAAGCTAGGAGAGAGCTGAACAGGACGCCGTCTCTCTGCGCCAATGCAGCAGGAGCTACCGGCAATCGGCTGAATGTAACACGGAGAAGAATGGTGTCAAATAAACAAAAGGAGGGAAATGACATGGACTTTCACTGTATTGTTCATTTAAGCACAAGAGACTCCATGTTGTTCTCACTGCTGCAATGTCTTCTGTGGCCTTCACTTATCACACAGATACACTTTCTCCTAGAAGCTCTCACTCTGTCTCTACTCCCCCCTCCCCTCTCTATGTTTTACTTTTACAATTGTTCTATTCGCTAGCTTTTAATTATATATTTCTATTTGTTATTTTCTAATAATATATTTCTATTTGTTAGTTTCTAATAACAATTCACACCACCCCTTTCTTATCTATGTATAAAATATCATGTAATAATAAATCTTGTCAGAACGGGCATTTTAAACACAGAGATTGCGTCCTGTGGATCTTTTCCTGCAATTGCAAAAACTAACTTTTATTTTTAGAGTCACAGCCAGAAATTTTCCAGAACACCACTTAAATATAGGATTAAGATTCACTTACACCGCCAACCGCGCCCATCATTCACCAATAATCAATACTATTGATCAGATGTAAATTCAATCCAATAAAAAATATACAGCAAATAAAGATTTAAATAAAATAAATGCAAATTAACAATCATCAGAAATAAAACGATTTGAATCAAAAATCCGATATTTAAGCCGCAGGGATCCCCACCTTGGTCTCATCCATCCAATAGGATTCCCTGCGGCTCAACTGTCTCCCAAAATTACCACCCCCTCCAGTGCCCTTTAACCTTCTCTATGCCCAGAACTGCCAATCCCTGGGGTCAGAGTTCTGATGAAGTCAGTGCCCACAGACATTATGGCTCTTATAGAGGAAGTCACCCCTGATGGCTTTTACTTCCTCTTTATTACCCTGCAAAGTAAAAGCATAATGTGCTAGTATGCATCCTATACTCGCCCATTATGTGTCACTGACCTGCAGCCCACACTGTCCCCAGGCCACACCCATCACTGCCCCTCTTCCTTCCAGGGCCACAGACTCCATCTCTGTGATTGGCTGGAGTCATGTGACATCACTCCCACGCATGCGCATGGGAGCCACCAATCGTGGCACAATGCCAGTGAAGAAATGGCACGCCGGCTGTTTCTTCACTGTGCATGGCGGTGATGTTGGCACAGCCAATACCCTGTATATCTCCTATACCATGCAGGCTTAGGAGATATGCAGGGAGCCTACAGGTGGGTCTTATTATTGACCGCATTATAGGTCACCTGTAGGGTAAAGTGGCTGTAAATATTATTTAATATTATTAAGGTTCTCCCTCAATGTAACCCGAAGCTCTCCAGAGGTTCTGCCCACATAGTGGGGGCACAGCTGCCCTCCAGCATTTACACAACTCCTGCCTTAGAGCAATGCCATCCAATCACCCATCTTCTATTCTTTCTTAGGCTCCATTCACAGCAATGCGTTTTTAATGCATTTTGCAGAAATGCAGGGATTTTTTATAACATAGGTTCCTATGGAAGACGCTCACATCAATGCGTTTTTAATGCATTTTGCAGAAATGCAGGGATTTTTTATAACATGGGTTCCTATGGAAGATGCTGATATCAATGTGTTTTTGTGCCTCTGCATTTTTGGAAAGGGCCGGGGATTTTTTTCCCTGCAAAATGCATCGTTTTGCATGTAATAGACTTCAATGTGCGTGCAAGAAAAACGCAAGTGCTGAGTTTTTACCACAATTTTGCCACGATTTGCGTCTTGCATTTTTAAATCTCCCAGCAACAAATCCCCCCCCAAAAAAAAAAAAACCCAAATTGTGGCAAAATCACAGTTAAATAAACCACAGAAAGCACAGCAAAAAGCACTGTGGAAACGTTCAAAAGCGACATTCATAGATGAGGATCAATCCCAAGGCTCCGCTCACATCCAGGCGTTGCTGTTTTACAGGCTTTTTTGCAGCTTTTTTTTTTGCGTTTTTCAACTTTTTGTAAAGGCTTTTGAAGTTCAAAAGGTCACCAATGTAAAAGAGAGAAAACGCTTGTAATCTGCCAGAAAGGAAGCTGATGTAATTTTCTGAGCGATGTGCATTTTTCTTCAGGTGACAGAACACTCAGATGCGATCAGAGGCCATTGAAATGAATGGGATTTGTCTTGTGCGTTTTTATCGCTGAGGCTCAGGCTGGAGTCACAGCGATGGCATTTCTAGTGCATTTTGCAGATTTGCACTGCACTCCATATAACATGGATTCCTATGGGAGACGTTCTGTAGTGCAAATCTGCAAAATGCAAAAAGCACTAAAAATTCCATCGCTGTGACTCTGGCCTTAGAGCAGAAAATCGCCAAAAAACGCCTGGATGTGACCGGAGTCTCAGTGACCGAAGAGATCTGCTTTTTGTTGCTAACCCTGGAATGTCTGCAGGCTGACCAATGGCCGCAGCCATAAAACCCCTTAAGGCTCCATTCACAGCAATGCGTTTTTTGATGCATTTTGCAGAAATGCAGGGAATTTTTATAACATGGGTTCCTATGGAAGACGCTAAAATCAATGCGTTTTGTGCCTCTGCATTTTTGGAAAGGGTCGGGGACTTTTTTAATGCAAAATTCAGCTTTTTGCATGTAATAGACTTCAATGAGCATGCAAGAAAAACACAAGTGCTGCGTTTTTGATGCATTTTTACTGCTTTTTACAGTGTTTTTACTGTGATTTTGCCACAATTTGCATTTTTAAATCTGCCTAGCAATAAAATTTCCACCAAAAAAACGCAAATTGTGGCAAAAAGTGGTAAAACTGTGGTAAAAATGCTGTAAAAAAATGCAGAAAGCACAGCAAAAAGTACTGAAAAAACGCTCAAAAGTAAAATGCATTGATGTGACTCCAGCCTGAGGCTCCATTCACAGCAATGCGTTTTTTGATGCATTTTTCAAACAATTTTTTCAACATGGATCCCTATGGAAGACGGCACATCAATGCGTTTTTGTGCCTCTGTGTTTTTTTAAAGGGGTGGGGATTTTTTTCCCTGCAAAATGCAGCGTTTTGCATGTAATAGACTTCAATGGGCGTGCAAGAAAAACGCAAGTACTGCGATTTGATGCGATTTTACAGTGATTTTTATGCAATTTGAATTTTTAAATCTGCATAGCAACAACATTTCTGCCAGAAAAACCACACAAAAGGCAAATCAAGGGAAAAAAACCTGCAAAATAACGCGGAAAGCACAGCAAAAACACTAAAAAGCGAAATGCATGGATGTGAATGGAGAATAAGAAAAGAAAACAAGCGACTCTCAGTCGGTGACGGACGATCGATAACTCCTGGGCTACAAAAAACACAAGAAATGGCTTTTTTATCTATAAATTGTGGAACAGCCGGCAGCACCGGGCCTACAATTTTATCCGTTATAAAGCTGAGCATTTTTATGAGGAACCCTTGTGAATTTCTTATCATGTGCGTTGTAATCCGAAATAAATGTGAGAATAAAACTACCCTTTCCTGGTCTCTTATCGCTAATTCCATCGCAGACCAAGGTGCTTCTATCCATAATGGCTCCGGTCACACAGGGGCGACTTGCTCTCCTACTCAAATCCCATTGAAATGAATGGGAGCCGTCTTAATGTGCACCACTGAGTCGCTCCGACTTCAATAAAAGTTTCCTGTGCGACTCCAAGGCGACTTCGATCTGACTGGTGCCCATAGAAGTCCATGGAAGTCGCCTCCAAGTCGGATTGCTTATCTTAATGCAAGAAACTTTACAGTGAAAAGAATAGAATTTTATTTGGGGCGACCCCCTCCCTCCCTTCTCTGATTGGCCACAGGCAAAGTCGTGTTGTAAGTCGCCTGAAGTCGGATCGCCCGGTGGGAACGGCCCTAAGTCTGATCTTCTCTATTTGCTGGGTAAGGGAATTCATTTCAGATCCTTTTTGTTGGATTCTGGATGTCAATGTTTGCGACTGATGGAGGTCTCAGAGTTGCCCATCAATCTCACCAACTGCCCCCTAGGGGTATTACAGAGCCAAAGTGTATGGTGACCTCTTCCTCATGGAATGTAGGAATTTCCATGGCTGTGCGATTCCATCGATGAAAGCGATCGTCCTCCTTAGAGATCTCTAAATCCAGGAGAATCATCGGCTCTTCATCGACATTCCATGAGAAGATGAGATTTTTATTATTTCCATGAAGCTTCTCCATAAATCCATTCAAGTCCACCGAGTCGCCCAACAAGACCATAACCAGGTCATCGATGTTCCTACAGAAAGTGACCAGTAGAGGGGGGGCGATCTCCAAACACCACTTCTTCCTCCCGGGGGGCCATAAACAAATGGGCATCACTGGGGGGCATAACGGGCGCCCATCGCCACCCCTCTGCTCTGAAAAAAGAATTCCCTATCCCAGCAAATCAGAAAGCTGGAGGCTCCTAAGTAGAAAGCTTTGATGAGGAAGATGAGAGGAGCCATGGAATGGGAGGTCCTCTTCATGGCCAATAATGGTGTAGAGGGAAGTGAGGTCGGCACTTCTCAGAGACCTCCCACCCTCCCCCACTTCAATGATCAGCTGAGGGTCTCTGAGATCAGCTTTAGTCTGGAGAAGCCCAACCTTCCATGACTTGCCCATCGCCTTGGCCAATCACTGTCATTGGACGTCGGGCGTGTACCCCTGGCGATTTGTGGGCGTGCCCATGGGGGGGTGGGGCTCACCCCTCAGCGTGGCCAATCACCGTCATTGGAAGTCAGGCTTGTACACGGTGATTTGTGGGTGTGCCCATGGGGGGTGGGGCTCGTCCCTCGGCTGGGCCAATCCCCGTCATTGATTTGTGGGTGTGCCCATGGGGGGCGGGGCTTGTCCCATATGAATCTCACCGATGTTCTGAGGATCATTTAATGCAGAGGAGGTGCCCAGGGAGTTTTATTACCGCCTTAATCAGCCCCAGAACAATCAATGGAATTATAGGAGATCGGGATAATGGGAGGAGGGGACACCCCTAGCGGGGAGCCAATCAGCGGGTGGGGGGACTCGATGTCCACCGCCCCCCCACAATCCATCCTGAGACCGGCAGAATGAGGATCGGCCGCTGTAAACAAAGCAGATCCCCGTCCTGACACGGGAGGAGAGGGAGATTGTCTGTTACCAGAGATCGGGAACATCGATCTCCTCCTCCAGTCACCCATCCCCCACACACCTCCCAGGGGACACAGGGAACCCTTTGATCTCCCCTTAGTGTTACCCCCCTTCCCTGCCAGTGACATTTATACAGTGACAGTGCATTTTTATAGCTCTGATCGCCATACAATCTCCATAAATCTGACCACACACCATGCAATCTGATTGTACAATCTCCATACATCTGACCACACACCATACAATGTGATTGTACAATCTCCATAAATCTGATCACAAATCATACAATCTGATTGTACAATCTCCATAAATCTGATCACACACACACCATACAATCTGATTGTACAATCTCCATACATCTGACCACACACCATACAATCTGATTGTACAATCTCCATAAATCTGATCACACACCATACAATCTGATTGTACAATCTCCATAAATCTGATCACACACACCATACAATCTGATTGTACAATCTCCATAAATCTGATCACACACCATACAATCTGATTGTACAATCTCCATAAATCTGATCACACACATCAAACAATCTGATTGTACAATTTCCATAAATCTGACCACACACCATATAATCTGATTGTACAATCTCCATAAATCTGATCACACACACACCATTCAATCTGATTGTACAATCTCCATAAATCTGATCACACATCACACAATCTGATTGTGCAATCTCCATAAATCTGATCACACAAGATGCAATCTGATTGTACAATCTCCATAAATCTGACCACACACCATACAATCTGATTGTACAATCTCCATAAATCTGACCACACACCATACAATCTGATTGTACAATCTGCATAAATCTGATCACACACCATACAATCTGATTGTACAATCTCCATAAATCTGATCACACACATCATACAATCTGATTGTACAATCTCCATAAATCTGATCACACACCATACAATCTGATTGTACAATCTCCATAAATCTGATCACACACACCATACAATCTGATTGTACAATCTCCATAAATCTGATCACACATCACACAATCTGATTGTACAATCTCCATAAATCTGACCACACACCATACAATCTGATTGTACAATCTCCATAAATCTGACCACACACCATACAATCTGATTGTACAATCTCCTGAGTTGGTAGAGAAAGGGGATGTTTTGGGACAGATTGGTTTCATTATCAGACGTGTAATCTGTTATCGTTTCCTCCGACATATTGGAGAAACAATTGGCAAGACAACAAGAAAAAGGAAATTGACTTTGAGATAAAATAATGAAGTAACAGCAATTTGTATTGATATAAATACAGTGTGTGACAAAAGTAAGTACACCCCTCATCTTTTCATGTGACAACACTGAAGAGCTGACACTTTGCTACAATGTAACCCTCTCCCCCTTCACCCTCTGCAGCAATGCTGGCAGCACTCAGACGTCTATTTCCCAAAGACAACCTCTGGATATGATGCTGAGCACGGCACTCAACTTCTTTGGTTGTCCATGGTGAGGCGCTGTTCTGAGTGGAACCTCTCCTGTTACACCGCTGTATGGTCTTGGCCACCGTGCTGCAGCTCAGTTTCAGGGTCTTGGCAATCTTCTTCTAGCCTAGGGGCCATCTTTATGTAGAGCAACAATTCTTTTTTTCAGATCCTCAGAGAGTTCTTTGCCATGAGGTGCCATGTTGTATATCCAGTGACCAGTATGAAAAAGTGAGAGCGATAACACCAAATTTAACACACCTGCTCCTCATTCACACCTGAGACCTTGTAACACTAATGAGTCACATGACACCAGGGATGGAAAATGGCTAATTGGGTCCAATTTGGACATTTTCACTTAGGGTGTACTCACTTTTGTTGCCAGCGGTTTAGACATTAATGGCTGTGGGTTGAGTTATTTTGAGGGGGCAGCAAATTTACACTGTTATACAAGCTGTACACTCACTACTTTACATTGTAGCAAAGTGTCAGCTCTTCAGTGTTGTCACATGATGGGAGGGGTGTACTTACTTTTGTCACACGCTGTATATATGTATATATATTATATAAATATAGCTGTGTCCAGCACCCCAAACCCCCCACCCCTGCAGTCACAGACCAGCTCAGCTACTATATATATATGGCTGCATCCAGCAAGCCCACCCCCCTCACAGTTACCAGACCAGCTCAGGGTGGGCAGCTCAGCTACTATACATTATATATATACTGAGCTGCCCACCCTGAGCTGCCCACCCTGAGCTGGTCTGGTAACTGTGAGGGGGGGTTGAGGGTGACACCAAGTTTTGCTGCACCAGGTGACACCAACCCTAGTGATGCCACTGGGGATGGGTGACATGCAATGATGTGGGTGGGGATGGGTGACACATAGTGCCCTGGTAGGGGGTGACACACAATGCCCTGGTAGGGGGTGACACACAATGCCCTGGGCGGGTGACACACAATGCCCTGGTAGGGGGTGACACACAATGCCCTGGTAGGGGGTAACACACAATGCTCTGGGGGGGGACACACAATGCC
>BLSH010022023.1:22187-32760 GCA_018402905.1 Glandirana rugosa
CTACTCCCCCCCCCCCCCCCATAGGACTCAGAGTTGCTCTAACGGGTGCTGCTATATTCTCCTAAGAACTCTCTGAAATAGAGCAGGAGGATTTAGATAAATTATTTATACTGCTTATCGTAGCTGTACCATTTTAGCTGAATTGTTATTGAGTGGTACTGATTTGTTTGAAATTCCATTGAGTGGTATCAATTCACCTATGGTTCCCTAACTTCTATATCTTAATAATTACCTAAAATTGATTCACATTAAGAAGTATATCTAAATAGTATCTACAAGTGACCAATTTGGTACATTGATTAAACTCAATTGGAGGAATTCTACTGTTACAATTGTTAAAGTTACTGGTTAATAGCAGAGAACGACGATTGTGCTTTGACCTGGCCTCCCCTTTTATTCATTGAGGTTTTTAGAGCTATTTTTATGTGTTAAACTCTTATAAGCCTGTGATTTAAAGTGAACGGTTGACTCTTATGTTTCTTGTTTTTTTCCCTTTTGAGACATAACCTTGTTTACTCAGGGGTCTCGTTTACAAAGAAAGTTAAGTAAACATGTTAAACTCAAACCTTGGTGTGGTCTCTTTTACTAAAGGGTGCAGCATGAGTGAACCCAGAGTGTCATGGGTGATGGAGGACTCTCAGAGTTGGGAAGGCCAAGGGGGAATGTAATTTTCAAGCGACCCTCAAGGGGGCAGCGCTACATATCACATGGCCTGTCGCTCTGCTCCTGTTTGGCATTACTTGTGACAATTGATAAATGTCCCCATTTATGTTATAAACTCACCCTCCAGTGTCCAGGCCGGCTCTTCCACAGCCCAGGCTTTAAATCCAGGCTCTTTTTCCCTGAAGCTAAAAGGTCCTATATGCAGCCTCTTTCCTATTTCAGAGGGCCTCCATGATCCCCCACTCATAGTCCAGGGCCTCCAGACACCTGCTGCTCTGGTCTAGGGTCTCCAGACACCCCCTCTCCTAATCTGGGACCTCCAAGCAACCCTCACCTAGTCCAGTATCTCCCTTATATCCCCCTATCCAGGGGCCTTTGCCACACCAACCAGCATTTCCTAGTCAATGGCCTCCTCTGCACTTACCCCCTTAGTCCAGGGCCTCCTCTGCACTCCTCTCCTAGACCAAGGCCTCTTTTATAGCCCACCTGAAGTTAAGAGCCTCCTCTGCCACCTGTTCTCCACATCCCGGTCCTTCACCAACCCCACAGGTCCTCCTCTACACCCCCCAGTCCAGGGCCTCCGGTGTACTCCCCTCCTAGTCCAGGGACCCCCTGCATGCCCAAGTCCAGGGCCTCCTCTGCCCCTCCCAGTCAAGGGCCTCCTGTGTACTCCCCTCCTATTCCAGGGCCTCCTCTGAACCTCCACTCCAGCACCTCCTCTGCACCCCCCAGTCCACGGCCTCCTCTGCATCCCCCAAGTCCAGGGTCACCTCTCATCCCCTCCAGGTCAGGGCCTCCTCTGCATCCCCAGCCCAGGGCCTCCTCCACACTACCTAGCCCAAGACCTCCTCTGTACCCCCATTAGCTGGGGTCCTCCAGTACACCCTCCAGTCCAGGGCCTCCTCTAACCCCTCCCTTCTGGGGCCTCCTATGCACCCCACCTCAGTCCAGGGCCTTCACTGCTCCCCTCAGTCCAGGGCCTCCTCTGCACCACCCCAGCCCAGGGCCTTCTCCACAACCCCCCCCCCCCCCAAGTCCAGGGCCTTTTTTGAAGCCTCCCCTTCTCTGCGATGCCTCACGCATAAAAGACATAGGCTGCTTGGACACTGGGCAGGACTAGGAGGGAGATGTGCCTGTCCATTACAATTGATCAGGCGGCAGTGACACCCTTAGAGCAGCGGTTCCCAGTGCGGGTGGGGGCGGCACCTCCCTACATGCGTCACCCAGGGCAGCTGCCCCCCCCCCCATAGTTTTGGCCCTGATTGGATGTGTAATCTGGCTTACTAGGAAATAACCTACCAGAACCGTTAGTACCTAGGGGGTGAGGCATATTTGTGGCACATTTGCCTTTTGTTATAACTGCAAAAAAAGAGGGAGGTAACCATACAGTCAGTGGGTTGTTGCGGGGTGCACGGACAGATAGACATGTGATAGAATTTAGGAAGCCCTCACTGCTCTGTGGACCATGAGATTTCAGCTGGAGAAGTGCAAGGGAGAGGACATTCTCAGAAACTTGGAGGCACTAGGTCAGGAAAGGCAGTGGCAGAGCAGGAGCTCTGGACAGATATAGATCAGTACTGCACTTCAGCCTCCTCATTAGCTAAAAGGAGGATTCCGATAGAGAAGACCATTGAATGCATTTGTGGACAGCAGGGCTGGCAGAAGCAGTGGCTGGGTGGCAGCCTGGAGAACTCAGAAGAGGACCAGAATAAAAGTCACTAGGGTGTGTGTGCGGATGGAAGCATGGAGCTGATGTCGGGTCTGCTACTGCAGCAAAGCAGGGAGCTGTGGCTGTGGGCATAAGTACTCTAGAGCTTGAGAGAGAGCGAGCAGGGGAGGTGTGGGGACTCGGAGCGGCAGTGGAGAGGCTGACAGTCTAGGGAGGTAGCGGCTGATCCAGCGCAGGTGAATCAATGGAACTTACTTACAGCTCCCACTTGAGGTGATTGTAGCCGTATTAGTGCAATTGTGCCAGAGAAAATTGAGTACTGTCCGTGATACCTTTTTATTTGCACTAACATAACATTTTTCAGGACCTGCTTTCGGGGTGTCTCCCCTTCTTCAAGGTCCAAGCAGAACTGATTCACAACAGTTTCAGCCGAATGTTAAAAAAAAGAAGAGAAAAAGAACTCTGAGGGAAAGGAAAAAGAGAAAGAACAAACAAATACAAATTAATGTATAAGGAAAATGATAACAAGCTAGCTGCAGAGATAGTGAGATAAGACAGACAGAGCTGGGAAACTTGTCATGAACAGGAAGCAAAAAAAACTCCAAAAGCTACACCAAGAACAGACCTTTTGGATACAACCTAAACAGCATAAAACAAACACTACTTCCATAACTCCTGCTATCAGCGACATGGAACCCAATCCCGAATCCCCAGGTATCCCTTGTATAAATGCTGACATGACTGAAAATGTGGATATAACAGAGGAACTTGGAATCATAAATTTGTCAAATCATGGACTTTCCGTTCCAGAAGTAACAGTTCTCTCCAAAGGCCTCACATTCTGCCCAACCACCAAACTGGATCATTTACAGGTGTGGTCAGATATGGAGGAATTCTTCAGGAGACTAAGGTTCAAAGAATATTTTCACAGTAAAGAAAGCAATCCATGGACAATAGAAGGAGACAAAAAGAAAAAGAACAGCAACTTCACATCTCCACAAGGACGCAATCCCAAATTGGACACCTATATTGACAGCTTCAGGCTGTGAGTCACATCCCTGATATCTACCCAGCAAAAGAAAATATTATACAACCTTTCACCACTGGAGCGAAGAGCTGTACATGATCTGTGCAATAATCAGGCCATAACCATCAAACCAGCAGATAAAGGTGGAGCAGTCGTTGTGATGGATACAGACAAACATATACAAGAGGGCCAGAGGCAGCTGGCAAATACTACAAAAAACTGGACTATGATCCAAACCGGGATTTTACTAAGCAACAAAATGGTCTCATTACAACAATGCCAAGCTGCCTACGTTCAGAACTTATCAATGCAATTTCAGATAATCCAGAAATTGGAGACTTCTACATGCTGCGTAAGATTCATAAGCCAGGAAATCCAGGCAGACCCATCATAACCGGTATGAATGCACTTACTGAACATATCTCAGGCCTTGTAGAAAATATGTTAAAACCGTTAGTCATGAACACTGCGAGTTTCCTGCAAGACACCACTGATTTTCTTACCAAGCTCAACAATATACAACAATTACCACCTAATACATTTCTAGTCACTATGTAGAATCTCTGTACAGTAACATCCCTCACTAGGATGGATTGGCCGCATGTCACAGATTCTTATCATCCTCACCAAACCACAAATACACTGCTGAGGATGTTACACAGCTCATCAAATTCATCCTCACACACAACTACTTCACTTTCAACAATGACATCTATCTCCAGTGTATGGGTACTGCTATGGAAAGTAAAATGGCACCCCAATTGCAAATTTATTTATGGCTAACCTAGAGAAAAAAATCCTGAACAGCACACAACATAAGCCATACAGATATTATCGCTATATTGATGATATCTTTATGATACGGACTGAAGGTGAAGAAAATCTAAAACAGTTTTTTTTTCTCATTGATCAACACCTTTCATCCATCTATCAAACTAAAAATGGATTATTCAAACACTCAACTTCCTAGACACTAGAGTATACATCCGGAATGACGAGCTTCACACTTCGATATACAGAAAACCAACTAACCAATGCAGCTATCTCCATAGTTCCAGTTTTCACCCCCAACACACTAAACGGGCCATCATACACAGCCAGGCCATCAGATACCACTGAATATGTTCAGACCCAGAGGACAAAGATAAACATCTCAGAACACTGGCAGACTCCTTCCATAAGAAAGGAAACAAAGACAAAACCATAAAACCGCATAAACACGACCTTGAAAACCCGAGAGAAAATCTCCTCCAATACAAAGAGAAAAAAACAAATAACCATGTCCCTCTAGTCCAGCCATTCTCAACCTTTTCAACACCGAGGAACCCTTGAAATAATTCTCAAGTCTCAAGGAACCCCTGCTAAAAATAAAATCTACAATTTATGATACATTAGTGTGATGGTCAATGGGAAGAATGCTCCTTACACTTGTGGTCATTATGAATTACCCCCTTACAGATAGCTAAAAAGATCATTGGTATCATTGGGAATTTATCTGAGAGGTAGAAATTGACCATTGCTCAAGGAACCCCTAGCAACCTCTGGAGGAACCCTAAGGTTCCACGGAACCCTGGTTGAGAAACCCTGCTCTAGTTACTGCACACAACCCAGCACTAGAAGGGATAAAAAAGATAATCAAAGATTTACAACCCATTATAACAGAAGATGATACTCTGAAAGAAATATTCCAACAACCCCCAATATTGGCTTTCAGACAACCACCCAATCTCAGACAAAAACTAATCAGCAGGAAACTTCACTCTGATTATGAAGTCACAAATAATGGAATCAAACCCTGCAATAAAAAATGTTGCAAACTGTGCAACCAGATCAATCAATCTAGAGGTGTCACACAAACAAATGGGACATTCAATATCATGGGATCATACAGCTGTACCTACAGTAATGTGGTGTACCTCATCCAATGCAAAAGGTGCAACAAAGGATCTCATGTTGGAGAAACAGGACAGAAATTGCAAACAAGGATGAATTTACACAGACATTCCATCAAGGAACATAAAGAAGATTATTTATGCACACCAGTGGGACATCACTTCTCACAACTAGACCACACTATTGAAAACCTCAATGTTTTAGTTCTTAAAGGGAATTTCAGAACTATCCAGGAAAGGAAAACATTTGAACTAAGAATATTAAAAGGTAGTGAAGTGGCGCTGCAACTATTGGTTATAAGTGTAAAAGATAATACAAAATTTTAAATGTGTCACACTGAAACATAAAATCCAATCATAAAAAATATATAAAATATATAGCATCACCTTCAAACAATACTAATCACAGAGTGCAAATTGTGCATAGGATTTCAAAAGTGACTATGTGCCAAATAAAAAATAACGATCTCTTTTTTTTTTATTTGGCACATTCACTTTTGAAATCCTATGCACAATTTGCACTCTGTGATTAGTATTGTTTGAAGCACTGATTATGCACTGTAGGTGATGCTATATATTTTATATATTTTTTATGATTGGATTTTATGTTTCAGTGTGGCACATTTAATATTTTGTATTATCTTTTACACTTATAACCAATAGTTGCAGCGCCACTTCACTACCTTTTAATATTTTATCTGTAATGGTCCGTGATACCTTAGAAGTTCGGCAGCAGTAACTAGTGATATCTAGACCTACTTCTTTTATCCTGTCATATAATTATATAACTTGCTTCCCTCTATTAGTCAAGTTGGATAGCGCACCAGTATTTCTTTGTTTATTTGAACTAAGAATGATTCTTCTTTTTGACATAAAAAATAACGGCTTAAACTTGGATATCGGTTTTCTTACTCATTATTCTAAAGTTTTATGACCCCCTCTGTGACTGTCACCACCCCCTTCCCAGTCTATAGCTCTGTCTGTCTTATCTCACTATCTCTGCAGCTAGCTTCATTGCCATTTGCCTTATACATTGATGAATATCTGTTTGTTCTTCCTCTTTTTCCTTTTCCTCAAAGTTTTTTTTCTTTTTTTTTTCTCTTCATTTTTTAACATTCGGCTAAAACTGTTGTGATTCAGTACTGCTTGGACCTTGAAGAAGGGGACACACCCCGATAGCTTGTCCTGAAAAATTATATGTTAGTGCAAATAAAAAAAGTATCATGGACAGTACTCCAATTTTCTCTTACAGCTTCTGAACTTTTAAAAGGATGGCTGGATATAGGAGAATTAGCCGACTGTTGAACCTTTGGAAGACATGAAGCGGGAGCCACATTGGGGGGTGGAGCAAGGAGGTCCTGAAGCAGCTTAGACGAAGGTGGTTTCTTCCTTGTGTGTGCCTACATCACATATCATCAGTTGCTAGGATGCCAGTGATCCTAGCAACCAATGCCTGAATTGGAGGGGGAGGGGGAGAGGCAGAGAGTGCACTCAGCACAGGCATGCAGGAATGCTCACCGTGTACATTACATCCATTGAGAATACTCCCACCGAGTGAACCCTGCTGCTGGAACGTGGCCTCCAGGTCTCTAGCCCAGATCCGTGGGACCCTGGGACTTACTTGATATCTCGGGATGGTCCCGCGGAATCTGGGATGGTTGGGAGGTATGTAAAGAGCAGTACACTGAGCTTCCCAGTGAATGGCTGTGCAGGGGGGGCATGTCAGGACAAGTCTGATTATTGGAGGAGAGCAGCCTGAGTTCCCAGCACAGCTAGAGAACTGACCATGATGTGCTCTCATGCCTAGTGTTGTAGTTTTTAATAGGAAAGCAGAGGGACTGGCAGGAATAGCAGGGATTTCACACAAAGGAAGCAATACAAAGAGAATAGGATACTTTCTCATACAAGTACATGGAACAGCAGACACATATCAGGGATAGGAAGTGTTGTGGTAACAAACAGTTTAATAGAAAATGACAATAGTTATAGCCATGCAGTGGATTGATCCATTGACCTCTATGGTTGGGGTAGGACGTATAGTAAATAGGCGTGTAGTTTTTATTACTCAGGTAAAGATTGCTGTCAAGTGAGTCATGGAAAGTAGAAACGTATAAATTGCCAAAAATAGACACTTATTTGCTTAATGAGCAGATAAAAAGTATGCTATCTTATTTTCACTTGTGCTTCTCCACTGCCATCTAAATGGGTGTAAGGTTCACCTTTCTATTGCCATAAATAATCTATCACACAGCCTATAACTCTACCATTCTAAAAGACTGGAAGGACGAGACTCTTGCGTGTGGAAGCACCAGCTATGGCAGAGCCAACAGTTCCTGTTAACATTGAGAATGTGGAGCTGCAGATAGCCAAGACCACAAAAGGAACAGAATGCCCTTATGTACTCGGGCAGTTTTTGTCTATTAAGGAAGTTTCCACCATTTTGAGTGCTACTGAATACAAACGTCTTCTTAGAGATCACGAGACAAAGATGACTGAGGCACTTGAGAGGGTGAAATGTCATCCTTTTCAGCATATGCAGGTACCAATTCCAATCATGAAACTACAGCATGTCACTCGATTGCCCTCAGTGTTTAAAATTTGTGAAGAAGGGGGTATTAGAGCAAATGTCAGGAACGGTAACCAGGAAAGTGTCAGGCCAGAGGCTGAAGAACCTAGACCTGAATTAGATGACCTGATATTCTGGAGTGCGGAATTTTCTTCAGGGGACACAGAGACTGCAAAATCCGAGGCATACCATAATGCAGGGAGGGTGATTTACTCTCCAGATGCTCATAGATTTGAAGGGTTAATAAAGGAACAATTTGCCAACTCGCCAGCTTTCAGGAAAGCTTCCCGTTACGGCAACTTCAGGTTCTCTTTCCCATTGTCCCACCTTCTGGATCTGTACAAGGATCAGCACTGTGGGGGTGAAGAGCCACAGCTGAGGATCAACGCTGTATCTTGGCCTAGGCCAACAAGGCCCAGGCCTAGGGCGGCACTTTGCAGGGGGGCAGCACAAAAAGAGTCCCCGCCGGCTTGCACTACACTTTTAGTCTTATGGGGTATACCGGGTAGGGAGACAAACTGGTCTGGCACCCCCATAAAGCGGCTGCACTTGCTGCCGGTATGTTAATGCCGGCAGGCCCCCATCAGAGGGGGACAGCCCATACATATGTAGGGAATCCGGGTGTCCCAAGGGGCCCAGGTGGCAGGCCCCAACCAATGAGTTGTTGTGCTGCCCAATAGCCAAAAAGGAAGTATGAGGAAATCTCTTAAGGAAATCCATTCCAAGCCCCCCAAGGCCCTCAGAACGAGTGTCCCCACTAGGAAGTTTCAGGGAGGGTCTTAAACAGGAAGGGGTGTGGTCTTGACAGGAAAGGGTGGCTCATATTTAAATTAGGGGGGTGCATGAGTTTAGTCAGGCCTAGGGCAGCACAAAACGTAAATACACCACTGCTGAGGATTCTGAAAACTGAAATCCACAAGCAGGAGATTGCTCATTATATTGTAGTACACAGCCCTTCTACAAGCAAGTTCAATGATTTCCCAGAGGTGCCCACTGTCCATGGAAGCTCTGATTCTCCACATTTTGTGTACTGGATGGATGGGAAGTTATACTGGCGACCAGAGTCCACCTCTGATGCTCTCAATGTGGAAATTCTTGAAGGTGGTCGTGTCAGGAAAGAATGCTACAATGTGACTTTTTTTCCACATTTGGCCACTGTGATCATAAAATCTTCAGCGCGTGGAACCATGTGATATTTGCATTCCATCTTCCTGAAGATCCCTATAGATGACCTCCGGGAAAATCTGACTGCTTGTGCTGATGATAAACCATTTTTGGCAGGAATACCCCTAAATATAGAAAAGGCAGAAAAGTATGTAAAGATTGTGAAGGATCGGAACACTGTAATACGTTCTACAAATAAGGCAACTGTCACAGTTACATACCTCCAGGGCCGGTGCAAGGACTTTTGTCAACTCAGGCAAAGGAGCATTTTGGTGCCCCCCCCCCCATCGTCCTACTACTACCCTCTTTCCCCTCTAGAATACAACCTCCCAGGCCCATATGGCAACCCATCTACGGCTAACCACACCCTATACAATCTGATTGTACAATATTTTTAGATTTATTAACAATTATGTAGTATAATGGCCTGCCTGATTTGATACTCATTAAAAAAAAAATGTTCAGGTTTGTCTTCATAGGACTGATTTCGGTGAAACAAAAGGAGATTGTACAATCAGATTGTATAGTGTATAGCTTAGGCAGCTTAACAGATTCCTCCATCCACGCTAACAACGTCGATGGATGAGCACCCCCTTCCCCCTTCTGGGCTTTGTATTCTGACAGACAACATCACTGGCTGTCAGAATACCTGAGTAGATGTGACCACTGCATTAGTTTTCTTTTTAAGGATTATTTCCCTCAATTTTCACCTGGTGATCTGGCCAGTAACAAACCACCTGTTTTAGATTTCCCCCACGTTGGATGAAGGAGCACAGGGGGCAAAGCAGCATTGTCAGTCTGAGAGGAGGGGAGTGTCTGATGTGCTAGCAAAATGATATATACTAATAAATTGAAGACAAACTCCAGCTAACACTTTATAATTAGTTAAAGAAACAGCATTTTTCCTTTAGGGATAAAGGTTTTACATAAATAAGAGCTGATCATTTAAGCACTCCTGTCAGTGGTAAATGGTCTGTCTCTTCCCTCTAACTGCTACATCTGCAGGACAGTTTGTGTAAAAACAGCAACTAAGACAGTCCTCCAGTGTGTTGGACAAAAAAAAGACTTGATTTTCCAATCCATATCCAGAAGGTGGATGGGGGAATCCTGCCCATTGAGCGATTGTATTCTGACCGCAGGGAGATTTTCCTGCCATCAGAATACACAGATCAGCATTGCTGGCTACAGCTCATGGTGGTAAATAAGCAGGGAAAGTCCGACAAGTTTCTATCGGTCATAGAATTCCACAAGATAAAGTATGACGAGTGTCAGAAAGAAGTGTGAATGCCTCATTGTACTGCTGCACAGCAAAAGACAGCACACAGGGGGCTCAACACAATGCTCAGCATACAGGCCACACAATCCTCAGCATACAGGCCACACAATCCTCAGCATACAGCCTATAGAAGGATAAAGACAATACAGGGACACAGCTACCAGGGCCGATCCCAGCATACAGCAAGGAAGGTCTACAGGAGACAAAGCTCACATCCTGTGTGTGTTCACCTATCCAATGCTGGGTCATTGTCACATCGGACCTGCAGAGCTGTCACCTACATTCCATAATGATCACCCCCCCCCCATCAGAGCAA
>BLSH010022043.1:25291-48076 GCA_018402905.1 Glandirana rugosa
CATCCTCACCCTTGGACAGTTTTGGGGGGAAAGGGTTTTACACCGTCATCCGCCCCCCCCCCCCCCCCACGCTACATTTGCCACATTTTGGGAAAGGGGGGTTTTGACAGGTTCCCACTCCTACTTGCGGCATTGCTGCATCATGTTGTCTCTGCTGTCAGAATACAATGACACAGAGAGGAGGATTCCTGCATCCATCTTGAATGTGTGAATGGGGGAATAGATTACATTTTTTTTCCCACTCAGACCACTGATATAGTCAACTTTAGAGGGACTAACAAATTGAAGCCAGATTCCAGCTCTCACTCTGCTACATTTTAAGGACAGCTTGGTCTGTTGAAAGATAACAGACTTACTGGCTTGATCACCAGGTGAAAATAAAACTAATGCAGACACCACATCTAAGAATTGATAATATAATAAATGTTTGCTTTTGAGTTTGATACTACTTTAAGAGCTCTTGTCAGACTAAAACCACTCCCACTCCCAAGCCAGTTTATTGACCTCTTTACCCATGTAGACTGAAAAAAATGGATAAAATAAGGCAGAAATCTGGTGACCAAAAGTCCACCTAGGCCAACACAGAAAGCAGATATACCCTCTCACTCAATAGGGGGCAGAGTTCCCACAAGAACAAAAGGTACAGTACAAAATAAACACTGGGGGGGAAAGACCCCACAAGATTGTCCAAAAAAGAAAATCAATGGAGAGGGAACAAACTTTGGTTAAATCTGATATAAACTTTATTGATCAAACAATGGTAATAATTGAAAAGGTCAAATGAGGAAAAACAATGCAATAGGAATAGATACAACAAACCAATTAAAAATGACAATGTTGTTAGATTAAAATCGCATGCTCATGAGCTCAGTCAGTCGACCAGTCAGTCATGCTAATCATAGTCACTCATCAACAAAATATCTTGGAAAGCAGATCCACAGCAAGATGTGAGAAATCAGGATGAAGAGAGTCTTGGGAAACCAAATGGCTGTGTGCGTTAAATACAGTCCATACAACAAACTGCAATCTTTTAGGGGGAGGGAAGTAGAAATAAAAAAATGAATATAATATGGTTGCATAAGTGTGCACACCCTTAAACTAATACTTTGCTGAAGCACCTTTTGATTTTATTACAGTACTCAGTCTTTTTGGATATGAGTCTATCAGCATGGCACATCTTGACTTGGCAATATTTGCCCACTCTTCTTTGCAAAAACACAGCAAATCTGTCAGATTGTGAGGGCATCTCCTGTGCACAGGCCTCTTCATATCACCCCACAGATTTTCAATCAGATTTTGGTCTGGGCTCTGGCTGGGCCAATTTAATTATCGTCAGGTGATGAACAGTTCCAAATACCAGTCAACATTGGCATAAAACCTTCAGGCTTCTGCTAAAAAGCTGAACATGAAGAGGAACTTCATCTTTCAGCATGACAATGACCCAAAGCATACATCCAAATCAAAAAAGGAATTGCTTAATTCCCTCTACCATAACTAAGGCCCCTGTTCCAGCTAAAAAAACCTGCCCAAAACCATGATGTTGCCACCACCATGCTTCATTGTGGGTATAGTATTTTTTGGCGATGTGCAGTATTGTTTTTGCGCCAAACCTATCTTTTGAAATTATGGCCAAAAAGTTCAACTTTGGTTTCATCAGACCCTAACACATTTTCCCAAATGCTTTTGGGAGACGTTTTCAGATGTTTTTGAAAAATTTAGCCGGGCTTGGCTTTTTTTCTTTGTAAGAAAAGGCTTCCGTCTTGCCAATTTATCCCATAGCCTAGACATATGAGGAATACAGGAGATTGTTGTCATTGGTACCACACAATTAGGAGTTTGCATAAAGAGAAAAAAGGACTTTGTCGGCACGTACACAGGTATAAAATAAAAGCAAATTTATTGAATGATTATAAAATTTGTTTTTTCTATTGAGCACCATCTTTATGCAAACTCCTAATTGTCTTAAATTTTGGGACGGGGCACAAGGAATTACAATTTTTAGGGGTCCCCCTAGCCATCGTGGGACATCCATAAATATTAACTAAATTGGTACCACACAGCCAGTACTTGCCAGATATTCCTGCAGCTCCTTTAATGATGCTGTAGGCCTCTTGGCAGCCACCCTGACCAGTTTTCTTCTCGTCTTTTCATTAATTTTTAGGCAAAGTCCAGTTCTTGGTAATGTCACTGTTGTGCCATATTTCCTCAACTTGATGTTGACTGTCTTCACTGTGTTCCATGGTATATCTAATGCCTTCAAAATTCTTTTGTACCCTTCTCCTGACTGATACCTTTTAACAATGAGATCCCTCTGATGCTTTGGAAGCTCTCTGGACCATGGCTTTTGCTGTAGAAAATGTCAGGAAAGCTCTACTGAAACAGCTGAACTTTATTTGGGGTTAATTGGAGGCATTTTAAATGATGGCAGGTGTGTACTTACTCCTACTTAACGTGTTTGAATGTGATTGCTTAATTCTGAACACATCCCGAGTTATAAGAGGGAGTGCACACTTATGCAACCACATTAGTTTAGTTTATCCCCCCCCTAAAATATTTGTTTGTCTTTCTTTCAAATCATTTTTATTAGGTTTTCCAACAAGTATACAAACATAGTACTCTTTCAGGAATACATTTGCATTGTAGTGACATATCTTGAATAGCAAAATTCCTTACAAAGAGATCTTTAAATTAGTGTATTACAGGGTTTCCATTAACTAGATATTATTTGCAACAACCTTTCTTATTTGCTATTTACATTTCTTTATCCTCTGTCCTTTCTGCGGGCGCCCCACCTGGAAACAAACTGCGCCCCGGGAGAAGACTTGCTCCCTCTTTGCATATTTGTTAAGTTCAAGTTGTTGCCTTGTGTCTCTGTGCAAGCACCATTATGGTGGAAAAACCATATTTAACAACAAAAATCATCACCGGAACTTTGAAATTATAGAAAGACAATAGATATGGCGAACCTGAATTGCCCGCCACCACCTTTCCCTTTTCTTTTAGTTAATATTCTGGGAAACATGACACCCATGAAGCCCAGGTTTAGTTAAAATGGGCTAGTCTTTGTGATTGGGTAACAAAGAATTTTTCATATTTATACTGAGATTTACGTCTATATATTACTTCCGATACATTGGGTGCATTGTTAGTTTTCCATTTTAAGGTTATTGTTAGTTTGGCAGCTATGAACATATGAGTTATTAGGGGTCTAAGGGATGGGCTTATAAAATGCATTCCTACCTTTGGTAGTGCTAATTTAGGGTTTGGTCAAATTATCAGTCCAGTTAATTTAGTTATTAATGTGAATACCTCTTTCCAGAAACTTATTATGCCTTTACAGCCCCAAAGTATGTGTAGAATACTTCCTGTGCTTCCACATTCTCTCCAACAGGAACTTGAGTCCGTTTTGTATATTTGTGAAATTATAACTGGGGTCATATAGGTTCTATATAGGATTTTCATCATTAACTCCCAGTGGTTTTGCGCAGTGGGTATAGGTATAGTGGGCATGGAGTGCTTTCTGCCGCGCAAAGGTCGAAATTGGGGAGCCTATTTCCTTTTCCCAATTGAGCATGTTAAAGGATTTAATCATGTCCCTTTTGTGCTGGAGTATATTGTAGAACAAGGATAGTCCTTTGGATTGATTGAATTTGGAGCTCAGGTAGCTCCACATTTCTTTATGGACTTTATAATGTATAGCCCTATTTACCCCATGAAAGTGAATTAGTTGAGTTAGGGCATATGAGTTGGGTCTAGGTTGTTGGGATAGTAGTTCTTTATAGGTCATAATATTTTCTTTTAGCCATGGCAGTACTTTCAGATTGGGTATTAGATATTCATATATATGTAGATTGAGATTTTTGTATCAATGTGTAAACTTATACCGTGCTACCACAAGTATATGAGTACCCTTGTAGTCCACCTGACAAAGGCACCCACTTTAGAACTAAAGTGATATGAGAACGAGTATGCTATAAGTCAATCCGGGATTCAACCCAGATTACAAAACTCTAATATGATACAGATACTAGTGCCATACATGTATACAGTGATACAGTCTCTGTGGCGGTCATGAGAACCCAGACCCCACATAAACTGTATTATGATGCTACTCAATGCTAATGCAGTGACAAATCATAAATCTGATCCAAAAAAAACCCAAAAAAGGCTATAACGATTAGAGTGCATATACATAGACAAGTATAAAGTGCAAAGGTCTCTAAAGTGCAGTCTGTGCAAGTAAAGTGCAAAAAATATGTATATACGGTGCAGAAAAAAAGTGCAAAAAAAAAAATGCCAAAAAACAGTCCGATTAATAGTCCACTCTTCAGCCACTATGGTTATCAAGAAAAAAAACCACTAATGTTCGGCTTCAAATGAATACACTAATGGTGGACCGGTACATAATCCACTTAGGCACCCTTTATCCTTATGTTCTATGACATTACTCCTTCACCAGGCACCCAGTGGCACACCCTACTCACCAGATGGAATGGATTCCCATTACAGGAATCGTATGCGCCTTGGGTGGTAGGTTGTAGTCTTTTCCTTTAGGATCCCAAAGAAAGCCACTGTTGGCGAAGGTGGGCAAGAAACCTACTTGGGCTATCAACAGTTCCTGTCAAATGTACACTCGAGACCAGGTAGATTAGAGGTCAACCGATATGGGTTTTTCTCTGGTCGATTCTGATATTTAGAAATCGGGACGGCCGATGGCCGATATATGATGCCGATTTTTTTGCACTGGTATGTTAGGCTGATTTTTCTTGTTTACACAGGACATAAAGCACCTGTGTCCTGTGTAAATAAGAAAAAATCAGCCTAACATACCAGTTCAAAAAAACCGGCATCATATATCGGCCAGAGAAAAACCCATATCGGTCGACCGCTAATCTACCTGGTCTCGAGTGTACATTTAACAGGAACTGTTGATAGCCCAAGTGGGTTTCTTGCCCACCTACGCCAGCAGCGGCTTTCTTTGGGGACTACAACCTACCACCTAAGGCGCATACAATTCCTGTAATGGGAATCCATTCCATCTGGTGAGTAGGGTGTGCCACTGGGTGCCTGGTGAAGGAGTAATGTCATAGAACATAAGGATAAAGGGTGCCTAAGCGGATTATGTACCGGTCCACCATTGGTGTATTCATTTGAAGCCGAACACTAGTGTATTTTTTTTGATAACCATAGTGGCTGAAGATTGGACTATTAATTGGACTGTTTTTTGGCATTTTTTTTGCACTTTTTTTCTGCATCGTATATACATATTTTTTGCACTTTACTTGCACAGTAGCATCATAATGTGGGGTCTGGGTTCTCATGACCACCACAGAAACTGTATCACTGTATACATGTATGGCACTAGTATCTGTATCATATTAGATTTTTGTAATCTGGGTTGAATCCCGAATTGACTTATAGCATACTCCTTATCTTATCACTTTAGTTCCTAAGTGGGTGCCTTTGTCGGGTGGACTACAAGGGTACCCATATACTTGTGGTAGTGCAGTATAAGTTTACACATTGATTCATCTAAGGTTATTTTTAACTGGTACACAAGCAGCTCCACACACTGCTAATATTTTACATTGCACTGGTCCAATTTTAGACAATGAGATTTTTGTATGTTTGGTGGTCCTCCATTGGGGATAATGTGTGTAGTTTGTCCCAGGCATGTAGAGTGGCTTCTATAGAGGGCAATTTATCATAGTGGATATTTGTGCCTGTAAGATATGCTAGAAATAGCTACGGGAGCTGTCTATTCTTGATTATGTATTTTTCTATTGCTACCCACTGTTTGTCTGTATTTGGGTCAAACCAGGCTTTGATTTGATCCAGTAAGGCTACATAGTGATATTTTCTAAGATCGGAAAGCCAATCCTTCCTGTTAACTTATGTCTAAGCAGTATGGGATACGATATTTTGGCCTTCCCCTTTTCCATATAAATCTGTGGAACATTTGTCAGCCTCATTGAAAAACTGTTCCCAGATTTTTATAGGGATAGTCCTAAAATAATATATAATCTTAGGTAGTGTTGTCATTTTTAGAGCAGCTATTCTGCCTGTCCAAGATAATTAATAGTTATTAATATGTTGTATGTCATTTTTTATGGTATTTAGCAGTTTAGGGAAATTGCCTTCAAATGTGTAAGCAGCTGGAGAGGTTATCGAGATTTTAAAGTATGTTAGGGATTTCTTTTCCCATTGAAATGGGAATTTCTGTTTAGGGTTTGATAGTAGGGATTTCAAAAGTCCTATAGGCAGAATGCTGGCTTTAGTAACATTCAGCTTGTAATAGGAGATCAACCCAAATTCATCCAATACTTTTTTCGCATTTTGCAGGGTAGACACCAGATTGGTAAGAGTGAAGACCACATCACCAGTGAACAGCCCAATTTTATGGGACTGCTCTCCTGTTTTAATTCCTGATATCAGATCGTTAGATCTAATGCTCACCGCCAGGGGTTCCATCAGCAAGGAGAATATCAAAGGGGATAGTGGACAGCCCTGGTGGGTCCCATTTGCGATTTGTCTGAGAGGACATTGGAGTTATATACAGTAGCCATGGGTTTTGTGTATAGTGCTGTTATTGCTTTGTAAATGAATCCTTGTATGCCAAATTTCCTCAGTGTAGCTTCAAGATACCCCCAGTGCACCCTATCAAATGTTTTTTCAGCATCTAAAGTCAAGATAACTGTCGGTGCACTGCAGGTCTCTGAGTTTAATCAAATTAAAAAGGCGTCTCGTACCGTCTAGTGCCTGTCTGCCTTGCACAAAACCCACCTGATCCGCCTTGACCAGCCAGGGAGTGTGCTCGGTAATTCGATTTGCTATTATTTTAGCATACAGTTTTAAACCGGTGTTTGAAAGTGAGATAGGTCTAAAATTTTGTGGGCACTCTGGTGACTTCCCTGGCTTGGGCAAAGCAATAATCATAGCCTGCAACATTTCTTCAGGAAAAGAGGAGGAATTAGCCGCATAGTCAAATGTCGCTTTAATGTGAGGTGTTAAAATATGTGAAAAGGTTTGGTAATATTCGGCTGTGAAGCCGTCTGTTCCTGGGGACTTCTGTTTTTGATTTTAGATGGGTGGAATATTGTTTCATTGCTATGTGGGTCTCTCATAGAGCTTAACCTAGAGTGTTGTTGCTTTTTCTTAATGTAGTTTGCTAAAAATTTACCAGCCTTGTTACCATGGGCGTAGTAAGTAGCTTTAGAGCGTTTAAGATGCGTTTTGTGTTCTGCTATGAGGTGTAGCCTTAATTGTTGTCTACAGTTCGTTAAATTAATTTGGTGTTTAAAAGTGGGACTCCGTTTGTTAATCTAATCAGCTAATTTTAGGTTTAAGAGTAGCTCATTTAAACTCGCAGCTCTCCTCCTCCTTTCCCCAGAGGCAGCTTGTATAAGCAGTCCTCTGCTAAATGCCTTATAGGCACACCATATTGACAATAGATTTGTATCAGTTGCCGTGTTGATATCAAAGAACTCTGTAATCGAATTGGAAAGTCTTTTTCTCCTACGTTCACTGACAGACTCAGCTCTTCATGCCATGTGGGGTTTATGCTTGTCCTACTAGGAGTTAACTAGGCAGGGAAAATAAGCTGGCCCCTCCCACGGGGCCGTCCTCTCTTCCCACATAAACCCCCCACCCTGCATAGCTCAGCAGTTTTAATGCCTAGTTTTCAAGGAGTTGACCTGGCTCCCCTAGGGGATTTGCGGTCCTAATTGAGACCGTTTCTTTTTATTTCTTTTATTTCTTTTTTTCACTTACTTCTATCAATCATGGCGTTTGCTATCAAGAAGCCGGCCGGGGCATGGGGGGTCGTTCAGGACTCGTCTCAGTCCTGTGGTTTTGGGGTCCCGCTGCATTGTGCCCGTTCCGTGCGGGCGGCCTGGGGGTCTACCCCTCTTGCGCCCTGGTCCCTGACTGCGGTCCGGATCGGGCGCCTTTGGCCGGCAGCATCCCGTCCAGACGGGCGGCAGGTCTGCGAACGGGTGGCTACCCGCTGCGCCCAACGGGAATGGTGAATGAGTGCCCCCCTCCCCCCTGCTTCAGGCGTGGAGGGGGGGCGACGGGTGTCCGAACTTTCAGGGTGGTAGCCACTGCCGTGGGGTTCCCGGTACTTCTGGGGTCCTACCTCCCCCCCCCAATCCCACCGTGCCACACCCGATCATTATTCCGCCCTTTTTATGCATTTTGAGCATCATGAGGCGATCCGCCGCCATTTTGCGGTGGACCGCCATCATTTTGCCGTGTTGCGGACATCTGTTCCTAAGGAACCTTTCCCTTCTAAGGAGCATTTCCTAAGGACCGGCCATTTTGCGGTTGGCACGTACCCCTGCAGGTGGTTTTGGCCTTTAGTGTATGACCTCGGTGGCCATATTTGGAGTCCCTGCATGCTGTAAAAACGTGCTACAGCCGTTTTTACTTTCTCTTTGGAATGGTGGCTTCTGACGGCACAGCTCATCTGGCGGTTCTCAGGCAGTTTACTGGCAGCAACAGCAAGTATAACTGGGCTCTCCTGTGGGTGCTGGTGGCGGCGGGCGCAGTCCTCCTGGGTATCCGGGCATTCTGTGGGGCGGTGGTGTGCGGCAGTGTGGGGGTGCCTCAAAGCAGGTATTTTTTTCTCATTACATTCCCACGTTACTCGGGGGAAAACGATGGCAGACGACCCGGTTATGCCTGCTGAGGGGGGTTCAGCAACAGCGCAACCTGCAAGGGGCTTTTTTGGACCAGCTGCGGGCGGTCTTTAGCGAGTTTCTCCCCCGGGTGGATCCAGTCATCACCCCAGGGGTCCCTAGAAAACGCCCTCCTCCCCCCTGTTCTTCAGGGGAGGATTCAGAACCGGAGATAGCATCAGGGGTCACAGGGACCCCAGTAGAGCTTTCTGAAGGCGAACTGGCCCCCTCAGACGGAGAGGAGGGCCAGGGCGCGGTGGCTGTGTGCAAAAAGGCACTGGTATCCGCCATTATCTCTGGGGTTCGCACTACGCTGCGACTGAGCCAGGACGGCGAGTCACAGATGTCTACATATGTTTGCGGGTCTGCCAGGGCCCCTAGGGATTCCTATGATCAGTTTTTTGATCACCTGATATATCGTGAATGGCAGCGTCCGCAGCATTCCTTTTCGCTGTCAAAACGGTTTGCCATCCGTTATCCTTTTGAGGATAGTTCTGCAGAAGTGGGTGTCACCTGCGGTGGACCCCCCAATAGCTCGCCTTAATAAGGCGACGACCATTCCCTTGGAAGGGTCCCCCTCTTTTAATGATCTGGCTGATAGGCGGACAGAGGCGGTGTCAAAAGCTCTTTTTCTGTTAGCAGGCTCAGCTCTGCGGCTGGCCCTGGCGTCTGCCAGGGCGGCGCAATACTTATCTGAGCGTATGGCGGAGCTCCAGAATGATCTGGACTGTGGTCGTCTGATGGATGCGCCGCAGAGGGCTGATTTTTTGTTTCAGGGTATCACATACCTCTGTGATGCAGCTCTGGATCTGCTCCCTATGTTATCCAAAGTGTCTGTATTTGCCGTCATTCTCAGACGAGTCCTTTGGTTATGCTCATGGTCAGGGGACCACACGTCCAAAAGAGGCCTTGCAGATCTCCCTTTCCAGGGGGGCCGTCTTTTTGGTCCACAACTGGTTGAGATCATTAAGGATTTCACTGTTGGAAGGAGCACTTTCCTCCTGGAGCCCTGAAGGCGAGAATTCCGGCGTAGACAGGGGCCTGTCTCTTCGGGTCAGAAGAGGCTTTTTCGCGCCTCTGGCGCGGCAACAGGAAACCGTCCCGGCAAGGCCGCTGTGGGGCCCGGTAAGCCGCAGTGGCAGCGCAAGACTGAAAAGGCAGAAGACAAATCATCCTCTGTCTGATGGGCTGCCCCCACCCGAGCTTGGGTTCAGGAAGTGGTGTCCACCGGGTACAGGATAGCGTTCAGCACTCTACCCCCAGACAGGCTCTTACCATCGAACTTAAAACTCCTGCAGGGGCGTCGGGAGGCCCTCTTGGGGCCGTTCAAACACTCTCAGACCAGGGGGTGATTGTGCCCGTACCTCCAGTGGAGAGGTTTCGAGGTTTTTACTCAAACCTGTTTGTGGTCTCCAAAAAAGGAGATGGGGTCCGGCCAGTTCTGGATCTAGAGACCCCGAACCGCTATGTAAAGGCACCAAAATTCCGGATGGAATCCGTTCGGTCGTGGCCGCCCTCCATCAGGGGGACTTCCTGGCGTCTCTGGACATCAGGGACGCTTATCTTCATGTTCCCATTTGTCCACGGCACCAGCGTTTCCTGCGCTTTGCGGTGGGGGACCTCCATTACCAATTTGTGGCACTCCCCTTCGGTCTGGCCTCAGCACCTCGGGTTTTCACCAAGCTGGTGGCTCCAGTTCTGGCGTTACTGAGGCAGAGAGGTATTGCTGTAGTAGCCTACCTCAACGACCTTCTCCTGAGAGCGGAGCCCTTCTCAGACCGGGAGGAGAATGTGAGGATCACCATGATTTTGTTGCAGGACTTCGACTGCTTGATCATCCTAAAGAAGTTGACGATATCTCCGTCCCGTCGCCTGGAGTATCTGTCCTGGTTCTGGACACAGAGCAGGCGAAGGTGTTTCTACCTCCGGCCAAGTTGCTGTCGCTACAGGAGGTGGTGCAAACCTTACTGTCACACTGGCAGTCGTCATTACGGTTCTGTATGCGGGTGCTGGGGCTCATCGTCTCAACCTTCGAGGCGGTACCTTACGCCTAGAGCCACACTCCCCTTCTCCGGCTCAGACCAGGGGTTCTCTGACCTGGTGGCTTCGGGACCCGGCGCTGACTCGGGGGAAGTCGTTCCTGCCCCTCCTTTGGGTGCTAATCACGACGGACGCCAGCCTGTCGGGCTGGGGTGGGGTCCTGGGGCAACTGTCTGCCCAGGGCCGTTGGTCGGCGCAGGAATCTCGTCTCCCGATCAATGTACTGGAACTAAGGACTATCAGGCTGTGTCTATCTCACTAGTCAGTGAGGGTGCAAGGTCACCCGATTCGGGTCCAGTCTGACAATGCCACAGCAGCGGCATATGTGAACCATTAGGGTGGAACAAGGAGTTCAGCAGCTGTGGCAGAAGCAGCTCTGATTCTACGTTGGGCAGAACTTCACGTTCCGGCAATTTCCGCCATTTACATTCCAGGCGTGGAAAACTGGCAGGCGGACTTTCTCAGTCGCCAGACGCTGGATCAGGGAGAGTGGTCTCTCCATCCAGAGGTGTTTAGCCAGATTTGCCACAAGTGGGGGACGCCGGATGTGGATCTTATGGCGTCTCGGTTCAATCACATAGTAAGGAAGTTTGTGTCCAGGACAAGAGATCCGTTGGCAGTAGCCACGGACGCTCCCGTGGCCCCATGGGGCCAGTATCGCCTGCTGTATGCTTTCCCTCCAATCAGGCTTCTCCCGCGATTGATACTCAGGGTGGAAGTGGAGGGGATTCCAAGGCTCCTGGTGGCTCCGGATGGCCTCGGCATCCGTGGTACAAATGGTGGCGGACGTTGCCTGGCGGCTCCCGCTGCGAAACGACCGGCTGTCTCAGGTGCCCATCTTGCACACTGCTTTACCCTCGCTGGCTTTGACGGCCTGGCTCTTGAGACCCAGGCGCTGAGGGATACGGGTGTCGCTGACTCCGTGATCCCTACCATGCTAAAAGCATGCAAGTGTACTTCTCGCAAAATGTATCACCGCTCCTGGAAGGCTTACATTGCCTGGTGTGATGCGGAGGGTTATAACCCTCGCTCATACGTGGTGTCCAGGGTCCTGACCTTTTTTACAGCAGGGCCTGAACAAGAAGCTGGCCCTGAGTACTATCAAGGGCCAGATATAGGCTCTGGTGCTTCTTTTTCAAAGACCCCTGGCATTGCATTTGCTGATTCGTACCTTTGTACAAAGTGTGCGCCATTTGGCGCCTCACGTGCGGTCCCCGATGGCTCCATGGGACTTGAAAGTGGTGCTTTCTGTGCTTCAGAAACCGCCATATGAGAAGATCAGGGATATTCCCTTACAACTGCTGTCGCAGAAAGTGGCCTTCTTAGTGGCCATTACATCCGCTAGGCGGGTGTCTGAGCTGGCTGCACTGTCGTGCAAGTCTCCCTATCTGGTCCTTCACAAGGACAAGGCAGTATTACATCCACCTCCTTCTTTTCTTCCGAAGGTGGTTTCTTCTTTTCACATTAATGAAGATATTGTTCTTCCTTCATTGTGTACACGGCCCTCGCATCCTAAGGAATTTGAGTTGCATTCCTTGGACGTCGTAAGGGCCTTACGAGTGTATCTAAATGCTACAGCTTCCTTCCGGAAGTCTGATTCTTTGTACTGATGGATGGTCCGCGCAAGGGTTTGGCGGCCTCGTTGGCTACTGTCTCCCTTTGGATTAGACAGGCCGTGACCCATGCGTATTCTGTTCGGGGCAAGGTTCCCCCTTTTCCAGTCACGGCTCATTCTACCAGGGCTGTTCGCACTTCCTGGGCTTTCCGACACCAGGCTTCGGTGTCACAGGTGTGCAAGGCGGCCACTTGGGCCTCGGTACACACTTTCACTAAGTTTTATAAGATTGATGTGTTAGCATCTTCGGATGCTGCTTTCAGCTGCAAGGTTTTACAGGCGGCAGTGTAGGCGCGTCTGGCGCCTCCTTAGAGATTCTGTTGGGTACAGTTATTGTCGTTTACCCACCCCTCTTTTTTGACACAGCTTTGGGACATCCCCACATGTCATGAAGAGCTGCGTCTGTCAGTGAACGTAGGAGAAAAAGACCCTCTGTGCCCCAGCCGGCTTCTTGATAGCAGACTTCATGCTTGATAGAAGTAAGTGAAAAAAAGAAATAAAAAGAAACGGTCTCAATCCGGATCGCAAATCCCCTAAGGGAGCCAGGTCAACTCCTTGCAAACTAGGCATTAAAACTGCTGAGCTATGCAGGGTGGGGGGTTTATGTGGGAAGAGAGGACGGCCCCTTGGGAGGGGCCAGCTTGTTCTTTTCCCTGCCTAGTTAACTCCTAGTAGGACAAGCATAAACCCCACATGTCATGAAGAGCTGCATCTGTCAGTGAACTCGGAGAAAGGGATTTTACGGTAAGTTTTAATAAAATCCCTTTTTTGGTATGTATGGTTGTGCAGGATAGAGGTTTTGTTTCCTCCATAGAAAAGTTGGGTTGTGTGTATGCCGTTCTTTGTGGCTATGTTCATACCTGTGCAGTCCTTTAGGGGAGGAACAGTCCATGGTCTTGTCCACTACGCAGTTGAAGTCACCACAGATGAGTAGAGAGCTCCTCTTTGCTTTATCTATTTTCTTTTGCAGGGAACATAGAAAAGCTGCTTGACCTGTGTTGGGAGCATAAAGGTTCACAAGTGTATACATTAAATTGTTGATCAATATAAGGTATCTACATTTTGGGTCAGTTATGGATTTGATGAGTTTGTTTCAGTATCTTTATTGAATTTTGACAAATAATACAGAAACCACAAAGAAGCTTTGTAGTAGTTTGACAATATCAGCATTCGTCTTAGTCTTTACGTAACATAGAGAGCAAACTGTTTTAATGGGATTTGACCTTACAGTGTCACAAGAGGTGTAGGAAAAGTTAAACATTTATTAGAGTACAACCACCTAAGAACTTTAAATTATTGATTGGTTGATTGATTCAGATGTTTGTTGCCTACCGTCCTCCCTCCTGATACCCCTAATGGGAACTTACTGTGTCTATGAGGGGGACCGAAGGTCTCCGAGTACTCATAGAAATTCACATACAACAGGTTGGTAAAGATGGACCAGACTATAGAGTGGATGATCCTGTCATCTGCCGTCTATCAAGTTAGATCATACTTTAGAGTAATATGGATGTGATTGCCACGGGGCCCAATTGTTGTTAAATTTAATAATGGTGTAGTTTTTAATAGCAAAAATGTATTCTAGGGAGCACCATCTGGTGACTTCACCAACTAGTTCAGATAGGTTCGGGCCATCTTGGGAGCCCGATTTCCTCATAATGAGTGTTTTGGCTGATAGGAGAATATGAATGACCACTGGTCTAGTTTTAACATCAATATTGCTGGGGAAAATATGTAAGAGGGCCTGCGCGGCTGAGGGTACCATGGGTGTGGAGTTCCTTTTGGAGATTAGTTTGAATATTTGGTTCCAAAACGATTTGAGGGATTTGCAGTATCAAAGGATATGTACTAACGAGCCAATGGCATCTCATTTCCTCCAGCATTTATCAATGTTTTCTGCGGATATTTTGGTATGTAGTATGTAGGGGGTGTAATACCATCTGTGTACAATTTTCTGGTATAGTTCCCAATGGTCAGCACATAATGTAGCTCTGTGTGTCTGTTGGAAGGCTGCTTGCCATTGGGTTTCAGAGTGCTGCAGGGTCAGATCTTTTTCCCACTTGTTCATTGAGGGTGTTTTGGTGAAGTCTTAGTTTGTTGTAAAAATAGGAGATACCTTTACGATTGTTGCTTGGGAGATAGAATTGGTATAGGTCTTCATCTATTAGGATTGTTGAAGGGTTTGCCTCTTTTCTGATTATATGTGATATCTGTAAATAGCGGTAGAACTCTGTGTTTGGGAGACTGTATCGGGATTGGAGGTCTGGGAAAGGGAGAAGTTTCCTTTCTTTGAGTATCTGGTGGATTGTTGTAATTCCACATTTTGTCCACGAGATGAGTTGTATGTTTGGGGTATGCGATTCCAGGAATTGTATAGGTAGTTGGATGGATCCAAGGTTTGTTGTGGATAGTTTGCGATTAGTCATAGTGGCTACCGTTTGCATAGTCGCTTGGATGGTCAGGTATGGAGAGTTAGAGGGGCGTTTCTGAAAAAGGGTGTTTAGAAGCTGCATTTTGGGGTTTTTATTTTGCAGGAGGTGAATTTCCATTGTGGACCATATTTTGTCTGCGGAAGGATTCCACCAAAATTTGGTTTGTTCCAGGATGGAGGCCAGGTAATAGTGATATATGTCTGGCAGGGCTAAGCCCCTCCGAGGTTCGTTGTTTTGTCAGGATAGAGGTCGCACATTGTCGTATTTTGTTTTTCCATATACATTTCAAAATCAGGAAATGGGTTTTTCAGAAGAAGTGAGCTGGTATGGGGATAGGGATCATGCGGAACAAGTACAGCAGTTTGGGGAGTACTATCATTTTAAATAAGTGGATTTTGCCTGTGATCAGTAATTCCAGCTTAGATAGGTTGGCCAATTCTTTAGGTCGGTTATCTAAAAAGGACCGGAGGTTACAGTTATAAATTTTATCCAAGGTGTCAGGAATGTTTATGCCTAGATATTGCTTAGATATTGTATGTGTGACTCTGTCCATGTGTAGGAGCATCGGGAGAGTATCTTTTGTTTGTAGTGTAGGTGGGGTGTTTATTCCTAATATTTGGGATTTGTTTTTGTTGAGTTTGTAATATGAAACTGCTGAGAATTCACGGAGAAGGGATTTTAATTCCTGTAGTGAACATAGAGGATTTGTGGTTATTAAAATTACATCATCGGCGAATAGCCCTATTTTAGTTTGTCCTATCTGGGTGCCTTTGATGACCGGAGAGGATCGGACCGTGGGCGTCAGGGGATCCATGACGAGGGCAAATATCAACGGGGACAGGGGACAGCCCTGTCTCGTACCGTTTGAAATCATAAATTCTTTGGAGAGTGTTCCCACTGTAAGAACTTTTGCCGAGGGCTCTGTGTAGAGCGCTAAAATTGCTTTGTAGAATTGTGCCCGAGAACCCGAATTTTCCTAGGATCTCTCTGAGGAACCCCCAGTGCACACGGTCAAATGCCTTCTCCGCATCTAGTGCGATCAGTAGTGTGTGCGTTTTTTGGATCTCAGCGTGTTTGAGGATGTTTATAATTCTTGTGGCATCTGGGGCTTGGCGACCTTTAATAAACCCCACTTGGTCTGGGTGAATGAGTGTAGGGAGGATATTTAACAGTCTCAGGGCTAATGCTTTAGCATAGATCTTTAAGTACGAGTTAAGGAGGGATATAGGTCTATAATTACCAGGTAGGGATGTATCCTTGCCTGGTTTGGGTATTGTGACTAGTGCCTGTAGCATCTCTTTGGGGAAGCGGCACGTAGTCATTGCTAAATTATATAGATTAACTAAGTGAGGTGTTAATGTGTCTGAGTACTTTTGGTAGTACTCATTTGGGAAACCATCGATTCCTGGAGTTTTGGATTTGGGAAGGCTTGAGATTACCTTGCTGATCTACGCTTCTGTGAAGTGTCGGGAGAGTGTGGAAAGTTGCTCATCGGTCAGTCTGGGCAATGATAATGGAGAGAGGAATGTATTGGAGAGAATGGAGAGGTATTTGTTCCGTTGTGGGTTGGGGGTTAGGTGTTAGGTGTGTGGATCTGCCTTGAGATCTTAGAGGGTGGAGTAGTAGGTTCTAAAAACTTTTGCTATGTCCTTGGGAGATGTGACCTTATGTCCTGAATTTTCTTGGGTCATGTGTGATATTTTATGTGTTATACGTTTATCTTTGAAACGTTTTGCTAGAAAGGCCCCTGCCTTGTTGTTCAAGGCATAAAATTGTGATTTTAGTGCTTGCTAACGTTTTTTGTTTTGGTCTAATAGGAGGTCTCTCTTAAATTCTTAATTTTTTGGTGGGTGGGACTTTTTTTGTTAGCATTGTCAAGGTCCCAAATTTGTTGGGTAATTTGGTTTATCTTCTGGTCTCTGTTTGGCAACTGATTTGTAAGAAGATACCCCTCATATAGGCCTTATGTGCGTTCCATAGGACAAAGCGGTCCGTGGAAGGCGTATCATTTGTGGAGAAAAATAGTTTGTGGGCTTCTCTGATCGGTTTATCAGTCTCGGGGAGATTTAGTAAATATGTGTTCATCCTCCACACCGTTGGGGGTCTAAGTTTAGCTGAAGAGGAGAAAGTGATTGTGATAGGCACATGATCTGACCAATATATAGTGCCTATCTTGGATGAGTTGACATGAGGGGGTGTCCATTGGTCTGTTAGAAAAAGATCAATTCTGGTGTAAGTGTGGTGTATCGCAGAAAAAAAGGAATAATCCCTCTCACTGGTGTGGTGAGTTCTGCAGATGTCATACAGATTGTGGGTGTGCAAGAAATTGTTCAGATTACATGATTTCCTTTGAGATTTGGTGGAGGAGTCAAATGTTGGATCTCCCACTGCATGTAGATCTCTGCCAATAATCAAGAATCCTTGCCGAATAGAGGCTACTTTTTTCATTATTTTGTTTAGGAAAGCAATCTGTCTGACATTTGGAACATATAGATTAACAAATGTATATAAGGTATCATCAAAAACTAAACTATGGGGGAGCAAATCCCAGGGATGGGATAATCAAACTTGGGGTAAAATGCACGTAATGAGAGTTCCATTGGCCTACGAAGGGCTGACGGGCACTTGGTTGCAAAGAGGGTACCTTAAATTAAGGATGTTTAGTAACATTAGTTCAGGACCAGTCCATGGCAACTCTGGAAGGTGGGTTTTTTTCTCTGCCATCAGAATCAGGAGGGAGGATTTTCCAAACTTTGAGAAGCTTTATTCCCTTGTCCAGAGAAAAGACCGTATACTTCTTATGCTGTCTTGTTATAAACCGCTTTGTAGGTCTACCCCATTGGTAGGGTATGTTATAGTTGCGTAGTGCTTTCATCAGGGTGAGAAATTGTCTTCTGGTGCGGATTGTTACTGCCGACAGGTCAGTGTACAAGGCTGTCATGTGGCTGGCGGTGGAGTTTGTCTTGTGCAGGAAGCAACCACTCTTGTGGCCCTGGTTCGAGGGTCCCCGGTAGAACAGACAGGGAGCCCAGGAGCTCAGGGGGGCACGAGGGCTGGACAGGATCACTGGTGGTGAGAAGGATGGTCTGGTGCAGCTCGTGCAGGTAGTGGATGGTCGTATAGGCCGGGTCGGTAACAGGCAGGCAATGCGGTACAAACGGTGCAGGCAGGGTCGTCAACAGGCTGGCAGCAAAAGTACAAGAGGATCAGGCAGAAGAGTGGTTGTGGGCAAGCTGGGGGTCGGTGCAGGCAGAAATCAACAAGGTCTAGGTCAAGCCGGGTCTCAGGATCAGATAACAGGAAATCAGGACGCTCAGAAACACTCACACGCTGTAGAACGAACAGCACTGGCTACAGGAAGCAGGAAGTTTAAATAGAGCTGCTCCTTCCAGGAGCTAGATGAAACAACAACAATCAACTGCCATTAACCCTTAGCACAGTCTTCTAACATTGCCCCCCCCCCCAAGGGGCAGCTTCCAGATGCCCAAACGGGCACTTCTTTCTTGGCGGTTCCTTTTGAAGGCTTGAATTAGCTCCTCTGCATGAACATTTGCTTCTGGCTCCCAGGAATTTTCCTCAGGGCCGTAGCCCTTCCATTTAACCAGATACTGGGTGGAACCGCCTCTTTTCCAGCAATCCATGATGGCCCCTACCTCGTACTCCTCCTCTCCATTTACCAACACTGGTTCAGGCGGGTCCGAACTTCGTCCCGGAAAGGGATCTGGGGCCGCTGGTTTCAACAGAGAGCAGTGGAAGACCGGGTAGATGCGCAGTGAAGAAGGAAGGTCGAGTTCAAACGCCACCCTATTAATTTTCCTCTTAATGGGAAAAGGCCCGATGAACCTATGGGAAGGCTGGAGGAGTATTTAAACTAGGATTGAGGGGGGAGGGTGCATTAGATTATAATGGGGTAGACAGGTCAGACAGGGGTCAGCCCCTATTGGTGGGTGGAATGAGGAAAGATGGAGAAAAGGGCAAAGAAAGATGATATGAAGGTTCCCATGTTACAATCAACCATTGGAAACGGTACTGTTTGTGCTAAACAGGACTGTTCGGAATCTGTGGGGGACACACCGTAGGTGCCCCCACTTATCTCCTTTCTTCTACCTTGTTCCCTACATTCTTTCCCACGCTGGATCTGCCGGGCTCGGGCTATGGGTCGGCTGTTGCTTGAACTTGTCTGCAGGTTGTGCCGAGGTCTATGCTTTCCTGGATCTTGACAATCCGGCAACTGTACGGATGGCAGGGGGGAGTGTGGGTGGGTCGACTTTCAGTCCGTCCCCTCCCTCCCCTTTTCTCGTGGTGTGATGCCTGTCGTCTTTGCGGTGGTTCCATCATCTGGCTGACCTACTTGCCTCTAGCGTTCCGCACTCAATCGCTAGGTGGCGGACGCGATTTGGCTCCCTATCTCTTGCCGTACTCCACTTCCTGGGAGCTGCGGCATGGGTACTGTAGTTCTAGCCAGACCTTGCTGGGACGCATGCGCCCGCCATGACTCATGTCCACACTCGGTGGGTGACGTCACACGCCCGCCGAGTGGGTGATGCTTAAAAGGCCGGCGGTGCCAGTGTCCATCTCAGCTGGTGACTGGGGGTGCATTGCTTTAGTTCAATGATGTGCAGGTAAGAATTTGACACTGGCCAAACTGTAGCCACTTATTGGATCAATATTTTTGGAATATAGAATAATTATTCACTGGGACATTTGCTTTCTTGATTAGACGGAGTCCAGTTATAACCCCTGAAGCACTCCTCTCTGTTTGACCTCGCTCATGAGGCGATATCCTGTTGGGATGTATCTTGCTATACACACAGGGTAATTAAATAATTAGTTGTGCTTAGTTGTATCATCTCTATGCTGTATACTTAGACTTCTTTGTTTGTTGTTACAGTGAAAACCTATAAGTCTATTGTTCCCTTACATTGATTGTGGATTACCTTGGTCTGGTGGATCATTTCAACATTAGCGCCCCCAGTATATGTTTCTCTACATCGGTTTTTATATGTAAGTCTGAGCTGGTTGTAGCTTTATTTATTTCAAGTAGGGTTATATATATATAACAGTTATTACATTAAGGACCAGATCATACCAAGCTGGTATAAAGGTCTTGGACTACACAATATCATTGTGTGTGATGTCTTGGCTCCAGTGGGGACACTTTATGTTGTTTATGCCAGTTTAGCAATAGTTTATGACTTTCCTCTTCCTTATCTTTCTTTATGCCCTTTTTCAAGATACCTAGCCAGGACCTACAGCATCACCTGCAGCTGCCAATTTAGTCGAGTTTTGGTTAATCGTGGGCCTCGGGTGTTGCTCGTTGTTGGTTTCGGCTTAGGTGAGTCCTGGTCTTGGCTCGGCGGATACATGGTTGTGGGGGGGTTTATGGGAACAAACAGGTGGAGGCTTGGATATACCTTACAGGCGGTCCAATTACAGACAATAATGGTTTCTTTGACATGTTATTGTATTATAATGATTTTGTATTTCATTATCCTCAATTAGATTCTGGAGGTCAGTACAATCCCCTGAAGAAGCCCACGGGGGCGAAACATGTTGGGATATTAGCTGACGGTAGCCTATATCATTCTTGGCTGAACTCCATCACGCTACAGTTGTAATATAATGGTTTTAATGTACACCTGTGCAATATATGTTTTATGAAATATGTGTTACAATAAAGATAATTTGTTTTATTTAAAATAATTGGTATTGGATTAATTCTACAGCACCGCATAATCCCCTCAGGGAACCCAGTTTGTCCATTGTAATGATTTCATTTAATGTAAGCTGCAAGCAACAAACACACACGGGAAAGATAAAAACACTTAATTTTAAGAGAGCAAATTTTACAAAGATGAGGGCTGCTCTCCAGGACTTAGACTGGGAGGAAATATTGGTATCGATGAACACAATATAGAAATGGGAATTTTTCAAAAAAAAAAACTGTATAAAAAACTCACTGCAAAGTATATTCCCATGGGCAATAAATTTAAAAGGCTAAAGCTCACGGCCAAAGTTAAAAAAGTTATAAATGATAAGAAAAGAGCATTTAAAAAATATAAAAATGAGGGAACCCTTTCATCTTTTAAATGTTACAAAGAATATAACAGAATATGTAAAAAGGAAATCAAGGATGCAAAAATTCACAACGAGCGTCAGATTGCAAAAGATAGTAAGACAAACCCCCAAAAATTCTTCAAATATATTAATAGTAAAAAGGTCAGGTCTGAGCATGTAGGCCCTTTACAAAATAATCTAGAGTGCGTGAATGGGGACAAAGAGAAGGCAAACTTATTAAATACTTTCTTCAGCTCTGCGTATACAAAGGAGCATGGAGGAGCCCATGTCCATGTCGGGGTTGGTAGTGACACAGCCCCAAATGATCCACAATGGCTCAAAAGTGAAATGGTCCAGAAGTATTTAGACAGAATAAAGGTAGATAAAGCACCTGGACCAGATGGCATCCATCCACGGATCCTAAAGGAATTGAGCTCTGTCATTTCAAAGCCATTGCATCATTTTTAGGGACTCCTTAAAGACTGGAATAGTACCTCTGGATTGGCGTAGGGCCAATGTGGTGCCCATATTTAAAAAGGGATCAAAGTCTTTACCAAGTAACTATAGACCTGTTAGTTTAACTTCTATAGCAGGGAAGATACTGGAGAGTTTAATAAAAGACCACATAGATGAGTTCTTGTTGGATAAAAATATTTTAAGCAACAGACAGCATGGATTCATGAAAGACAGAAGTTGTCAAACAAACCTGATTTATTTTTATGAGGTAAGTAAAACCTTGGGCAGAGGGGTGGCTGTGGACGTGGTATACTTGGATTTTGCAAAAGCGTTTGACACCATTCCCCACACATGCCTCATGTGTAAGGTAACGTCTACAGGCTTGGAAAGATCAATTTGTAAATGGATAGAAAACTGGCTAAAAGACCGAATTCAGAGAGTAGTGGTTAATGATTCTTATTTTGAATGGTCTAAGGTTATCAGTGGTGTACCCCAAGGTTCAGTTTTGGGACCCTTACTTTTCAATATATTTATAAATGATATAGGGTCTAGGATTAAAAGTACCATTTCAGTGTTTGCAGATGACACCAAGCTATGCAGTGGAATAACTTCCTTGCAGGATGTCTCCAACTTACAAGCCAACCTCAATGCACTGTCTAATTGGGCGACTGTGTGGCAAATGATGTTTAATGTTGATAAATGTAAAGTTATGCACTTGGGGGCTAAGAATATGCATGCATCATACATACTAGGGGGAGTACAACTGGGGGAATCCATAGTGGAGAAGGATCTGGGGGTTTTGGTAGATCATAAGCTTAATAATGGCATGCAATGCCAAGCTGCAGTTTCCAAAGCAAGCAAAATCCTTTCTTGTATTAAGAGAGGTATGGACTCCAGAGATAGAGACATTATTTTGCCCCTGTACAAATCATTAGTAAGACCTCATCTGGAATATGCAGTTCAGTTTTGGGCACCAGTTCTGAAAAAGGATATACGGGAACTGGAGAAAGTGCAGAAAAGGGCAACCAAACTAATAAGAGGCATGGAGGAGCTCAGCTATGAGGAAAGATTAGAGGATCTGAATTTATTCTCACTTGAGAAGAGGAGATTAAGGGGTGATATGATCAACATGTACAAATATATAAGTGGTCCATATAGTGAACTTGGTGTTGAGTTATTTACTTTAAGGTCATCACAAAGGACAAGGGGGCACTCTTTAAGTCTAGAGGAAAAAAGATTTCATCTACAAATACGGAAAGGTTTCTTCACAGTAAGAGCTGTGAAAATGTGGAATAGACTCCCTCCAGAGGTGGTTTTGGCCAGAACGGTTGATTGCTTTAAAAAAGGCCTGGATTCTTTCCTTAATGTAAATAATATAACTGGATACTAACATTTTTAGGTAAAGTTGATCCAGGGTGAATCCGATTGCCTCTCGGGGAATCAGGAAGGAATTTTTACCCCCGTTATAGCAAATTGGATCCATGCTTTGCTGGGGTTTTTTGCCTTC
>BLSH010022043.1:59308-87876 GCA_018402905.1 Glandirana rugosa
TCTACTTTGTGACTTTGATTTCCTATATTATGTGTTTCCCTTTTAATCTCGTGACCCCCTTGATGTCGTTTCACCCTACAAGTCTTTCTATCTATGTGACGCCATAAACGTTAACTTTGTAAAACATCGCCGTGAAGGGGTCGGTCAGTCTTGTCTCTTTCTTGAGTGTCCCCCCAGGATCTTATACATCTTTGATACCCCTCCTTTCTTATTTTTGGTCCAGCACAGTTTCTCTATTGGTGTGAGTTCTTTCTCTGTTGTGACTGGCTGAGGAAGTGCCGCTACAAAATGTTTCAATTGCAAATACCGCAGTGTATCTATCTTTCTGAACATCCCAGTTTGCTGTAGTTCCCCCAGTGCTCTAATTTTCCCTTTGTGTATTATATCCTTTAGTTTCAGTGTTTCATCTTTTATCCACTTCCCTCCCCACTTCTCGTGCCCTGGCAAAAAAATAATTTGTCCCACAAAGTGGGACAAACGGTGAGTTATATCCCCATTTCCCTATCGCCATCGTGTCATCCCAAATTCTAAGTGCCTTATGTGTAATCTCACTTGTATTCCTGTCTAAATTCCTGAACTCCGAAGGAATCCATATCATCTTCTCTAATTGTGTCTTACTAATCCTATTCTCTAGTGTAACCCATTTTTCCCCCCCTCGTTTTGCACCCATGTTATCACTCGTGCTAGAATATTTGCTTTATAGTACTTTTTTATATTTGGTAGTGCCCACCCCCCTCTATTTTTCTCTCTGCTCAGAACCAACATTTTTACCCTGGTTTTTGTCCTTTCCATATGAATCTAGTTATTATTTTTTCCATAGTCTGAAAGAATTGTTGTGGGATATGGATTGGCAGCATCTGAAATTTATATAAAATTTTGGGGAGTATTATCATTTTTACTGCATTTATTCGCCCTGTCCATGATAATGGTCTATATATCATTCTCCTAACTTCCTCTTTAATTTCGTTTAGCAGGGGGATAAAATTTGAGACATAAGCTCCCGCTCTTGTTCCTGTTAGCTTAACTTCCAGATAATTTATTTCCTCCTTCTTCCATTGAAATGGGAATGCTCTCTGTAGCTCCTCTCTTTCCTGTATCTCTACATTTATGGTTAAGGCCTCAGACTTACTATAATTTAATTTTGAAATTGGATAATTCTCCATATTTTTCCATCACCTCCATCAATTTAGGGATAGTTTCTCTCGGTCTATTGATATAAATCAATAAATCATCTGCATAAGCAGCTACTTTATGTTCTTCCCCTTCTACCTCAAATCCAGCTATTTGTTGATGGTTCCTAATTACTGCTAATAACGGTTCTAATGTGACAATAAACAGTATTTGGGAGAGGGGGCACCCCTGCCTCGTCCTGTTTTCCATCTCGAAGGGCCTAGACAACCCTCCATTTATCCTGACCCTCGCCCTTGGCTTGGTATATAAGGCCTCAATCCAATGTCTCATCCTATTGCCCAGGCCTATTGTCTCTAGGGTCTGAAACAGGAAACCCCAGTCTAACCTGTCGAAGGCCTTTTCGGCGTCTATCGACAGAAACAGACTGGGCCGCCCCCCCCCCCCCTCCTTTCCTCCATTAGCAGCATCGTTCTTATCCCATTGTCTTTCCCCTCTCTCCCCGGTACAAAACCTACTTGATCTTCTTTTATTTTTTTTTTAATAACTTTTTTCAGTCTCGTAGCTAAGATTTTTGAGAACAGTTTAGTATCTGCGTTTAGTAATGATATCGGTCTATAGCTGGCACATACTGTATTATCTTTCCCTTCTTTTGGTATTACCGTAATGGTAGCCAACAATGCCTCACTTCTCATCCCCCAGCCACTACCTATCCCGTTCATATATCTGCACATTATTGGAGATAATATATCTTTGAATTTCTTGTAGTACTCTATTGGGAGTCCGTCTGGCCCCGGGCTTTTTCCTTGGGCCATGTCCGCCATTGCCGCACCTATCTCCTCTGTTGTTAACGGGGCTTCCATTTTTTCTACCTCCTCCGCTTCTATTTGTGGCATATCTGCCAATTTCAGGAACTCTTTGATCTTCTCTTTCCTCTGCACTTTTTTATGTTTTCGCTCATCTTTTCTTACGGAGTATAGTTCCCTATAGAATTCCTGGAAGGTTTCAGCTATCTCATCTGTTTTATATTTAACATCTCCCTTTTCATTCTGTATCTTCTCAATATAGTTCCTGGATTTTTTTTTATTTAAGATTCTGGCCAGATGTTTCCCTATTTTATTTCCCTGTACATACCTTTCTTTTTTAATTTTATTATATATAAAGCGGTTTTCTTGTTCTATGAGATCTTTTAATTCCTCTCGTTTCCCCAGTAATGTCTGTAATACCTCTTCTCTTGGCCCTCTTTTATGTTCCTGCTCCAGTTCGTAGATTATTTTTATTACCTCTTCCCTCTTCTTCCCTCATTCTTTCCTCTTCCCTTTTTCTATAGATATCATCACCCCCCTTATGTAGGCCTTATGCGCCTCCCATACTATAGGGTCGTCTATCTCTTCTGAGGAGTTTGTTTTAAAGAAACGTATCAGTTCTTCTTTTAATTGCCTGGCAATATCTTCATTGCCAAGCAATTCCTCATTTAACCTCCAACTATATTCTTTTATGGGCCCAACTCCTAAATCCATCTCCATAATCACTGGGGCATGGTCGGAAATTGTTATTTTCTCTATATTTATGTTCTCTACTTGCTCTAATACCCTGTGTTCTACCAGGATATAATCTAACCTGAAGTATGTCCCGTGTACATGGGAAAAGAAAGTATAGTCCCTTTCTTTTGGGTGGAAAACCCTCCATGTATCCATCAACTGGAGCTGGGACATCTTCTTTTTAACTCTTCTCTGGTTTTTATTTGAAATCCCCTGCACATGGGACGTACTGTCCCAGGCCTGATCCAGGCCAAAATTAAAATCCCCCGCTAATATTAACAGTCCTTCTTTGAACTCCTTCAGTTTCTCTAAAACCCTCGCTAAATACCCTGCCGGATCTTTATTGGAGCAGTATATGTTAGCCAGGGTGCACACTTTATTGTCTAGTCTACCTTTCAGGAAGATGTACCTTCCTTCCGGGTCAGTCAGCCTATCTAATATTACGAACTGTACCCTCCTGGAGAGCCCTATGCCCACCCCCTTTGCTCATTTTGTCTTTGATTCCCCATGGTACCACAGTGGAAATTTCTGAGAGAAGATTGCTTGGAGACAGGTCTCCTGTGAAAAATGTGTCTCTTGCAAGAACACTATTTCGGCTGAATACCGATCCAGTTCTTGCAATATATTATACCTTTTTGCGGGGCTCCTCATCCCCCGCACATTATATGTCAGGATTCTAACCATCCCACCATACTCCTTCCCTTCTTCTCCCCCCTTCTAAGTCTGAATAGTGGGGCACCAAGACTAACCTCCATTTCCCTCCTGGAGGACCTGTTCCCACCCTATCCCTCCCCCCCTCTTCCTTCCCTACTGGGGCATTTTGGTCTTCCCCCGACCCTTCCACCTTGGTGGGCGGGGGGTTTCTCTACCCCCCCCTCCTGGTTGCCCCTGGGGTCAAGCTCCATTTTGGGGCCCGTGACAGTTCTCCATCCCCTTTCGGGTTCCCTATCTATCAGCACCCGGATTCTCCATAGCCGCCCCTGTCCCACCTCCTCCCCTCCTGCCGCCCACCCCACCCCCCATTACCCCAAAGTCCTCTGCCCCATTAGTAGGCTCGTTTCCAGTATTGATCTTTGCTTGACTTTATTTGCTCATCCCGATCTTCCCATCCTGGCAGGTCTGGGATAGATATACTAAGTCTTCTGCAAAAGCCTTCTGTGTCCTCCGGAAACCTCAGTTTCGCTGATCTGCCTTCCCTCTTTCCAATTAAGCACGCTGGGAAACCCCATGAGTGTTGCCTTCCTTATCGTCTTAATTGATCCACCAATGGCTTAAGTAATTTCCTCCTATAGCGAGTTTCTCTGGCCAGGTCTGCAAAAATCTTGATTTCGGCTTCTTCAGACATTATTTTATGTTCTTCTCTTATCTTCTTCCATATCTCCTCTTTGTCTCTATAATTATGGAAGCGAGCTATCACATCTCTTGGGATATCCTTTCCTAGGTTCGCGGGTTTAGGTACCCTATGTACTCTCTCTAATTTCACCTTCGCCGTTGCCGATTTCCCCATCAAGGGGCCAAACATTTTGTCCATGGTTTTTTGCAGATCTTCCGCCGATGAGGTCTCCGGGATCCCCCGCACCCTCAAATTCTTCCTTCTGTTACGGTTCTCCTGGTCCTCTAATCTGTACTGGGTCTCCCGTTGTTCCCTCCGGATCTTATGCATCTGTTCTTTAAGAGCCTGGATCTCTTTTGCCTGGCTTTCTACTTTCTCCTCTGTTTCCTCCACTCTCCTAAAGATTTGACTCAGGTCTTCCCGGATATTTATCATTTCCCCTTTAAGAGATAATTCCAGCCTCATAAACATTTCTGCAATGTCCCTTTTTGTGGGTATCTATTCCACTGTTTGTTGTTTCTCCGTTAATGTATTTAAGGGATCCTTTCTTCCTGGGCCTTCCGGATTTGATCCGATTGATAGTCTACTTTGCAACATTTTGGTGCTCGCCTCATTTTGTTTACTCTTAGTACCTACTTGTTTCAATGGACTTGTTTGTTCACTTCCCTGCACCATTAATTTTTTTTATGGTGTTGGAGCTGGCACTTACTTTAGGAGGGTTCCCCCCTCTGCTCTTTGTCACTTTGCCCATTATATTACGGTTTCTTTCCGTCTGCCCGCACTCACTGGGGAGTCCCTGGGGGTCCCCTTCAGCAGTCCCCCCCCCCCCCCGCTACCCCACTCCAGACACCACCAGGTACTGTGCGGAACCGTCGCCCTTTCTGAATGTGTAACACTAGCAAAACACCCACACAGCAATATGTCTCTTTAAGACAAAACAATGTCTCTCAGCTTATTCCATTGATTGTGTATACCATCAGAGGCAAATAATGTATACCTTTAGAGGTGAATATAGTCCCAGTATGTCAGTTTTTCCCACTTCAGCGGATTTACATATGTGTACAGCTCTGCAGAGGTATGCACCAATACCCAGGCATTATATATTTCATACTCATCATAGTTCTTATGTTTACCTGAGGAGCATAGGGCTCAGCGAATCCCCCAATCAGGGCTGGACTTGCCCCCCTGAACTCTCCTTCTGGGGGGGGGGGAACCCCTTTTTTTTTTTCTTTTTTTTTATAGTTCCTCGTAAACTTTTACTCAGCTCCTCTTCTCATACTCCTCATACTTAAATCCGTCTATAAGCCTGGCAGTACATATACAGTATGAACGATATACGGGGTCATTTCCCCTCACTTACCCCATCCAGCAGCCACTCACCTTCGCCAAAGTCTTATGTGCGCCTTAGCGCCACTGCTCCCCTGCGCCTGATCTCAGTACTTCTGCTATCTCCGGTGCTTTCCTCTCGGCCGCTCTTCTCCTCCGCTCTTACTACTCTGGGGTCACGGAGCTGTGCCGATCGGGAGCTAATAGCCCCCGGCCCGCGTCCGAGCACTCCTCTCCCTGGTTCCTCTGTCTCTCCTCACTCCTCGTGGCGAGTCAGGTGCATAGATGCGCCGGGTGCACAGGACGGGATGGAGGGCGAGCAGGATGTGGCGTCTTCCTGTCCGATACGTGGCGTGCGTGCAGGGTGGTTGTGCAGCAAGGGGGGGGGGGCTCGATCTGATCAGCGACAGGGAGGGAAGAGGGAAAGAAGGCCAGACTCCTTCGCCTCTAGCGGGTCGGCCTCCGTCTCAGCGGCATACCCTGGGGTGGCATTCTCTCCAGGTGCTTGGAGACAGGACTCACGCCGCCATCTTGGACTCCTCCCCCAGCTAAACCCGACAACAACTGGGGGGACAATGTGAATTAGCTCTGCTTGTGTTAATGGCAGCATCCATTGTTTGGTAACCACATGTGGTTTTCAGCCTGTCCTCTGGCGGCCCCCAGTGGTCGTTTTTGGTACAGGAAGTGATATAAATGGAATTAATACTTCCGGTTTCACTTGGACAACGTGGCTGACACTGTGGTGCAGGCTCTTGAAGTGCAGTGGATTTTTGGGCATTGCTCATTCCGGTCACAAGTGCTGAGGCATTTAAAACAGCAAGTATAGCTGGCTCTCCCTGGGTGCTGGTAGCGGTGGGTGCAATCCTCCCGGGTCTCCCTGGCTGATTGGTGGGGTAGAGGTGGTGGTCACACAGTGGGGGTGCCGGAAGGCTGGGATGTCAGAGGCCGGCAAGGCTATGGCAGGTGTACCTGCGGATCAACAATCCACCCCGGGAACCTTGGTGTCCCTGGAACAACTGAGGGCGGTATTTGGGGAGTTCTTTCCCCGGGCGGGGGACCCGGTTCCGGGGGGCCCCAAAAAACGCCCACCCCCCCTTTCCCCAGGGGAGGATTCGGATCCAGAAAGCACCTCAGTGGTCACACTTGTGGACCTATCAGAGGGTGAACTGCCCTCAGAAAGCGAAGGTGATCAGGAGGCTCCTTTTTCGCGTGATAAAGCGATAGTGGTCGCTCTGATCACTGATATCCGCGACTCCATGTGGCTTGACCAAGCAGGGGAGTCGCATGAGTCCTCATATATTTGTGGATCACTTAAACCCCCTAGGTCCCCTAGGGCTTACCCTTATGATCAGGTGTTTGAACAGGCGGTGTTCAAGGAATGGCTGCGGCCACCAAATTCCTTTGCTTTTCCTAAAAGCTTTGCTGTTCGCTACCCCTTTGAGAATAGCTTTACTAAGAGATGGGCTTCCCCAACGGTGGACCCCCCAGTGGCCCGTCTAAATAAGGCAACGACCATTCCCTTGGAGGGGTCTCCGTCTTTTAAGGAGGTGGCCGATCGCCGCACGGAGGCAGTGTCTAAGGCACTGTTCTTGTTGGCTGGGTCAGCCATGCGGCCAGCTCTAGCGGCTGCGATGACGGCACAATCTCTTCACGAGCACGCTGCCACACTGCACACTTGTTTAACTTGTGAATGTGCACAGGCTGAGGTGCAGCGGGCACAACATTTGGAAGAGGGTCTCCGCTACATATGCCATGCTGTTTTGGACCTTCTTCCCATATTGTCAAAAATGTCTGTTTTTGCAATCATCAGGCGGGTGCTGTGGCTCCGCTCTTAGTCGGGCGACCAGGCTTCAAAGAAAGCTCTTGCAGATCTTCCCTTTCAGGGAGGGCGTCTGTTTGGCCCACAGTTGGATGAAATCATTAAGGATTTTACGGGAGGGAAGAGTACTTTCCTTCCAGAGCCAAAGCGGCAGCATTTTCGCCATAGGCAGGGCACTGTTTCTTCAGGTCAGAAGAAGTTTTTTCAGTCACACTGCTCAGCGGGTAAGGGCTTCAAGTCCAGTAAGGCTTCCGCTGGGCCCAGTAAAAGGCCCTGGCAGCATAAGTCCGAAAAAGCGAAGGATAAATCAACCTCCGCATGATGGGTGACCCCAGCCCGACTCACGGGTGGGGGGCCGGTTGCTGGGGTTCGCAGACAGATGGACTGCCCGCATCACCAATCGGTGGGTACTGGAGGTGGTGTCCTCCGGGTACAGGATAGAATTCATCTCTCTGCCCCCAGAAAGGTTCTTCCCTTAAAACTTGAGACTCCCTCAGGGACGTCGGGAGGCACTGCTAGGCGCCATTCGGGCGCTTGCAGAACAGGGGATGATTGTACCGGTACCCATGGCGGAAAGATTTCACTGGTTTTACTCAAACCTCTTTGTGGTGCCCAAAAAGGGCGGTGTCAGGCCAGTTCTGGACCTGGAGGCATTAAACCACTTTGTAAAGACGAAGAGATTCAGGATGGAGTCTATCCACTCGGTCGTGGCCACCCTGCAGCAAGGGAATTCATGGCGTCCCTGGATATCAGGGACCCGTATCTCCATATTCCAGTTTGTCACAGTCCCCAGCGTTTTCTACGCTTTGCAGTGGGGGACCAACATTACCAGTTTGTCGCACTTTCCTTCGGGCTGGCTTCATCACCCTGAGTGTTCACCAAGGTGGTGGCCCCGATGCTGGCGCTGCTGAGACAGAGAGGTATTGCGGTAGTAGCATACCTCGACGATTTACTCCTGAGAGCAAAGTCTGCTGCGGCTCTGGAGGAGAACGTGACAATCACGGTGTCCACGTTAAGAGTTCGGTTGGCTGATCAACCTGCAGAAATCATCGTTGACTCCATCCTGCCGGCTGGAATACCTGGGTCTCATTCTGGACACGGTGCAGGCAAGGGTGTTTTTACCACCAAACAAGCTCCTGACACTTCAGGCGGCAGTGCGGACCCTGTTATCACGCCAGTGGTCCTTCTTACGGTTTTGTATGCGAGTGTTGGGGCTCATGGTGTCGACTTTCGAAGCGATACCTTACGCCCAGATTCACACTCGGCTCTTGCAAAAGGCGATTTTGTCGCAATGGGACAAATCCCCCCTATCTCTAGACAGACTGATCAGGTTGGATCATCAGTCCCGAGGATCCTTAATTTGTTAGATTCGGGCTCCGGCCCTAAAGTTGGGAAAATGTTTTCTCCCCCTCAATTGGTCGATGGTAATGACGGATGCCAGCCTATCGGGCTGGGGAGGGGTCCTGGGTCAGTTCTCTGCCCAGGGTCATTGGTCAGTGCAGGAAGCTTTTCTTCACAATAAATGTACTGGAACTGAGAGTGATCAGACTTTGTCTGTCACGTTGGTCAGAAAGGCTGCGAGGCCTCCCTGTCCGGGTTCAGTCGGACAGTGCCACGGCTGTGGCATATGTGAACCATCAGGGCGGAACAAGAAGCTTGGCAGCAGCCGCGGAGGCGGCTCTGATCTTTCGGTGGGCAGAACTTCACGTGCCAGCTCTCTCTGCAATATACATCCCAGGCGTGGAAAACTGGCAGGCGGACTTTCTCAGCCGCCGGACTCTGGATCAGGGGGAATGGTCCCTACATCCAGAAGTGTTCCGCCAGATTTGCCTCAAATGAGGCACGCCAGAGGTGGACCTCATGGCCTCCAGGTTCAATCACAAGGTACAGACCTTTGTGTGCAGAACAAAAGATCCGTTGGCGTTCGCCTCGGACGCACTGGTAGCGCCCTGGGGTCGGTATCGGCTTCTGTACATCTTTCTTCCTCTAAAGCTTCTACCGCGGGTTCTGCGCAGGATAGTAGGCAGAGGGAATCTCGACAATCCTGGTAGCTCCGGATTGGCCTCGGCCTCCTTGGTACGCCGACATAGTACGGATGGTGACAGATGTTCCGTGGCATCTTCCACTTCGCGAAGACCTACTGTCTCAGGGGCCCATCTTGCTCCCTGCTTTACCCTCGCTGGCTTTGACGGCTTGACTATTGAGTCCCAGGTGTTGAGGGATAGGGGTGTCTCGGACTCCGTGATCCCTACTATGATTGAAGCATGTAAAGGTACCTCACGTAAGATTTATCATAGGACCTGGAAGGCCTATATTACCTGGTGCGAGGCAGGGGGGGTGGAACCCCCGCTCTTACATAGTGTCCAGAGTACTGACTTTTTTTCAGCAAGGACTGGACAAGAACCTGGCGTTAAGTACGCTTAAGGGTCAGATTTCGGCCCTGGCGGTTCTTTTTTAACGGCCCTTGGCGTCTCATTCATTGATCCATACATTTGTACAGTGGGTACGTCATGTGGCTCTTCGGATACGGTCGCCTCTGGCACCGTGGGATTTGAATTTGGTGCTTTCTGTGCTGCAGAAACCACCATATGAAAAGATTAGGGACATTCCCTTGCGACTGTTGTCGCAGAAAGTGGCTTTTCTGGTTGCCGTCACATCCGCTAGGCGGGTGTCTGAGTTAGCAGCGTTATCCTGCAAGTCACCTTACTTGATCCTTCACAAGGACAAGGCGGTTTTGCGACCTTCCCCTTTGTTTCTTCCGAAGGTGGTTTTTTCTTTTCACTTAAATGAGGATATTGTTCTTCCCTCATTGTGCCCGCACCCGTCGCATCCCAAAGAAGTTGAACTGCATTCTTTGGATGTGGTGAGGGCTTTGCGGGTGTATTTGTTTTTTACAGCTTCTTTTCGGAAGTCTGATTCTTTATTTGTGCTGACGGAAGGGTCGCGCAAAGGCATGGTAGCCTCGCCAGCTACCATTTCTCGTTGGATAAGGAAGACCATGACTCATGCATATGAGATTCTGGGCAAGGTTCCCCCATTTCCAATCACCGCTCATTCCACCAGGGCAGTTAGTACTTCCTGGGCGTTTAGACACCAGGCCTCGGTGTCTCAGGTGTGCAAAGCGGCTACTTGGGCCTCAGTGCACACGTTTACTAAGTTTTACAAAATTGATGTTTCAGCATCTTTGGATGCTGCTTTTGGCCGCAAAGTATTACTTTGGGCTTTTTCTGTTGGGTACAGTTGTTATTGTTTGCCCACCCCTCTTGATTGGCACAGCTTTGGGATGTCCCCACGTGTCATAAGAAGGCTGTGTCTGTCAGTGAATGGAAGAGTAAAAGGGATTTTATTATAACTTACCGTAAAATCCTTTTCTCTGAGTTCACTAACAGACACAGCACCCACCCCTCTTTGTTGAGTTTGTACGGCTTGTTACAAACTGATGTGCTATGCAGAGCAGGGGGATTATATTTTAAGGTGAGGACCGCCCCCTGGGAGGGGCCAACCTATGCTTTTGTTTTATTTTTGCCTAGTCTACTCCTAGTAATATGAGCATAACCCACGTGTCATAAGAAGGCTGCGTCTGTCAGTGAACTCAGAGAAAAGGATTTTACAGTAAGTTATAATAAAATCCCTTTTTTCATATCCTGTAACTCTTCTTCCACCTCATTGTGAGCGTCTACCAGCTCATTGTGGGCTGTAGCAAATTCCCCCATTTTATCTTCTGTATGGCTGACTCTGTCCCCTAGTGCCGATACATCTGCTTTTATTGAATGACACACTCCATTATGCCCTTGTGTAAGGATTCTCTAAGCGTAATGAGCATGTCTCTCATGGTTGTATATGTTAGGAGCTGTCTGGCCTGATGTGGGGAATTCTCGGAGATGCTCAATGAACTCTCTAGTATTATCATGAGACCCTTCTTGTTCCCCCAGCTCATCTGGATATTTATGTTCCTCGGAGCGTTTCTTTGTCGCTTTTTGCAGGCTCTGTGTCGGGGATGAACCTGGAGTGGAACTGCTGCTGTGTCCTGGCGAGGATACATGTTACCGCATTCTTTCTTTGGATGCTGTGCCGTGTCCTTTGTCGCTTGGCAGCCGGGAGACCCATTGCCATCTTGAGGCCTAGACATGCCCGCTGTCTCAAAGAAATCCGTCAGTTTCCTTGGACTGTCAGTTTTCCTTTTGCTCATTTTGAGCTCGTTCAGTAGCCAGTCGCTTGGAGAAGGGATTCCACTGTCTGGAGTAGCTTTCCGATGCTGTTAGCTGCTGGATGCCGGAGGATTCTCCTCGGCCGCCGGCCACGCCCCCCTATTTGTTTCTCCTTCAATTGCGTTGTACAGTTTATAGATCACATTAAAGGTGAAAAAAGTTCTGAAATTATTTATGTTTGTCTCATTTTTTTACATCATAGAAACCTGACATTTTAACAGGGATGTGTAGATTTTTATAACCATTGTACCAATATTCATTCCCAACCAGGGGAGATTAACATAGGCATCACATCCCAAAATTTAAGTAGGTAAATTGAGCGAAGCAATTACAGGACTTTTAAGCTGCATAAACAACACAAATGTAAAAAAATTACAAATTTTATTTTACAACATAAAATTGTTTGTCCATATAAAAATAATGGGTGTAAACACAAAATCTGCTACAGTATCATATTTCATATATGATGATTGATGTCTTGACTCTACATGTTTCACCGGATTAGACACTCCGCTTCAGGAGTATATACATCAATCTATGTGAGGTAATAAGACAACAACAATAAAGTTCACAATATTCATGCAGTAATAATAAAAAAAATAATAATTAAAAAATAATGAAATCGCCCTGTCCCCGCGAGCTCGCGTGCAGAAGCAAACGCATACCTAAGTCCTGCCCACATATGAAAACGGTGTTCAAACCACACATGTGAGGTATTGCCTCAATCGTTAGAGCGAGAGCAATAATTCTAGCACTAGACCTCCTCTGTAACTCAAAAATGCTAACCTGGAGATTTTTATGTTGCAAAGTTTGTCGCCATTCCGCGAGTGGACGCAGTTTTGAAGCATGACATGTTGGGTGTCATTTTATACATTTTATACATTATCTTTCACAATATGGAAAATAATTGGCCTAACTTTACTGTTGTCTTATTTTTTAACTCAAAAAACTGATTAAAAAAAGAACAGCGCTTGTAAGACCGCTGCGCAAATACGGTGTGACATAAAGTTTTGCAACGGCCGCCATTCTATTCTCTAGGGTGTTAGAAAAAATATATATAGAATGTTTGGGGGTTCTAAGTAATTTTATAGCAAAAAAAAATGGTTTTAACTCGTGAACACCGAACCCAAAAAACAGGCTCAGTCTTGAAGTGGTTAAATTCCCCCAGTGGCTCTCCCACTAGTTTGCATTCATATTCTTGGTACCCAAATGCATTATTTTACATTCATCTACACTAAACCCCATTTGCCACTTACTAGCCCACCCCATTAATGTGTTCAGATCTTCTTGCAAGGTTTCCACATCCTGTGGAGAAATCATTGCCCTGCAAATATTGAGATTGAGATATTCACCCCATCCTCCAGATCATTTATGAATAAATTGAATATGATTGGTCCCAGGACAGATCCCTGGGGGACCCCACTTTCCACACCAGACCCTTCCTGGAACCAGTTTTCAATCCATTTACTCACCTTTTGATCCTTGCCGACAGATCTTAGTTTGTACATTAAGCGTTTATGGGGAACTGTATCAAATGCTTTTGCAAAATCTAGATACACTATGTCTATGGCCTTTCTTTATCTAGATGGCAGCTCGCCTCCTAATAGAAGGTTAATAGATTGGTTTGGTGTGATCGATTCTAAATGAAACCATGCTGATTACTGCTAATGATACCGTGTTCATTACCATAATCTTGTGTATATAATCCTTTATTATTCCCTCCAAGAGCTTGCATATTATTGATGTTGAAGCTAACTGGCCTGTAGTTTCCAGGGATATATTTTGGTCTTTTTTTATATATTAGTGCTGCATTGACTTTTCTCCAATCAGCTAGTACCATACCAGTCAGTAGACTGTTCTTAAAAATTAGGTACAGTGGTCTGGCAATTTCTTGACTGAGTTCCTTAACCACTTCACCCCCGGAAGGATTTCCCACTTTAGGACCAGAGCACTTTTTGCGATTCAGCACTGCGTCGCTTTAACTGACAATTGCGCGATTGTGCGACGTTGTACCCAAACAAAATTTGCGTCCTTTTTTCCCCACAAATAGAGCTTTCTTTTGGTGGTATTTCTGATCACCGCTATAAACAAAAGAAGAGCGGCAATTTTGCAAAAAATACTGTTTTTCTTACTTTTTGCTAAAATACAAATCCAAAAAAATATATAAAAAAAACATTCGGCAATCGACCTTTGATTGGTTTGCGCAAAAGTGGCTGTATTTACATATGAGAATTAATTTTTGGGGTCTTTATTTTTTTTTATTTTTTACTTGTAATGGCGGCGATCTGCGATTTTTAGCGGTACTGCAATATTGTCACTGGCAGTGAAGGGGTTAACCTGCAGGGGGAGATCTAGGGCTTAACAGTGTTCCCTGGGTGTGTTCTAACTGTGGGGGGGCTGGGCTACCATGGGCATAAGAGATCTAACTGATACCAGTGACAGGGATCAGTAGATCTCCTATGCCCCCACTAACAAAGCGGGGAACTGCCGTGTTTACATCGGCGGTTCCCCGTTCTTTAGCTGTGGCCGCTTATCACAGCTCGCCGGCGGACTTTGGGTCCACCCGAGCCGCGGCATACTCCTCAGGGGCATGGCGGGCGGGCGATTCGCGAGAAGCATCCACACAGCCGCAGTAAATATACTGCGCGCGGTGTGGAACTAGTTAAGGATGCTTGGGTGCCGGTGACTTATTAACATTAGGTTTTTAAAGTCTATTCCTAATTCTATCCTCAATTAGCCATGAGGGTGCTTCATGTGATGTGTCATGAGGACCTACATTGCAGTTTTGGATACTTGAGCCCCCGTTTCCTTCATGAATACTGAGAAGAAAAATAAGTTTAACACCATTACCATCTCTCCATCCTTGGTAACCAGATTCCCTTCATCATTTTTTATGGGGCCAATATGATCTGAGCTCCCTCTATTTATATACTTTACATTCCTTATTGCATATCTTATAAAGCTGGAGAGCCGACAGAGACCCCTCAGGCTTGTATATTTTGAAGGCCTCGCCTTTATATGTGCTTATACGCCGGAGTTAAGCCACCCTCATTTTTTATTAGTTACAAATTATATGACTGCGCTCATCAGCAAACATATATACAAAAATGCAAAAATGACAGTCCATATAGACTAGTTCCTTGTCCACGCTGTATTATGTCGCCAAGACCATCACCAGTTGAACAAGGAGCAGTCATATGCCATGGCCAAAGTCAAAATGCTTGTTGCTGTAAAAGGTAAGTATATGCAAAATATGTACGGATGTGCAACAATAACAGTCCTTATGTGCGGTGTGGTATGTTACCAAATCCGTCACCTAGTGGATAAGAAACAGTCATAAGACATAAAGTTAAAGTGCTTGTTGCTGTAAAGTTCAATATGCCACGTTATCTTGTATTGGTAAATAATAAAACATGAAGGTAGTCCTCAGTGAAATCCCTCTGATGGGCACTGATGACACCCCCACTTACCTGCTTTTGATGGTCTTGGCAACATAATACAGCATGGACAAGGATCCAGTCTATATGGACTGTCATTTTTGCATATATGTTTGCTGATGAGCGCGGTCATATAATTTGTCACTACTCTTTAAGGCTTCAACCTGTTACACCAGCTGCTCTATATCAATTTATTTAATTCACTTATTTTCCATATCGCAGACTCTCTCGTCAGGTTGTTTGCCCCGAGAACTATTCTTTGTTTTTTTATTAGCTCTTTTAAATTGTATTTCCCATTGGGATACACTGGCTAATGCCTTTGTTTAGTATGTCCTATTTTTCCTCCCCATTCATTGTTCCTAGAATTTTATCCCAACTAACATCTTCTCGCAAGCAGCGTAGTTTATGGAAGTTGGCTGTTTTAAAATTCAGTGTCTTTGTATTCCCCTCTTATGTTTCCTATTTGTGTGACTTACACTGAAACTAATTGACTTGTAATCACTATTTCCTAGATTGCCCCTTACTTTCACATCTGTGATCAGGTCTGTGTTAGTAATCAGAAAGTTTAATAATGCTTTTCTTTCTTGTTGGTGCATTTACCATCTGACCCATGAAATTGTCCCTCAGAACATTTAGGAAATGACAAGCCTGGGGGCGTGTCTGGACGGGATCGTGAGCGGACGCAAAGGAGAGGAGCTTCCGCCATCCGAGCTACAAACCCTCTCCATCCGCTTCAACTGAGCACAGATTTCCACCATCAGCACCCCACACCAGCCCTCCCCGTGTCCGGAGTATGGTGAGCCAGATATTGGCCGCCCGCCGAGTGTTCCGGCCCGCCGCATTGTCACCATACGTGGAGCCGCCGTCATCTTGCACAGACCATCGGCTGCCTCCTCCCCACAGGTGAGCCCGTAGCCTGCAACACCGCATCTAGTGGATCCTCTGCCACCCTTAGAGCCGCCACTTCACATGGCGCGGACCTGATCAATCTGTGGCCTAGTCCGCTGCCCTCCTCCTCGTCATCTTGAGCCTGGCCGGTTCGGTTCCACCAGGCTCCATCTCTGTCTGCAGCCCTCTCCTGCCTTCCTGATACCCCCAGTGACTAGCGGACACCCTGGGCTCCCCGCTCCTGGCCCACCCACCCTCTGGCAGTAGGGATCTGGCAATAGGCCTGCAATTCCGACCGCAGCCTACTGAGGCCTAGTAGAACTCTGTGCCCTGCCACGGGCCCTATATTCTGCTGACTTCCACCTGCTCCCAATATGCCCGCCTAACGTCCCATCTTGGTGGGACAGTGCCAGCCGCCTATTGCAGGTTGTACCAGTACACTTTACAATATCAGCCGCTACAACCTCCATCTACCCCCAGTGACTTATAGGACCCCCGGTGGGGGATGTTGTCAATCAAAAAGTCCAAGATCAAGATCAAGTCCAAAACAATTTACAAAGCTCTGACCCAAGCTGCACTTAAAATGGCATAACAAGCACCCTCCTGTACAGCCCTGGCTTCATCCCAGCAGCCTTGCAGCCAACCCCTCCAACATCACACTGGGGAACCTGCCACAGCACCCTTGTTGCGGACCTTCTAAGTCAGTTTGAAATAATGCTACATAGGGCACTTCAACATACCTCTGAGACCATCACTGACAGACTCACCAAAGAAATACGTGAAGTTGGTCGCCGCACTGCAATACTAGAAGAAAGAATGGCGGTTTCCACTAACCATGAGCAAGATATTGAGGCCCTCGAGGAAAAAAACGTATCCCTCCAAGCCCGCCTTGAGGGCATCGAAAATAGAGCTAGGAGGTCCAACGTGCGCATAGGAGGTATACCTGAAACTGTTTAGGACCTTCAATCCACTATAACGGCCCTTTTTCAGGAGTTTGTTGGGAGAGATCCTGGAAGATCTGATATTTATGTCCCTGGAATGTGAGGGTCCCTTTGTTGCGGGCAGCCTCCATCATTTGCTCCTTCGTGCGGAAGAAGTGTATTTCTCCTACGTTCACTGACAGACGCAGCTCTTCATGACTTTGTGGGTTTTATGTTCGTCCTACTAGGAGTTAACTAGGCAGGGAAAAGAATCAGCTGGCCCCTCCCTTGGGGGCCGTCCTCTTTCCCTACATCAAACCCCCTCACAGAATAGCTCTTCAGTTTCAATGCCTAGTTCGCAAGGAGTTGACCTGGCTTCCCTATAGGGAACTGCGTTCCTATTGTGACCATTTTTATTTTTTATTTTCTTTTCTTTTTTTGCTGCAATCAAGATGATCTGCTATCAAGAAGCCGGTCGGGGCATCGAGAGTCCTGGTGCTCTGTACTTTCCCCGACCTGGCCAACATGATGCGAAGCCGGCCCCAACACAGGGACCCGCCGCATCTTACCCGTTCCGTGCGGGTGGCCCGGGGCGAGCTCCCCCACATGGTCCCCTTCCCGATTCGTTCGGCAGGGCGACTCTGGGCCGGCAGCATGCCCCCCATCGAGGGTGGAAAGTCTGCGTTCGGTGGCTGCCGTGGCGTCGGACGGGTAAGTGAGCGCCCTGCCTTCTTCCCCACCCGGGGAGTGAAGTGGGCCCGACGTCCGCAAATGCGTTTTTTCACTGCTCCAGTAGCTTGTCCGGGGTAGCCACTGGTGGGGATCAGCCTCTCATCTTGCCCCCTGCCACACCTCGCCCCCCTCCCCAGCGCTGCCCGTTCGTTCGGCCTTCTCGTCCAGCATCACCATGCGGTCCTTCGGCCGCCATTTTGCGGCGGACCGCCGCCATTTTGCCGTAGCCGCGGACATTTCCAGCCTATGGGGCTTTCCCTCTAGCGCTCGGAGCGGCCATATTCGGTACTGCACGTTGCCTGACAGGTGTGTTTCACCCTCTAGTGCTTCCTGGCGGCCATCTTCACTGTATGCTCTGCATTCTACACGTGGCTGCAGCTTCTCCCCTCAGAAAATGGACGGTGACAGGCAGTATTTCTGAACAATCGGCGCTGATGGGCAGCAAAAATCGCAAGTATAGCTGGGCTCCCTCTGGGTGCTGGTGGCGGGGGGGTGCTGTCCTCTGATCCTGTGGGGGTGTGTGGCTGTGTGCGGGGCGTCCATCCATCCATCCATCCATACCTGACAATGACTGATCTCCCTGCAAAACCTGCTGAGAGGGAATCAGCAGCCACGCAGTCTGCCCAAGGGGCTTTTTTCACCCAGCTGTGGATGTTATCGCTGAAATCTTTCCATGTGGGGACGCCGCTCTGCGGGCCCCCTGGAAGCGCCCCCTCCTTTTTTTATCCTCGGGAAGATTCTGAGTTTGAGGGGCTTCAAGGGTCTTAGAGACCCCGGGGGACTTGTCTGCTGAGGTGACATGGTAGCTGAGGAGGACCAGAAGCCAGTGGCTGACCAGGACAATGTGCTGGTCGCCACCATTATCGCTGGCATTCGCACCAAGTTGCAAAACGGGCGAATCGCGATCTGCTTATGTGTGCGGTCTTCTAGGCCCCCCAAGGCCCCAAGTCCTATCCTTACAGTTAATTTTTTAACCATTTCCTATATCGTGAATGGCAGCAACCCGCCGTTCCTCCTCACTGACTGGCCGTTTTACTGAACGCTATCCCTTTGGGGAGAATTTCCTAAAGAAATGGGAATCTCCTGCGGTGGATCCGCCTATTGCACGCCTTACCAAGGCGACTATCATTCCTATGGCGGGGACTCCTTCCTTCAGGGATCCTGCCGATAGAAGGACAGAGGCACTTTTGAAGTCCTCGTTCTTGAACGCGGGCGCCGCAGGGCGACCTGCTTTGGCTGTGGCCATGGCAGCGCAGTACCTCTCTGAGTGCATGGAGGAACTTAAGTCAGACCTGGTGGGCGGTCGCCTTATGGAGGCACCGCAGTAGGCTGAGTTTTTACTCCAAGGGATAAAATGCCTCTGTGCAAACCAGGAACATGCGGCGGTGGATGTTCTGCTCTTGCTGTCTAGAATGTCGATAGCGGCCTTTAGACTTCACAGAACTCTTGGCTGCGACCCTGGTCGGTGACCACGCTTCCGCACTAGGTTGGGCTGATCTTCCTTTTCAGGATGGGTGCCATTTTGGCTCGCGCCTTCCTGAAATCATTAAGGATCTCACAGCAGGCAGGAGTACTTTCCTTCCGGAGCCCCGCAGGCGTGAGTTCCGCCTTAGACAGGAGCCTGCTACGTCGGGTCAGAGGTAGCTTTTTCGTGCATCAGACACGGCAAGCATGGGAACCCGTTCCAGTAAGGTTGCTGCAGGGGCCGGACGCCAGCAGCGGCAGCGCAGACCAGGAAAGACGGGAGACAAGTCTTCCTCAGCCTGATGGGGCGCCCCCACCCGAGTGTCGGGTGGGGGGACGTCTTCGGGGGTTCGCACCTCCCATCAACTTTACACCTCCCGCTGGAGCCCAGGCTGGCCCTTCCAGGGCAGTACAGGCTCTATCAGAACAGGGAGTGATTGTACCGGTTCCCTCAGAGAGGGATTTTGAGGTTTTTACTCGAATCTCTTTGCGGTGCCCAAAAAAGGGGACGGCTTTCGGCCCACCCTGGATTTGAAGGCCCTAAACAGGTTTGTCAGGGCGTGCGAATGCCGGATGGAGTCTGTTCGATCGGTCATGGCCGCCCTGCACCAGGGGGATTTCCTAGCATCATTGGAAAGGATGCGTACCTCCATGTCCCCATCCATCTGCGACATCAGCGTTTTCTGCGACTCGCGGTTGGGGATCGCTATTTTCAATTTGTAGCTCTTTCCTTCGGCCTGACCTCCGCGCCCCGGGTGTTCACAAATTTTCTGGCCCCGGTGTTGGCGTTGCTGCGTGGGAGGGGCATTGCCATAGTGGCATATGTGGACGATCTGCTCCTACGAGCGGACTCTGTCTCTGCCTGCTCAACCTGCAGTAGTCGTCAGTGTCTCCTTCCTGCCGTCTGGAGTATCATTATGGACAAACAAAGGTGTTTTTCCCTCTGACGGAGCTACAGAACTTAGTCGGCTGTGCGCACCCTCCTATCACGCCGCCGGTCTTCCTGGCGGTTCTGTATGAGGGTGCTGGGGTTCATGGTCTCGTCGTTCGAAGCGATCCCTTTTGCCCAGAGTCACACTCGTTTGCTCCAGCGAGCAATTCTGGTCCAATGGGACAAGCCCCACCGGTCGTTTGGATCTTCCGATCCGGCTGGGCCCTCAGATCAGGGCATCCCTCGCCTGGTGGTTATGGGACTCGGACCTCACTCAGGGGAAGTCGTTCCTGTCCTTTCGGTGGACGGTAATCACCACGGACGCCAGCCTGACGGGCTGGGGCGGAGTCCTGGAACGACTATCAGCTCAGGGTCGTTGGTCGGCCCAGTAGGCCTGTCTACCCATCAACGTGCTGGAGCTGAGAGAGATCAGACTGTGTCTTTCTCATTGGAAAACCGATTGCAAGGCCGCCCGATTCGAATTCAATCGGACAATGCCACGGCGGTGGCGTATGTGAATCATCAGGGCGGCACACGGAGCCCAGCGGCGGCTGCGGAGGCAGCTCTGATTCTGCGTTGGGCGGAACTCTAAGTTCCGGCAATCTCTGCGGTTTACATCCCAGGTGTGGAGAACTGGCAGGCGGACTTTCTTAGTCGCCAGAAGCTGGTCCAGGGGGTGTGGCCCCTTCACTGGGGGTGTTCAATCAGATTTGCCACAAATGGGGGACTCCGGATGTGGATCTTAGGGCGTCCAGGTTCAATCTCAAGGTGAGAAATTTTGCGTCCAGGACAAAGGATCCGTTGGCAGTGGCCACAGATGCCCTGGTGACTCCCTGGAGCCGTTCTCGCCTCCTGTACGTTTTTCCTCCCATACGTCTGCTTCCGAGATTGGTGCGCAGAATAGTAATGGAAGAAATTCCGACCATTCTGGTGGCCCTGGTTTGGCCTCGGCGCACCTGGTACGCAAATGTAGTGCAAATGGTGGCAGACGCCTCCTGGCGGCTCCCGATGCGGGACGACCTCCTGTCTCTAGGGACCAATCTTGCACCCTGCTTTACCCTCTCTGGCTTTGACAGCTTGGTTATTGAGTCCCAGGTGCTCAGAGATAGAGCAGTGGCCGACTCCTTGATCCCTACTCGGTTGACAGCTCGCAAGTGCACCTCTCGCAGGTTTTATCACCGCACCTGGAAGGCTTTCATTGCTTGGTGCGAGGCGGAGGGCTTTAACCCTCGCTTGTTTGTAGTCTCCAGGATACTGACCCTTTTTACAGCAGGGTCTGAATAAGCAGTTGGCTTTGAGTACCCTTATGGGCCAGATCTCGGCTTTAGCCATATTTTTCAAAGACCTTGGCTTCGCACTCTCTGATTCGTACCTTTGTACAAGGTGTGCGACATGTGGCGCCTCGGGTGATATCTCCGATGGTTCCGTGGGATCTGAATCTGGTGCTTTCTGTTCTTCAGAAACCACCTTATGAAATACTCAGGGAGATTCCCTTACAACTTCTGTCGCAGAAGGTGGCCTTCTTAGTCGCTTTTACTTCTGCCAGTCAAGTATCGGAATTGGCTGCACTATCGTGCAAGTTTCCTTATTTGGTAATGCATAGGATAAGGCGGTCTTGCGACCCCTTCCTTCTTTTCTCCCGAAGGTAGTCTCTTCTTTTCTTATCAATGAAGATATTGTCCTGCCTTCATTGTGCCCTCGTCCATCGCACCCCAAGGAGTTGAGTTGCATATTTTGGACGTAGTAAGGGCCTTAAGAGTGTATTTGGCTGCTACAGCTCTTTTTCGTAAGGCTGGCGCCTTGTTTGTTGTGACTGAGGAACCGCACAAAAGGCCTAGCGGCCTTTTCGGCTACGATTTCTCAGTAGATTTAAAAAAAAAAAAAAAAAAAAACGTGACCCATGTGTATTCTGTTCGGGGCAAGGTTCCCCCTTTTTTTCCGGTCACGGCTCATTCTACCCGGGCGGTTAGTACTTACTGGGTTGTCAGACACCAGGCTTCGGTGTCACCGGTGTGCAATGCGGCCATTTGGGCCTCGGTTCACCCTTTTTACTAAGTTTTTACTACGTTTTATTAGTTGATGTGTTCACATCTTTGGATGCTGCCTTTGGCCGCAAAGTTCTGCAGGCGGCAGTGTAGGCGCGTCTGGCGCCTCCTCAGAGGTTCAGTTGGGTACAGTTGTTTGCGTTTACCCACCCCTCTTTTTTGACACAGCTTGGGGACGTCCCCACAAAGTCATGAAGAGCTGCGTCTGTCAGTGAACGTAGGAGAAAAAGGGATTTTATTATAACTTACCGTAAAATCCTTTTCTCCGAGTTCACTGACAGACGCAGCACACACCCCTTTGGACTCTGTTTTGGTACGGCTTGTGTACGAACTGAAGAGCTATTCTGTGAGGGGGTTTGATGTAGGGAAAGAGGACGGCCCCCAAGGGAGGGGCCAGCTGATTCTTTTCCCTGCCTAGTTAACTCCTAGTAGGACGAACATAAAACCCACAAAGTCATGAAGAGCTGCGTCTGTCAGTGAACTCGGAGAAAAGGATTTTACGGTAAGTTATAATAAAATCCCTTTTTTTGCTATAATGTCACGAAGTGGGGCCAGGGATCTATAAATTCTGTCCATCTCTAGTCACTCTATAGGTATGAATGAGGCAACAGGAGGAGAGCCCTGAAGCCACACCTAGAAATTCTGCAGCAACACAGTATCACCTACCGCTGGAGCTTCCCACCGCTGGAGCTTCCCTTTTTGCGATTAAATTCACATACAAGGGTTCCCCCTTCATCTGCAGGTCCGAAGATGGGCTTATTTCTGCCCTACAAGACCTCCACCTTCTTCCCACTGAACCATCCCAAGACAACTCCAGGAGAAGGGCGGTCTCCAACTCCCCTAGGAAACTACCCGGTTGCAGCAATCAGCACTTCTCCACGACCTTGCACAAACTAAGCCACCTCACGTTTCCAGCCCCTGTGGACCCCATAGACTGAAGACACTTCCCTCATGATTCGCCAGTTAACTGTTTTTTTTCCACCTTACAGGTTGCTATGCCAATCTTGACGGAACATAAGGGGTCTTTCCCCTCAGGCAAGTAATGCTTTGGAGATATGGACCCTTCTTGGTCCACCCTGACTCCCCTTCTAGCCTTGTTAGGCCAAAACGAGGCCCCATAGCCCTTGGGGGTTGCCTCCACCACCCCCTTTTGTTTTTTGTTTTCCCTTTGTCCAGATTGGGACTCCGGGTGGCCTTTACGCTACCCCTTTCTGCAGCCTTAACAGACCGTTACCTTATGGCTCCCTGATCCCCCTTATAGACTTTTATTGCTGGGACTTTACTGCTTTTTCGTCTGGTACCTAAATGACAACATCTCTCCCACGGTCCAGCAGTGGCACCCCTGTCCCCCCCCCCCATAACGACACCCGAGTTGCGTGACCTTTTTCTTTGTTGTGTTTAACTCTCGTAACTCCCTGTTCCTGACCTGTCCTGTGCCCGGGAGACCACTGTGAGACAGCTGAAGTCCTAACATGTACAACCCTAAATTATGTATTTTTAAAATGTTATGTTGGCAGCTGTCTAGTTCCTGGTGACAGTCCACTGCACCTACGTGATTCTTTTGCAAACCGTCAATTTTTTCGGGTTGATCCTAGGATAAACAATCCCCCCGGTTGGCAGTACTTCGTTTCCCCTGGGATTTTCACGCTCCTCTTGGGAGCACTATTGTTGGTTTATGTTTGTCTGTTGTTGTTACATTTCCTGTTTACCACGCAACTACTTCTCTCCCCGTTACCTTAACTCTTCCCTCTTTCATTCCCGTTTCTCCCCCTAACCCGCAACCCACGCTTGAGCCGGACTCCCTCTTGGGTTCGCTATGGCCCCCCTGACATTCTTAACTCACAATGTCCAAGGTCTCAACTCCCCATCAAAATGCAACAAAGCCTTCCACACATACGCCTCCATAAATGCCCATGTGGTTTGCCTTCAGGAGACACACTTCTCCACTCATTCTACCCCCAGATTCTTTACCCGTCAATATCCTCAGGCCTACATGGCCTCGATCTCTAAATAGCACGGAGGTGTGCTTATCGCATTCCCCTCTACTGCCCTTTCACTCCCCTGGCAGAGATCAAAGACCCCACAGGAAGATACCTCCTTTCTGGCCGCCTCCTTGACCAGGAAGCCACTATCATCTCATATTACGCACCTAACTCTAACCCCCTCCCCTTCCTCTCCCACCTCCTCCAACTAATAGATATCCACAAACGGGGAACAGTGCTAATATGCAGAGATTCTAACCACGTAGTCCACCATCACCTCGACAAATCGCCCATCCCATTGAACACCAATTGCCTCTTTCTTGCAGCTCCTTGACCAACATTCCTTAGTTGACTCTTGGAGAGAACACAACCCAGTTAGGCACCAATATACACACTACTCCCATCCACACAAAACCTTCTCACGAATCGATCATATTCTTTTGCATACTGCGACCTCAGCTCAAATTTTGGAATCCCCTATCATACCAAATCCCTGGTCTGACCACAACCCAGTAATCACTACCCTCTCCTCCTTGGTCCCAACTCCCTCCCAGCGCACTTGGACTATCCATGATAGTCTTCTAGCGCAACCTGCCCAAAGACTAAAAATCACCTCTGCATTAAAAGAATACCTGGCTAACAACACCACTTCCCAAACTGACCCTTTAATGCTATGGGAGGCTCACAAACCATACATTAGAGGGGTCTGCATTAGTTACACTTCTTATACACGTAAAGAAAAATGCAAAAGGGTGGAACAATTGGATATAGCCTTCCGTAAAGCCTCAGACCAGTTCCAGAATTCTCCTTCTGCTGTAACAAAAAATTTGTTCGAGAAAGCACGCTTGGAATTAGACATCTGCCTAACAGAATCAGCTGAACGGTCACTCCGCAAATCTAAACACTCTCTATACATGAAGGCTAATAAGCCAGACACATTCCTAGCCCTGGTACTACGCAGAGCTGACTACACCCCTAAACTAATTAGGTTGCAATCATCCCCAAACTCGTACACTAGTAACCCCCTGAAGTTACTGAACATTTTCTGCAGAAAATTATCAGAACTATACGCCGATGTTCAGTCTCAACTTGATTCTCTGCTGTCTGATATCCACCTCCCGACCCTCACTCAAGATCATAGATTAACCCTAGACTAACCTATTTTCCTAGAGGAAGTAGTCGCAACAATCAAAACCCTGAAACCACGCAAACGCCAAGGCCCGGATGGCCTCTCGGCCACCTATTACAAACACTTCTCCGATCTACTGGCCCCGCTTCTTGTGGAGGCCTTTAACTCCCTTCTTAAAAATCACTACTTCCGCCCGGAATCACTAACGGCATTGATCTCGATGATCCCCAAACCTAACACAAATGACTCTTCATGGTCCAACTACCGTCCCATTTCAATTCTCATCCTTGACATCAAAATCCTAGCCAAAGTTCTTTCCACTCGCCTGAACCCTATTATTGGAACGCTAATCCGTAGAGATCAGACTGGGTCTATCCCCTTGAGGCAAGCAGGTGATAACATCCGCAGAGCTACCCTCCAGGCCCAAACAGCCCGGGCACACTACATTTCCATCTGCTTCCTCTCCCTAGATATTCGCTAAGCGTTCGACTCGTTAGCTTGGCCTTACTTACACTCCATATTGCAAAGGGGGGGCTTCGATTCCAACTGCCTAAACTGGATCAAGACACTATATTATAATCCTAAAGCCTACGTGACATATTTGGGATTTAGCTTGGATCCCTTTCCCATAAAAAGAGGCACACGGCAGGGCTGCCCCCTCTACCCCCTCTTTTTTGCCTTGGCGATTGAAACCCTGGCCATTCTTATTAGGCACAGTCCCAATATGCATGGGCTTGAGTTGGGTGGCCACCACCACAAACTGTCTCTTTGCAGACAATGTTCTGCTGTTTTTGACATCTCCCATAATCTCGGCCCCCAACTTTATGAGGCTCCTCTCAGACTTTGGCCAAATCTCCGGGCTCCAGGTCAACCTCCAGAAATCCTAGGCCCTTAACAACTCCTTGCCCCCCCCCCCCCCACAGCGTACTCAATTGAGGGACTCCCTCCCATTCTCTTGGGCCACTACCCATCTAACCTACTTGGGATTCAAATTTTCACCTGATCCCACTGATCTCTATTCTGCAAGCTACCCCCAGATCCTCAACCACCTCACCAACCTGATGTCTAAATGTTTTTCACTTCCACTCTCGTGGTTGGGCAGAATCACTGTAATAAAAATGTTCATCCTCCCCAAAATCCTTTACCTCTTTCGAGTCCTTCCAATTATGACCCCCCCCCACTACCTTACAATACTCCAACGCAGATCCTCACACTTAATCTGGGGCTCACTCAGACCACGTCTACCCCCAGGTACTCTATACACCCCCCGCACTCAGGGCGGACTAAGGGTTCCTCACTTAGCCAAATATTATCAGGCTGCACAGTTGGCCCAGCTCCCCAAATACCACGCTACTAAAGAAATTCCCCTCTGGGTGGCCCTTGAATCAATAGACTGCGACCCATTTTCCACGGCCAATCTCCTATGGCTACACCCAACACATCGTCAGGGTCGTAACAACCCAATCACCAAACATAGCCTAGCACTATGGGATAGACTTAAAACACGCTTCGGACTCCAGTCACCCCACAACCCACTCCTCTCCTTTATGCACAACCCGGCCTTCTACCCTGCTTGGTCTTCTCATTCCTTCTCCACCTGGTCAAGCGCTGGCCTCTTACGTGCCCATCACTTTTACGGCTCTAATACCATCATCTCTTTCCCCACCTTAGGCGAAACTCATAATCTGCCCCACACCGAACTGTTCTGGTATATCCAACTTAAACACTTCTTTTCACAGAACCCTACTCCGGTCCAAAATGGCTTGCAATTCACACCGTTTGAACATATGCACAACTTCTCTCTACCAACACCCCTACACCCCTCACTTACACAACGAAATGGGAATATGATCTATCCATGCACCCCGATGACATGGTTGAAATCAAATATGGTTAGCAACCAAATCCACGTCACCCAACATTGCAGCCCTAGAGACCAACTACAAAGTTCTTAGTAGATGGTACTTGGTCCCCGCCAGGATCTCCAAATTCCACCTGACCTACCCTCCTAACTGCTTTCGTGGATGCACAGATCGAGGCACCCACTTGCATATCTGGTTGGATTGCCCGAAAGCACGTTGCTTATGGTATGAAGTCTTCCATCTCCTATCTACCATGTTCGATACACCCCTATCACCCAACCTGACAGTTGCTCTCCTGAATAGCAAACCTATGGCACTAACACACAGGTAATTTAAACTCCTACTTTTCGTTAAAACGGCGACCAAACAACCCATTGCAAAGGCCTGGAAATCCCCCACCCTTTCTATGACACCTGTTAAACTCAGGATCACACAGGCATTCATACACGCTAAAACTGAATCCATCTACCTTGACAAACTTTCCAAGTTTGAAAGACTTTGGAACCCCTGGTCTCCCCCCGGGCTTTGACCAGACATTGATAATCGATAATGGATGAAACAACCCCTTAGGACGTCATCCATCATACACTCGCCTAGATAGACACCCCCCTCTGGAGACTCTATTTCTGTCATCTTCCATCTTTCCCCCTCAAACTTTGCCCACTTTGGTTCACTTGTACCCACACACCCTATCTTTTACCTGATACTACCAACCGCTCTCCTACACCACCTCGAGCTAAATAGGAAGTCTCTGCTCCCCATCCCATACTAGGCCATATGTTGGGCCCCAGCAAGGCTAGTGGACCTTCCAACTTTCGCTGACTACTGCCCGAACCAGAGGTTGGGTGCAAAGATATCCTTTTCTATACTCTTCCCATCCCCCTCTTTCTCTTTCTGACCTCCACGTCCCTGTTCTATAGTCTGCAGCCTACTACCCTCACGCTCAATTCACCCTATCTGCTTGGGCTACAGACCACGCACCATTACCCAGTTGATATGAATTATTCTTGTTGTCATTTTATTCGTTGATTACCCATCTCCTATGTAGACCATTTTTCACCTAAGGTTGATACTTTTCTTTTTTCTTCTGTATTATAAAATATCCACTGTTGTATATCCTATGGTTCATCACCAATAAAAGTATTTTAAAAAGAAACAAAATTACGAGCCTTAGCTGAGTGTGCAGTACCTTCTGTTCAGTCTATATCTGGAGAATTAAAATCACCCATTATAATGACACTTCCCATCTTTGCCGCAATTCCAAACTGTGACAGGAGGTCCGCATCCCCCCTCTTCCCTCTGGTTAGGGGGCGTATAGCATATTCCTAGTATTACTTTCCCCTTGGTATCTTCCTTTGGTAGCTCTACCAATAAGGATTCAACCTCCTCCCTTGATCCACTAGTAATGTCATCCCTCACATTTTACTTGTACATCATTTTTTATATACAGGCATACCCCCTCCCCCTTTTTTGCCCTCCCTATCCCTGCAATATAGGGCATACCCCTGAATGGTAGCCAGCCAATCATGAGAGCTGTTAAACCAAGTCTCTGAAATTCCCACAAAATCAAACTCTTCTTCGCACAGTAGCAGCTCTAGTTCTCCCATCTTGTCCGCCAGACTTCTGGCATTAGTCAACAAGCCACATAGTTTTGTCCGGACGCCTACTGGTTCCTTGTTGGGTATTCCTAGTTTGCATACAGGATTTGTTGCACTACTTACCTCAGGTTTTGGTTCTTCATTTGGCCTACCACTGCTGCCCCCAATACTTCCCTCTAAACTTTGTTTTACTCTGACTATTTCTAAGTCTGGGGGGGGGGGGGG
>BLSH010022043.1:87886-102632 GCA_018402905.1 Glandirana rugosa
ACCTGTCTAATAACCCTCCCCGACCCTTCTGTATCGACAGTAACACGTACAACCGTGGTTACTGTTTCAATCTACTTCCACCTCACAGGATTTTCTAAAGTCCCTGGATCCTCCTTTCAACTTCTGATCCTGGAGGTTCCATCATAAGAGTCTTTTTGATACCCATGGAGCTCGGTGTGGTCTCTCCGTCGCCCTCTAATCCCTTCAATTGTTCACCGACTCTTCGACCACATCTTTCCTCCCAAAGTCCAAGGACCACTTTACCCGGTTAAAGAGTTAGTCGATGCTCAAGAAATCTTCCCTACCCCACGTGGATTTAGCCTTTCCACGTCTAGCCGACCCTTATTCCTACATTATTCCTTATTCTTTTTTGTTCGATCTCCCCGAAAATTTGATCCGTTGCCTTCCCCCCCCCCCTCCCAGGAACTTTGTTTTACTCTGACTATTTCTAAGTCTGGACCCTCCCCCCCCCCCTTCCGTTGCCTAGTTTAAAAGCCCCTCTAGCTTGTTTTTTCTTATTCCTTATTACATCCTTATTCCCAGCCGATCTGCACCTTTCCGATTTAGGTGCACCCCATCCCTTCTAAAGAACTCGTAGCTGATTGAGAAATTGGCCCATTTCACCAGGAACCTGAAACCCTCCTTTCTACACCAGCTTCTCAGCCACTTGTTAACTTCCCTAATCTCCCGCTGCCTCTCTGGTGTGGCTCGAGGTACCCATAGTTTTTCTGAGAATACTACCTTGGAGGTCCTAGTCTTCAACTTTCCTCCTAGGTCCCTGAAATCTTTTAGGACACTCCACCTTCATCTAACTTTGTCATTGGTGCCAACATGCACAATGACAGCTATGTCTTCCCAGCCCCTCCCAATAATCTGTCCACTAGATCCATGATGTGCTGAACCTGAGCGCCCGGTAAACAGCATACAGTTCGACGCTTCAGGTCTTTGTGACAGATTGCCCTTTCTGTGTTTCTAAGAATTGAGTCCCCTACCACCACAATCTGTCTTTCCTTTCCCCTGGCTTCATCCCCGCCCTCACTGGAGTTACTCCCCTGGCAGCTAGGGGCGCCACACTGCTCCAGCGATGCTGGTCCCTGACTGGTTTCTGCAATATCACACAACGTGGCGTAGTTATTGGCTTGTTCCAGCCCAGGATCAGCCTCCCTGACTCTTTCCCTACTACCCTTCCTAACTGTCGCCCAACTATTCTGCACTGGTGCCTGCACCTCTTTGTCTCCACCCACCTCTCTGGTGGCCCCTGCTGACACCTGCCGGGTACGATCCCAACTCTCCTTTAGTATGGAGAGTATTCTCGGTGTTGACAGCTGCTTCCTTAGATTCAGAACCTGGGGTTCTAGGGAAGCAACGTGCTTACATTTTGTACCTCAGTATTCGCCCTCGGATCGCATGATCAAGGAACGCATACATGCGACAAAATGTACACGTCTCCACACCCGTCGGGCATCGTACCCACTAATTTAATGGGGATTGGGGATTTTACTCTTTCCAATTAACTAACCACTAGCTGCCTGCCTCTAATACTCCCAGCGCCCGGGCACACAAAACGCACAACACACGTGTCCTCACAGCCCCTGGGCACCTACAGCACGTGTCCTCAGAGCTCCCGGGCACCTACAGCACATGTATCTTCACAGCCCCCGGGCACTCAGTATAAGTGTCCTCACAGCCCCCGGGCACCAACAGCACAAGCGCCCTCATAGCCCCCGGGCACTCACAATACATGTGTCCTCACAGCCCATGGGCACTCACAATACACGTGTCTTCATAGCCCCCGGGCGCCAACAGTACACGCGCCCTCACAGCCCCTGGCACTCACAATACATGTGTCCTCACAGCCCCCGGGCACTCACATTACCCGTGTCCTACGGTACACCGATCACTCGGCCCTCAGGTTCTCCCACAACACTCAGGTTCTCCCACAACACTCAGGTTCTCCCACAACACTCAGGTTCTCCCACAACACTCAGGTTCTCCCACAACACTCATGTACTCCCACAACACTCATGTACTCCCACAACACTCATGTACTCCCACAACACTCATGTACTCCCACAACACTCAGGTACTCCCACAACACTCAGGTACTCTCAACACACAGGTACTATGTGCCAGTTATTTCTACAGCACACATAGGGTAATTCCTAACAGAATTAGTTTCAATTAAGATACATTAATGCAACATCAATGTCTTTGTAAAATATGTGTGGGGGAAAAAAGGAAGATTTGACTTACTCATGGCTCCAGTGCAATGGCCACCATTAGACCGGTCATTTCATCCTCTCCACGCCCCCCCATCCCCCCCATGATGTCTGACGTCAGAGGGGGGCGTGCAGACGTGATTCCCCTTTGCACATGCTCACTGTGATCTTTAAACTGAAAAAGGCTCAGAATAACCAAGCCTCACTTCCAATACAGGAACCAGGAAGTGGGGATGCCATATACAGCTGGGCGTGCCCACAACCCTATACACCACCCAGCGCCCATCCCACAGCAAATCTCTGCCCGCAGGGCACTGGGATACACTAGCTGCAGAAATAAATATTGAGGGATGCATATATGTGCAAAAAGGACCAATTGAAGCGGTCCCCCTTGCACATGCTCACTATGATCTTTAAACTGAAAACGAGGCTCAGAATAACTAAGCTTCACCTCAAATACAGGAACCATGAAGTGGGGACGCCATACACAGCAGGGCATGCCCACAACCCTATTCACCAACCAGCGCTCATACCACAGCAAATCCCCACCCACATAGGGCACAGGGATAAACTAGCTGCAGAAATAAACGCAGAGGGATGCCCATATATGCAACAAGGACCAACTGAAACAGTCCCAGTGGGGCCAGACTGGCATGCATGCTGAATTGATCAGATAACACGCCAAACTGCTGCAATTATGTATGCCAACCGATCGAACCAACATGCATGCCTGGGGCCTCTGTATGACTGCCAGCAGCATGCCGTACCAAAACCCTGCATAGGAAATTGCAAGCTAAGATGTTGTATTTTCAATTATAATTTACCTTGTTAATTGACCTTTGGTTATTGCTGAACAATTCCTACAGCGACTGGTGTTTTGGAGAAGCCCCTCTGTGTCCACAACTACAACCTTAATATGGGATGGGTGGACCTCAATGACTAGTTATTGGCGCAGTACTTAATTGCCGTCTGGGGAGGACACATGGGAGGAGTGTAGAGCCGAGGGAGACGCCGCCCTAGGGACCGCCCCCCCTCACTCCTCCACGCCGAGCAGCTGCGTGTCAGGAAGACGAGTGACCCAGGCAGCCCGCATGGAAAGCCGCCGGTGAAGGGGGACGGCGTGTACAGAGGTGAGCGGAGGGGAAGGAGAGGGAGCAGCCGCAGTCAAAGGTGAAGCCTGGAGCGATATGGAGCATTGGACGGCTCCTGCCCCCCGGCCCCTGGGACGAAACAATTGATGGCAGCTGTACGGAAGGAGGGGCGCTAAGCCCCAGGCTACCCCTAGTCAAACCCCGCAATACCCCCGCCGTGACTGCCTCGGCTAATCACTGGATAAGGAGACACTGGATCCCAGACTGGATACCTGGAGGGAGAGCTAGAGGGAGAGGATCCACCAACGACAGAGATGGGAGAGATGAAGCCAGCGGAGCGGTAGCTATAAAAGGAAAACTGATTTATGTACTTAAAGTTGCACCTAATGTAGTAATGTAATGTAAGTTGATGCTCCCCTTTATATTGTAGGTCTCTCTCCCATCCCGCTACTTAGCAGACTGGGGAAGGTAATAATTCGAGAGAAGAGACTGTTTAAAAAAGACTATGAGAGAGAACTTAGTGTCTATAGCTACTCACTCGGATCTGATCGCGGTTATTCACGGTCACCCTTTGTTTTGTTTCTTCCTTCCTCTCCTCTGTTGCTTTCCCTCTGTTAAAACTCCCAGGCCCTTAAGCCCATGTACTTCCCTTGCTGGTATAATATTGGACCAGGATACAGGGCCCAAAATAAACCAAGAAAACAGAAGTCGGTGCAGACAAGGGCGGACTGACATTAGGGGCAGTGGAGGTTATATGGGATGCATGGGATACACAGAGGAAGAAAAACAGGAAAGAGTGGAGGAGGATACGGTGAAAACTAGTGCAACACAGGAATAACATAGGAGGATTCTGCCCCCCCCCCTTCTTCCCCTAGGCAAATACATAAAGAAATGAGGGGTAAAACAAACAAAAGTACAACGAGTAGAAGCAATCACCTAATAGGGAGCCCAGTGGGGATACAACGATATTTAGCGGCTGAATCCAATAATATGGAGAATCAAAAAAGCCCAATAAGGGAAGAGTGGTGGCTTTTCCTGGCCTGCTTAAAAGGGAAGAGAGACAGCCGAACAGCAGTAATGAGGTTCCCTGAAGATTTGAAAGAGTTTTGCGAAGAATTGGAAATCCAACCTCCACCGCTCCCAGGGTGGGAAGAGAAAACCCTCAAAGGGGCGAGAGGTTCGGATGAAAGGAGATGGACACGAAAGGGAGGCAGGCGGGGGGAGGAAGGGGGAGATAGATAAAGAATGAAAAGGAGATTGGGGATACTGAGTTGACCACCCGTATCTCTTGGATAGAAGGAGGTTAATATAGAAATAGAGGGAAGGTGTAAAGAGAAGGGGAAAGGCTGGGGGAGATGGGGACGAGGGAGGAGGGGCGGCGGGCGGGAAGACTCGAGTAATTCCTCCCAAAAGGCGTGGGTCAGAGGAGACACCAAAAATGGAGGGCCTCCAGACCCAGGCTAGGGACAGAAGAGAGAAGAGCTATCATTGGGAGAGGGGAAAGGGGGGGGGGGGGTAAAATGGATGGGAACCCTCCCCTGGAGAAAGAGAGGCAGAAGAGAGGGAATTTTTAGTATGTGAGACCCATGGAGAGAATAAAAATTATAACATATAACATCAGAGGATTGAATTCCCCAGAAAAAAGATACAAAGTAAATAGAGAACTGCAATATTTAGGGGGGCAGGTAATATGTTTACAAGAGACACACATTGCTCACACATCTGGAATAAGCTTAAGGTCTACTCAATTCCCTAACTGGTTCTATGGGGACTCTTCCTCGGGACGGGCAAGGGGAGTTGCTATAGGGTTTAGCAAAGAAATGGTGTTTAAAATAAAAGAACAGAGGGCAGATAGGGAAGGGAGATATCTGTTTGTGAGGGGGACTATGTGGAATGAGGAGTGGACCTTTGCGAACATATATGCTCCAAAAAAAAAGCAGGAGGCCTTCCTGAGAAAAACTCTAAAAAAAAATTGGAGGAGTTCAAAGGAGGGCATCTAGTATTGGCGGGAGATTTGAATTTATGCTTGGATCCACGGATAGACGCAACAGGGCACTTAAGACACGGGGCCCCTCATAAACAGAATATCATGAAGAAACTGCTTGGGGAATACCAATTAGTAGATGTATGGAGGATGAGCAATCCTGAAAGTCGAGATTATACCTACCACTCCACAGTACATAGCTCATATTCCAGATTGGATTACGTATTAATAGAACATCGCATGATACCTATGGTGAAGGGAGCTAAAATTGGGGCCACCACAGTCTCGGACCAAGCCCCGGTATGGGTCAGTTTGGAGACAGGAGTAGAGACAAGAGGGGAAAATACCTGGAAGCTAAATGAATCACTTATACAGGATCCAAATATAGTAGACATGCTAAGAAAAGAACTAGAAAGCTTTTTTGCTGTCAATGATACACCAGAAATATCCAGATCCCTCCTGTGGGAGACACATAAGGCCTATATAAGGGGGATTTTGATCAAAGTAGGAGCAGAAAAGAAAAAGGATAGGCTGGTAAGAATGGATACCTTATATAAGGAAATCCAGGAAATAGAAAAGCAGATTAAGAAAAGGGAAAGCCTAGAGAGACAAGAGGCACTTAGGAAGAAACAAGAGGAGCTGGCAGAATTGATAGAGGCAGATAGGAGAAGGGTAACTTACCTGGCAATGAGAGATAAATACCAATGGGGAAACAAGTCAGGGAAGTGGTTGGCGAGAAGAGCAAAGGAAAAAAAGACCCAAACCTTTATCCCAAAGATTAAAAATGAAGAGGGTAAGACAGTAAATTCCTCAATAGAAATAGTTAGAGTGTTCCAAACCTACTATAGCAGGTTGTATAAGGTAGACGTGACAAAAAGGGAGAAGGAGAAAGTAGGCCAGGTATTTCGAGAATATTTAAAAGATCTGGGGTCAGCGAAGACCCCCAATGGGGAATCAAATCAGCTGGAAGAACCTATATCAAAAGAGGAAATAAGGAGTGCAATAAATAGTATGTCCCAAGGGAAGAGTCCAGGCCCAGACGGGTGTACGGTCCTGTATTATAGGAAATTTCAGGAGATCCTGGTCCCAAAGTTGTGGGAATATTTCAATAAGCTAATGGAGGGAGAGGAAATAAGGAAAGAGTCATTGATGGCACACATAACCCTTATAGTAAAAGAAGATAAATATCCAGCATTGCCAGAGAGTTATAGGCCGATATCCTTAATAAACATGGACATGAAAATCCTCTCTAAAATTTTAGCAGATAGGCTGAAACAGATTCTTCCAGGATGGATTCATGAAGACCAGACTGGGTTTGTGATGGGAAGGGAAGGAAGAGACAATTGCCTTCGGACACTGCTGGCCTTACAAGCAAAGGACAGAAGGGAAGCCCCAGTCGTACTCATGTCAATAGACGCCGAAAAGGGGCTTTATGTGGGAAGTGCTGAGATGGATTGGAGTTCAGGAAAGGATGATGAAGTGGATCTCTGTCCTGTACGCTTAACCGGTGGCGCGGGTGAGAATGAATGGGAGATTATCATCAATAGTGGAGCTGTGCAACAGAACGAGGCAGGGGTGCCCCCTCTCCCCAATTCTATTTGTGATGACTCTGGAACCCCTCTTGGAGAGGATACGGAGAAATGAGGGAATCAGGGGGATAAGAGTCAGGGAGAGGGAGCACAAAGTAGCAGCATATGCTGATGATGTTTTATTATATATTACGGAACCGAGTACCACAATACCTAAAATAATGGAAGAATTAGATCAGTATGGTAAATTATCAAACTTTAAAGTAAATACCGCTAAAACAGAGATACTGAATATCTCATGCCCAAAAAAAGAGCAAGAAAAGGTTCAATCAAAATATCCCTTTAAATGGCAACAGGAAGGAATGAAATATCTAGGAGTAAAGTTGACCGTGTCTGAAAGAGCATTATATGTAACAAATTATATCCCTTTATTGAATAAACTAAAAGAACAGCTAAATAAATTGAGAAGGGCAGGCCTGACGTGGATAGGAAGAATAACGGCAGTCAAAATGTATATACTGCTGAGACTACTATATATGTTTCAGATGATCCCTATTGCAATCCCGGCAGACTTTTTCAAAAAACTAAGAATTATAACATTAAAATATATTTGGGGCAAAAGACAACCCAGGATAGCCTATACAACAATAACGAGAGGGAGGGGGGTTAGCGGTCCCGGACTTTAAAAGATACTACCAAGCGGTAATCACAGCCCGAATAGCAGAATGGATTCATAATAAAGGGGACAAAGGGTGGGCAAATATTGAGAAAATACAAAGTAAGGTGGATTTGGGGAAAATAGTCTGGATACCGAAAAAATTTAGAAAATTAGCGAACTCCACAAATAGTATCACAAGGAACAAGTTAAAAGTATGGGACACAATAAATAAAAGGTATAGATGGGAAAATAATAGCCCATTAATTCCGCTACTGAATACCGAATACTTTAGACCGGGGATGGAGGAGTATATGTATTTTAGTCAGTGGGCAAAAAAAGAAGAAATAACCTTAAAAGATATAATGGTGGGGAACAGGATATTCACATATGAGGAGATAATAAAAGAATGGGGGAAGAAACCACTGTATAGATGGAGATACACACAGATACAGCACTTCACACAGACACTCCCGCAACCCTTAAGGGGGATAGGGGAAAAAAAGGGGGGAATTTCAAAAATATATACAATATTGAGAAAAGAAACCGAATCAGAGATGCCACCCTATATAAAGAAATGGGAAAAAGAATTAGGGATAGTCCCGGAAGGAAAAGACAAAGAAAAAATCCTGAAGCTAGCAAGTACATCGGCAAGGGACCAAGGGACAAATGAAATTAACTATAAACTAATAGCTTGATGGTATAGGACACCCCAAAGGTTGGGAAGGATAACCAGTGGGACCTCCCCTAATTGCTGGAGAGGGTGTGGAACACTGGGTACCTTCGCGCATATATGGTGGGATAGCCCCAAAATAGTGGAATATTGGAAGGAGATAATTGAAATAATAAACAAAATTACAGGGAAACAAATAGAAAGGGAGGCATGGGAATGCTTGTTTCACGCAACAAATGAGCCGATAAGGGAATACAAAAATACGCTGGTCCCGTTCCTTCTGAACGCAGCAAGGAGCCTGATTCTGAGACTGTGGAGATCCCCAGAAGCCCCAACGCTGAAGGAGTGGATGAGTAAAGTGGAGTGGATGAGGAAGATGGAAGGATCTATATGTAAAGAGGAAGAAGCCCTAGATAAACATCAAAGTAAATGGGAGAAGTGGGAGGAATTCAAAAGAGAAAAAGATAATGAATTAAACATGGGATAAAGAGGTAAAGGAGGAATAGGAAAAGAGAGGGAGTAAGAGGAGGAGGAGGAGGGGGAGGGGAGGGGGGGAGATATGGGTAGGAGATAAGAGAATAGAAGAAATGGGAAGATGGGGAAATAATGCCCCTTCTTGAGTTTTCCCGTGTTAGTGTGTTTTTAAAAGAAGGGTGGTTGAGACGCCTTGATTTTTTCTAAACAAGTAAAAATAATAAAGGTTTAAAAGAGAAGAGTACCACAATGATGAGACAAAAGCCATAACCTGCATTTTCCTTTTCTCGAAGGACAAGGTGAGAGAAAAAGTAGGAAAGGAAAAAGAAAGGGATGGAGAAGGCAGTCTCTGAGGGGAAAAAAAAAAAAAATTGCCGTCTGTATACTGTATTTATTCCAATTAGCTCTGCTGAACGCTTATGTGCTATACAAAGTATCAGGACGGACTGGATCCTTCCTTAAATTCCAGGAAGAGATCATCACAGCCCTTCTGCTTCCAGATGGTGTTGCACCCCATCTTCCCAATTCAAATGCAGGCTGCATGGGCGGCATGTTCCGCATGCCATGCCTGGTACCCCTTCTCAACGAGCACCCCAAAGAAGATGTTGTTTCTGCAGACAATGCAGATACAGGTGTGACACCTGTTGCTGTTGTCCCTCCAGTCCTGTCCAGCCTGGTCTTTGCATCGCTGACTGTTTACAATGCTTCCGCATGCTAGTTGAGTATTAGCGTAGGGTACAGCACTACACAGCTATAGGGCACTGTAATAAGGACCACGTACCTGATAGTTGAGCCTGTCTCTTGTAGGAGGAGACCTCTCATACAGCCCTGGCTCAGAGCCCACTGGAGTGGGGACAGTGGTCTCGTGAGCACAGCGAGGTAGGAGTGCCTCTTGTCAGCAGCTGTAGAAGCAGAGCCTGGAACACTGGATAGCAGACGGGCTGGGATAGCAGCAGCAGATCAGCAATCACAGTAGCTGGATGCAGGCAGAAGAGGCATGAGACAAGCCTGGTCGGGCACGTATCAGCAATCAGGCAGAATCAGTAGACAAGAGATGGTCGGAGAACAGGCCGGGTTCAGTAACAAGTATCAGGTTGGCAGAAGAAGCAACGTCAAACAAGCCGGGTCAGGATTGAAGAAGGTACAATGGTCTAGGCAAGCCGGGTCGAGCAGGTAGTAGATTAGGTAGCAGATAGCAGTTATCAGGAACGGACTAGCTGCAGATCAGACAGCACTTAATCCAAAGTCTGACTTCCTTTTAAAGGCCCATGTGATGTGCTAACAGAGATTCTGGGTCCTAGAGTCCTCCTGCTCTTGGTGTCCTGACAACATTCCTGCGCATGCATACATGTGCACGCTTCCGAACGGTCATGGGAACCTTTGTTTGAATCCATGCGTGCGTGCACACAAGTGTGCGCGATCGCAACGCTCATCTGGATCCCTGATAAGCACACTTTCATTGGGTCTCCAAAGCTGCCACCACATTTTGAAAGACCCGAACCTTTACTTTTACTGTTACAAAAGAAAAGCGTACCAAAAAATAAAACATTTTTAAAACCAAAATTTTTTTATAAAAAACAAAAAAAAAATATAAAAGAAAAAAGCCGAAAACAGTTGTCGGTTTTCTTGTTCTGCTCTCTCTATTGTTTTCTCTCTATTCTCTCTATTGTTCTCTCTCTCTATTAATGTTTTTTTATCATGTTTTCTTTGCAGGTATGACTTTTTTTTTATACGTTACTGTTTACTGTGTTTTTATTATTATTTTTTTGCTTTTCAGGTACGCCATTCAGCTGCAGCACTGATTTATTTATCTTGACAGCAACAGCGCTTGCTCCCACGATACGTAAATCAGCGACTCCAGCGTTGTAGGAGGTGATGTCACCACCACAGTTAAAAAAGAGCATATATGCCTAAGCATAGGAGCAGGGGGTTGACATAGGAGCGTTTGCCCCTATGCTCCGGCATATATTTTTAGAACGGTGCTATGCCCATCATTAGAAGTGGGTGGATGGAGGGAGGTTTTCTAATGGTGGGCTTAGTCACCAATTGATTCTTTTTTTTTTTTTTTCATTCAACCCACAGGCTGCATGAAAAACAGACAATATATGCCCAACAAGGACCAGCGACATACTAGTATGTTGCTGGACTTTGAGTGGTTGTACCGGAATCATGCCTGCAGGTATAGGTATCATCATATTATTATACAGGATTTATATGGCGCCAACAGTTTATGCAGCGCTTTACAACTTGAGGGTAGACAGTACAAATACAATACACTTAAATACAGTGGGAATCAGAGGGCCCTGCTCGTTAGAGCTTACAATCTAATCTTGTTATTGTTCTTTTCAGCCGGTGGTAGGCTTTCATGTAAAAGCAATCCCAGTGGCTAATAAGCCGCTAGATTGCTTTTTCAAGCAGTGGGAGGGAACATTTTCCATGGTTTTGTCAGGCTCTCCTGTCCAACTGGGGAATGCAAGAATGCAGCCAGGGGTTCTGCCAGCTGACCATAAAGCTGCCCGAAGACTAGAATGGCTCCAATCATCTCTATGGCCTTAGAAAAACTGGAAGCTACGAGCATTTCATGACCTCGGTTTTCCCGGATATAAACCGTGCCATTGGGAAAGCATCTTATCACACCGATCTTGGTGTGGTCAGATGCTTTAAGGGATGAGGAGAGATCTAGAGTCTAATAGACCCCAAATTAAAAAAAAAAAATACCCGCCCACTACCTCTTTTTATCATAGGGGATATTTAAATTCCCTGTGATAAAGATAAAAATAATTTAAAAAAAAATGAAAGGGACAGTGTAAAAATAACATAAAAAGCAAAATGAATAATTAAAACAAAACAAAAATGCACCCGTGTCCCCCCGTGCACGTGTGCAAAGGTGAACGCAAGCGTCGGGCTTGTGTCGTATGTAAGCAGCAATTGCACCATGCATGTGAGGTATCACCACGAACGTTAGATTGAGGGCAGTAATTCTAGCAGTAGACCTCCTCTGCAAATCTAAAGTGATAACCTGTAAAGGCTTTTAAAGGCTTTTAAAATTTATATAGTTCATCACTGCTGCTGGGTGTGCGTAATTTTAAAGCATGTTGTGTTTAGTATCTATATACTCGGCATAAGATCATCTTTTATATTTCACCAAACATTTGGGCAATATGGTGTGCTTTTGTGCATTAAAATTCAAAAAGTGTTGTTTTTTTCCCCCTAAATAATTGCGTTTAAAAAATCGCTTTATATAAAAATATAAAATATATATATAAAAAATACTTTGTGGGGAAAAAAAATTGAAACACCCCCCATTTTAATCTGTAGGGCGTCTGCTTTAAAAAAATATATAATGTTTGGGGATTCAAAGTAACTTTCTAGCAAAAGTAAAAATATTTTTTCATGTAAACAAAAAGTGTCAGAAAGTACTTAGTGGTTCAAGTGGGTAGAATAGTGGGTGATGTTGGGCATAAGATGCCAGGACAGTTCAAAACACCCTTTTTGGAAAGTAGTCTCCCCAAGCTCTTTGCTAAGAGGCATATTGAGTCCATGGAATATTTTATTTTTTGTCACAAGTTTTGAGAAAAGTGACTTTTTTTTTGCACAAAGTTGTCACTAAATGATATATTGCTCGGACATGTCATGGGTGTATGTATAATTACACCCCAAAATAAATTCTGCTGCTTCTCCTGAGTACGGGGATACCACATGTATGGGACTTTTTGGGGCATAGCCGCGTTTGGGGGGGGGGGTTGCTATCTGGGCATTTCATGGCGCCTCCGAAACTGTAATGGGTAGTGAAAAGTGAAATCAAAAATGTACGCCCTTAGAAAGCCTGAAGTCGGTGATTGGTTTTCGGTGTCCTGTACACGGCTAGACTGCCAAAAAGTCTCACATGTGGTATCCCCATACTCAGGAGAAGCAGCAGAATGTATTTTGGGTGCAATACCACATATACCCATGGCATGTGTGAGCTATATATTATTTAGTGACAACTTTGTGGGGGGGGGATTGTAATTTTCACCAAAATTTTGGCAAAATATAAAATATTTCATGGACTCAACATGCCTCTCAACAAATAACTTGGGGTGTCTACTTTCCAAAATGGAGTAATTTGGGGGGTTTTGTGCTTCCTGGGCATCTCTTGGCCTCTGACACTGTGATAAATAATTTGGAATGAAATCAAAAGTTTACGCCCTTAGAAATCCTGATTGATTGGTTTTTGGGGTCCCCATACTCATGAGAAGTAGCAGAATGTATTTTGGGGTGTAATTCCACATATACCCATGGCATGTGTGAGCAGTATATCATTTCATTGACAACTTTGTGTATTTTTTTTTGTAATTTTTCAATCACTTTGGGGCGGGGGGGGTTGTACTGCCCTTCCTTTATAGCACCTCAGGAAATGAATGAGGCAGTCATAAAATAAAAGCTGTGTAAATTCCAGAAAATGTTGCCTAGTTTGTAAACGCTATAACTTTTGCACAAACCAATAAATATTTGCGTATTGACTTTTTTTTTTTACATGAGACATGTGGCTGAATGCATTTTTGAAAAAATGTATGACTATAATTGAGTAAGTATTTTTTTTTATAACAAAAAGTTAAAAATATAATTTTTTCAAAATGTTCGTTCCTTTTTTGTTTATATCACAAAAATAAAAAACGCAGATGTGATCAAATACCACCGAAAGAAAGCTCTATTTGTGGGGAAAAAAGGGACGCAAATTTCCTTTCGGTAGAGCATTGCATGACCGCGCAATTACCAGTTAAAGAAATGCAGTGCCAAATTGTAAAAAGTGCTCTGGTCATTAAGGGGGTAAATCCTTCCAGGGCTGAAGTGGTTAAGTTAAATTCATTTTTCTTAAGTATTTCCATAACTTCCATAAGTTGTTCATAAGTACCACCCCAAATTAGGAGTACGTCCTCTATATAGCGATTCCACGAAACAACGTGCCCAAAGTGGTCAATTATGTCATTGCGAGAAAATAATTTGCGCTCCCACCCCCCCAGGTACAGGTCGGCACATGAAGGGGCACATCTTGTCCCCATAGCCACACCCTGCACCTAGAGGAAGTGGGAGCCACCAAACATGAAAAAGTTTCTGGTCATTATGAACCTTAGTAGCCTGATTACAAATTGATTATAATCTCTGGTTGTGTGGCCCCCTTCTGACAAATGATTCAACAAAACTTCCAGACCTTTATTGTGAGGGATGGAGTTATACAGACATTCCACATCAATAGCTGCTAGGCACGCCCTTGAGGGACGTGAACTTCACTAATGATTCTCAACAAGCCAATTGTGTCCTTGACATGAGAACAGTGCTTTAACATGAGGATTTAAATATTCGTCAATTAACCAGTTCCCACCCTTTTATAGGTTTTAACCCCCTCATAACCGGGCGGTGACCTCAGTTACGTTTTAGCGTGCGTTTGGGTCAGCGTCAATCCCAGGCAGGGTCAGCTAGTAGCATATTATCTGAACATATCAATATCTGTGATCAGATCTGTATTAGCGTCCCCACTAGATTAGTGTGTTAAAAAACGCTGCGTTAATGGGATCAGCCCAGATACCTGCGTTTAGCCCCTCCGCCCAACCTAGCCCACCCAATGCAGGATCAATAGATCACTGACACTTACAAAACACAACACCCATATCTGCAGCATTCGCAGAGATCACGCCTGATGCCTGTGAAAGCTGACAATGATTTTGGTAGCGACTTGAAACAGGCTCTGTCAACCAGGTGCGCTTTTTTGCCTGTGAGTCACACTAGTGTACTTATAAATTTAGAGCCCAAAATGTCAAATCAGATGTACACTAGTGAAGAGGCCTACATGTTGCTAAGTATGACAGACGAGAGTGATGGGGAAGCCTCACTGTCAGATTCAGGCTCGGCATGCGAACCCGTAGGTCAAGATGTATAAGCTACTGTATGTGACAGGGCCACAGGCTATACATGTAGTTTTTTTTTTTTTTTTTTTAAAGTATATTTTATTGATGTTTAAGTGCAGTACAAAGATTAATAAGGTAGATACATTGTAATCGAAATAGGAGCAGATGCCGACATTCAGAGGATAATTCAATACAATGTACGTATATTCTACAAACCAAAATATAAGGGATGGGGG
>BLSH010022043.1:107802-127996 GCA_018402905.1 Glandirana rugosa
ACCATGGGGAAAGACCTATTCGCACTGTGTGGTCCAAGGTGTTTTAGAACGGTCGCGAGGGATGCGTCAGATCCGTAGGAAGGCCGAGGTGCACTGATAGAAAAGGTACCATTTGGTATTTTGATGTACATACTGAAGGCCAAGGCCGCGGACTACTCCTCCCTCACTTCTCGTCGCCGAGGCCTGGGGTAGACGTATATTTCGGACGGTTGTGGACTTAGTTCGTTTAAACTGTGGGGTCGAACAGAGGGACTGGGAGTCGTTGGTAGGCCCTTGGGGGAGTCTCTACCTGTTCAAACAAGAAGTGCCGCGCGGGCGGTGCGACGGGCAGAGGGCTTGGCTGTTGCGCGGGGGAAGTACCTGTATAGGTTGGGACTGAACCGGAATGGCGGCGGTCGTGTCCCCGCACGAGGCTTCCGAACGAAGGTTCGCTGCAATGGTGTTTTCCGAACGAAGGTTCATTGCAGCAGCGTTTTCCGAACGAAGATTCGTTGCCGCGTTGTCGGTTCGGGAGACGGGCAGCGTGGCGGGCGCGCCGTGAAGAACAAACTTGTCCATCTCTGAGGGGGTTCCCGGATGGTTGCTGAGGGTCAGGGAGACAAGCTGGGGTGTCAAATTTGCTTGATTCAGGTGTTGGCAGGCTTTATATGCAGATGGGGTCCGGAGCCGCTGCTCTTCACTCCCTCCTCATCAGGCGCCGGAACCGGAAGTCATACATGTAGTTTTATGGTTTACCATGGAAAAGATAGTCACGTGGAGCCGGAAGGATGCCTAGACTGCGTAGGGAGCGCTGGCAAGATTTTGTGGAACCTGGTGTGTCACGCTTATCCAGAAAGGGGTACCATTTGTATGTGGACAATTACTACTCAAGCGTGCCACTTTTTAGTCATCTGTTTGATCAAGTTTAAGTAGAATCCCGACTTGGATGGGGGGAGAGAGTCTGCTTGAGAAGTAGTAATTTGCTCATGGTGAAATGGAGGGATACAAAGAATGTTTTCGTTCTTTCCTCCATTCACACAGACACGGCTGTCCAAATTGCAACAGTGACTGGTGTTGTAGAGAAACCCCTCTGTGTCCACGAATCTAACCTAAATATGGGAGGGGTGGACCTCAACGACCAGTTATTGGCACCGTACTTAATTGCCCGTAAGGCCAGATGCTGGTACAAAAGTGTCTGTATACCTATTTCAATTGGCTTTGCTGAATGCTTATGTGCTATACAAAGCATCAGGATGGACTGGATTCTTCCTTAAATTCCAGAAAGAGATTGTCACAGCCCTTCTGTTTCCAGATAGTGATGCATCCCATGTTCCCAATCCAAATGCAGTGAGCCTGCTGGATGGGCGGCATTTTCCGCATGCCGTTCCTGGTACCCCTACCAACCGTACCCCCCAAAAAAGATGGGGATACATGCCGACAACGCGGATACAGGCGTGACACCTGATTTTATTGTTCCTCCTGTCCTGACCAGCCTGGTCTTTGCACCGCTGACTGTTTCCAGCGCTACCATACACTAGTTGAGAATTAGCATAGGGTACAGCATTACACAGGTATAGGGCACACTGTCACAGGGTCTCCAAAGATGTCACCACATTTTTAGTGACCCTAACCTTTACTGTTAAAAAAAAAAAAAAAAGCGTGCCAAGAAAAAAAAATAAAAACCAAAAAAAAAAAAAAAGGCAAAAACCGTTGTAAGTTTGTTCTTCTCTCTCTTGTTTTCTCTCTATTCTCTCTCTATTGTTAATGTTTTTTTATGCATACCTGTAATGTTTTGTTACTGTTTTTTATCATGTTTTCTTTGCAGTTATGTAATTTTTTTATGTTATAGCTTACCTGTAATGTTTTATTGTTACTATGATTTATAGTGCTTTCTTCTTAGCAGGAATGTATTTTTTTTTATGTTACGGTTTACTGAGTTTTATTGATTGTTGTTTGCTTTTCAGGTACGCCATTCAGCTGCAGCACTGATTTATATATGGTGACAGCGACAGCGTTTGCTCCCACCATTTGTAAAGCAGCGACTCCAGCACTGTTGGAGTTGATTTCACCACCACAGTTAAAAAAAGAGCATATATACTGGAGCATAGGGGCAGTGGGTGGAAATTGGGGTGGATTGCCCCTATGCTCCGGTATATATTTTTTAAAAGGGCTATGCCCAGCATTAGAAGTGGGTGGATGAAGGGCACTTTTCTATTGGAGGGCATACCCACTGATTGATTCTTTTTTTTCATTTAACCCACAGGCTGCATGAAAAAAAAAGAACATTACAGCATATGCCCAACAAGGACATACTAATATGTTGCTGGTCTCTGAGTGGTTTTCTCAGGCTCTCCTGTCCCATCGGGGAAGGCAGGAATTTCGCCAGCTGACCATAGAGCTGATCAAAGACTAGAATGGCCCCAATCATCTCTGTGGCCTAAAAAACCGAAGGCCATGAGCATTTCATGACTTCAGTTTTGCCGGATATAAACCGCACCATTGGAAAAGCACCTTATCACACCGATCTTGGTGTGGTCAGATGCTTTAAGGTCTGAGGAGAGATCTAGAGTCTAATAGACTCAAAATTAAAAAAAAAAAAGATATGCAAAACTACCTATTTTTTATCATAGGGGATATTTAAATTCCCATGATAACAGTAGAAACAATAAAAAAAAATGAAAGGGACAGTGTAAAAATAAAATAAAAAGCAAAATAAATAATTAATAAAAAAAAACATGCACCCCTGTCCCCCCGTGCACGCACGCAAAGGTGAATGCAAGCGTCGGTCTCGTGCCATATGTAAACAGAAATTGAACCATGCATGTGAGGTGTCACTGAGAACGTCAGACCGAGGGCAGTCTCTAAATCTTAAGCGGTAACCTGTAAAGGCTTTTAAAAATGTATATAGTTTGTCGCCGCTGTGCGGGTGTGTGTAATATTTCAAGCATGTTATGTTTAGGGTCTATGTACTTGGCATAAGATCATCTTTTATAATTCACCAAACATTTGGCAACTTTTGGGTAATATAGTGTGTTATTGTGCGTTAAAATTCAAAAAAGTGTTTTTTCAATCACTCATTGACAGACGCAGCCTCTTGTTCTTGACATGTGGGGTTTATGCAGCTTTCACTAGGAGTTGACTAGGCAGAACGAAGTTCAACTCAAAGCAAACACAGCCCCTCCCAGGGGGCAGTCCTCACTTCGCATAACCCCTCCAGCCCTGCTTCAGAAACTCAGTTTTTTATGCCTAGTGCAAGGAGTTGGACATGCCTGCTGGGATCTGTGGTTCCCCATTCTTTTTCCTATTTTTTTTATTTTTTCAAGAAATCTGGCAGGTCCGCTTCGGGCAGCTACCCGCTGCGCCCGTCTGGAGTGGTGAGTATGATCCCCCCACCCCCCCCCTACGTTGGAGGGCGGGGGATTAGGGGGGGTGACTGGTGGTGCCCCCCTTTTCCGTCCGCTAGGGTCTGGCCGTTCGCGGTCCGACCGTTCGTTCGCTTGCCTCCCCCTTACCTGGAGCTGTAGTCCTCCCTGCCTGCGTGGGTCCCCCTCTGTGGTAGCGGACGCCACCCTTCTGGATCCGGCTGAATGGTCGAACGGCCACCATTTTCCTGTGGCGACCATGTGTTGTACACGGCCGCCATTCTCCCGGAGCCGGCCGTGTGTTGGCTCGGCCGCCATTTAATTGTAGCCGGCTGCATGTTTCATTAGCGGCCACCATTTTGTGGTGGCCAGCCGCAGTATTCGGCCTCTAGTGCCTATGGCAGCCATTTTGGTGTGGTCCACTGTATGCTGAGGGGCGGCCCTGCTTCTCCTGCCATGATTACAGGCCAAAAGAGAACTCCTGACACGTGGGGATCATGAGCAGAGGGACAGGCAGCTACAGCAGTACAGCTCCTGGGGCGGTGGGTGAGTCCTCCTGGGAACCTCTGAGGGCCCCTAGGCGGCGACTGCGGTGCGGTTTTGTGTTATACCGGTGTTGCACGGGGTGCAGGCTATGGCGGCTGAAGCTGGGGCTTCCCAGCCAGGGGTCTCCGGGGAGGACCAGGCAGCGCTGGGACTGGTGGTCCAGCTGCACACCTTGACGGCCCTCCTGGAGGGATATTTCTCCCAGGCGGAACCGATCCATGACCGGGGGGTGGCGACTCGGAGCCGGAGGGGGGCTCCGTGGTGTCGGGGACCCCCCTGGAGCTGTCGGAGGGAGAACTCGGGGGCCCTCGGATGAAGAGGAGGAGCCCTCGGGGGCCACCGCAGCTCGTGAACGGGCTCTGGTGGGCTCTTTGGTTTCAGCGGTTCGTGAGACGCTGAAGCTGGGCCCGGCTGCGACCCCGGGGGCGCCGTATGCTTTGGGTCGCATAAGCCGGCCCGGGCGCCTAAGGCGTTCCCCTATTTTTCGTACATTGATCAGTTCATTTACAAAGAGTGGCGGCGTCCTCAGGGGTCGTTCGCCATGCCAAAACATTTTTCTGTGCGTTATCCCTTCGAGGATACCCTGCTGCAGAAGTGGAAGTCCCCATCGGTGGCCCTCCTGAACGAGGCGACCACTATCCCGATGGAGGGCTCTCCATCCTTCAAGGACCCGGCCGAAAGGAGGACTGAGGCGGTGTCCAAGGCCATGTTCCTGGTCGCAGGGTTGGCTATGCGGCCGACGATGGCATCTGCGCTGGTGGCACAGGCGCTTACGGAATGGGCGACTATTGTGCACCAGGCTTTGGTGACTCTCCAGGCCCCTCCAGAACCTGTGCAGATGACAGACCAGTTGATTCAGGGACTTAAGTATCTCTGTAATGCGGCCCTTGACATGGCCCTCATGTTGTCTAAATTGTCCTTGTTTGCAATCGTCATTAGACGTCTGTTATGCCTGAGATGCTGGTCAGGAGATCAGGCGTCAAAGAAGGGCCTGACAGACCTGCCCTTTGAGGGGGGTTGCCTCTTTGGGGCTTCCCTTGACTAAATCATCAAGGATTACACTGAGGGGAAGAGTATGTTTCTTCCGGAACCCAGACAGGGCAAGGAGCCCCGGTGCAGGACGGGCCCTTCCTTCTCTGCGCAAACGAGTTTTTTTCGTGCACCGCGCACCTCGAACAAGGGTTCTCAGCCCCCCAATGCCCCCGCTGGGGACCAGAAGTGTCCCTGGCAGCGTAAGTCCGAAAAGGCGGAGAAGTCCTTCTCCGCATGATGGGTCTCCCCACCTGCAGTTCGGGTGGGGGGGCGGCTCTTACGGTTCGCGGACCGGTGGACCTCGCGCATCTCGGATGTCTGGGTACGCGAGGTGGTTTTGTCCGGGTACAAGATAGAGTTCCGTACCCAACCCCCGGACAGGTTCTTCGCCTCCAATCTGAGGAATGGCTGCAGGCCTTCTTCGGGGCCGTGCACGTCCTGCTCTATCAGGGGGTGATTGTCCCGGTTCCTGCTACAGAACGTTTCCGCGGTTTTTATTCCAATCTTTTTGTGGTTCAGAAAAAAGATGGGGTCAGGCCTGTCCTGGACCCGAAGGCCCTCATCTTCCTTGTGAGGACGCGAAAATTCAGAGTGGAATCTGTCCGCTCTGTGGTGGCGGCTCTTTGGCAAGGAGATTTCCTTGCCTCCCTGGACATCAAGGACGCTTATTTACACGTGCCCATATGTGTACACCACCAGTGCTTCCTGCGCTTTGCGGTGGTGGATCTCCACTACCAGTTTGTGGCCCTTCTGTTCGGTCTGGCCTCAGCCCCTCGGGTCTTCAGCAAGCTCCTGGCCCCGGTGCTGGCTCTGCTGAGGTAGAGGGGCATAGCGGTAGTGGCATATCTCGATGATCTCCTCCTATGGGCGGAGTCTGCCTCCGCCTTGTCGGAAAGTCTGGACATCACCCTTGGTTTCCTGCAGGACTTCGGCTGGGTGATCAACCTTCCGAAGTTTGTGCCTGTCCCGTCGCGCCAGTTGGAATACTTGGGCTTGGTCCTAGATACGGAGCGGACAAAGGTATTTCTCCCTGCCGCCAAGGTCTTAACACTCCAGGGGGCGGTGCTGGCCCTGCTGTCTCAGCGTAGGTCGTCTCTCAGATTTTGCATGCGGGTGTTGGGGCTGATGGTCTCTTCCTTCAAGGCGGTGCCTTATGCCCAGAGTCACACCCGGCCCCTGCAGCGGGCAATCCTGCTGCGGTGGGACAAGTCTCTGCTCTCCCTGGATCGGGCGATCAGTTTGGATCACCGGACTCGAAGCTCCCTCACCTGGTGGCTTCGGGCCCCGACCTTGGAGCAGGGGAAGTTGTTTGTTCCCCTGGACTGGATGGTGGTCACGACAGATGCCAGAAGCTGGATCAGGGAGAGTGGTTCCTGCATCCGGAGGTGTTCCGCCAGATTTGTCAAAAGTTGGGCACGCCAGACGTGGATCTCCTGGCATCCCGGCTCAACCGGAAAGGTGCAGGCCTTCGTGAGCAGAACATGGATCTGCTGGCAGACATGGCGGATGCCATCGTGGCTCCATGGTCTCTGTACCGGCTGCTCTATGCCTTCCCTCCACTCCAGTTACTCCCACGCCTGCTGCGCAGGGTAGAGGCGGAAGGGATCCCAACCATTCTGGTAGCGCCAGATTGGCCTCGGCATCCTTGGTACGCCGACGTGGTGTGGATTGTGGTCGACGTCTCCTGGTGGCTCCCTCTTCGCGAGGACCTGCTCTCACAGGGGCCCATCTTGCACCCTGCTTTACCCTCGCTGGCTTTAACAGCCTGGCTATTGAGTCCCAGGTGTTAAAGGATAGGGGACTCTCGGAGTCCGTCATTCCCACTATGCTCAAGGCACGTAAAGCCACTTCGCGGAAGATCTATCACCGCACATGGAAGGCCTACATTGCTTGGTGCGAGGCGGGGGGTTGGAACCCCCTGTTCTTTCTCGGTTGCTCGGGTGCTGGCCTTCCTTCAGCAGGGCCTAGATCACAAGCTGGCATTGAGCACGCTTAAGGGGCAGATTTCTGCCCTGGCAATTCTTTTTCAGCGTCCCTTGGCGACGCATTCCCTGATCCGTACCTTTGTCCAGGAGGTTTGTCATGTCTCCCCCCCAGGTTCGGTCGCCTTTGGCGCCATGGGACCTTAATCTGATCCTTTCTGTGCTACAGAAGCCGCCTTTCGAAAATATCAGGGAAATTTCCCTGCAACTGCTCTCGCAGAAATTGGCTTTTCTGGTGGCAATAACATCCTCTAGGCGGGTGTCTGAGCTGGCGGCTCTGTCCTGTAGGTCAACATACTTGGTCCTGTACAGGGACAAGGCGGTCTTGCACCCTTCTCCCTTCTTCTTACCGAAGGTGGTCTCTTCGTTTCACATCAATGAGGACATTGTCCTTCCTTCGCTGTGTCCGCACCCGTCTCATCCTAAGGAGGTTGCCTTGCACTCCCTGGATGTGGTTAGGGCGTTGCGGGTGTATCTGGCAGCCACGGCCTCGTTTTGGAGGTCCGATGCGTTTTTTTCGCAGTGGATGGGCCGCGCATGGGGATGGCGGCCTCCTCTGCCACCATTTCCCGTTGGATACGTAAGACAGTGACCCGTGCTGATGCTGTTCGGGGCCAGGAGCCCCCCTTTCCAGTCACGGCTCACTCTACCAGGGCGATTAGTAATTCCTGGGCTTTCCAACACCAGGCATCGGTTTCTCAGGTGTGCAAGGCGGCCACTTGGACCTTGGTGCACACTTTTTCCAAGTTTTACAGAGTTGATGTTGCAGCTTCTTCTGATGCTGCTTTTGGTCGCAAAGTTTTGCAGGCTGTGGTGTGAGGCGCATCTGGCACCTCCCGGAGAACTCTGTTGTTCATGTCAAGAATGAGAGGCTGCGTCTGTAAATGTACAATTGAGAAAATAGGATTTTTTGACTTACCGTAAAATCCTTTTCTGAGTTTATTGACAGACACAGCACCCATCCCTCTTTGTTTGAGTTTGTACTGCTTGCTACGAACTGATTTGCTGAAGCAGGGCTGGAGGGGTTATGCGAAGTGAGGACTGCCCCCTGGGAGGGGCTGTGTTTGCTTTGAGTTGAACTTCGTTCTGCTTAGTCCACTCCTAGTGAAAGCTGCATAAACCCCACATGTCAAGAATGAGAGGCTGCGTCTGTCAATGAACTCAGAGAAAAGGATTTTTACGGTAAGTCAAAAAATCCTAATTTTTTTCCTCCAAAAAATTGCATTTGAAAAATCGCTGCGCAAAATACTTTGTAAAAAAAATATTTGCAACACCCACCATTTTAATCTGTAGTGCTTCTGTTTTCACAAAAATATGTAATGTTTGGGGGGTTCAAAGTAATTTTCTGTAACAAAAAAAAAAAGTATTTTTTTATGTAAACAAAAAGTGTCAGAAAAGACTTGGTGGTTCAAGTGGTTAGAAGAGTGGGTGATGTTGGGCATAAAATGCCAGGGCAGTTCAACCCCCCCCCCTCAAATTACCCCATTTTGGAAAGTAGACACCCCAAGCTATTTGCTGAGAGGCATGTTGAGTCCATGGAATATTTTATTTTTTTGTCACAAGTGTTTGAAAAATGACTAAAAAAAAAAAAAAATTACCCAAAGTTGTCACTGAAATGATATATTGCTCACACATGCCATGGGTATATGTGGTATTAAACCCCAAAATACATTCTGCTGCTTCTCCTGAGTATGGGGATACCACATGTGTGAGACTTTTTGGCAGTCCAACCGCGTACAGGACCCCGAAAACCAATCGCCACCTTTACGATTTCTAAGGGCGTAAACATATGTTTTCCCCCCACACTACCTATCACAGGTTTGGAGGACATGAAATGCCCAGATTGCAACCCCCCCCCCCCACCCCAAATGACCCCATTTTGGAAAGTAGACACCCCAAGCTATTTGCTGAGAGGCATGTTGAGTCCACGAAATATTTTATATATTGCCACAAGTTTCGTAAAAATGACAATTTTTTTTTTCACAAAGTTGTCAATAAATGATATATTGCTCAAACATGCCATGGGTATATGTGGACTTACACACCAAAATACATTCTGCTGCTTCTCCTGAGTACAGGGATACCAATATTCAATGGGCTTAACATGCCACTCTGCAAATTTGGGCAATACATACATTGTCGGTATTTTAGGTTCTTTTACATCAAGGAATTGCCATGTGGGTTTAGCAATGAGATTCTGCCAGAATGCTTTAATGATGATTTTTTTTTATATTCTGCACAATAATGGTCTATATGAACAGCAGATATAGGTCTATACCACTCCCTATTATTCAATATTCATAATCACCAAAATCCATAATGACCAAGTTGCCCCCTTTGTCCGCCGGCTTCACTATAACATTAGTGGTGTTTTGAAGTTTCTTTAAGGCTTCACACTGCTTTCTTGTCAAGTTCCTAGATCTTGTTCCCTGCCGTTTTGTTTCCTTGATCTTTTATATCCATTGTATCTAAAACCTTTATCCCAAAAAAAAAAACTATTGCTGTAACTGCTTTAAAAGTGTCATCTAAAATTCAGCTTTAAATTGTCGTCACTTATGTAACGTCTATCTAAATCTACTAGCCCACCTAACACTACCATCTAAATGTACTAATCCATCCAATTCTAACCTCTCCAAGGGCAGCTATTTTTCTCCTCTGCAGATACAGTGGAGTAGTGAATGTAGCCGCCCTAAGGCCTCATGTACACTACAGCTGCTAAACTGAAGTTTAGGTACAGTTGGCCATTTTTTTCAGCAGCCACTGAACTCTCCTTTTATGTCTACATGTACACTTGGCCGTTTATAGTAGTTGAGGTTACCGGCATTTTACTGAACGCAGAAAAATTTCATTCATGACTGTAGTTTACTGACATTTCAAATGCCAAATTCTTGTAACCGTGGTTTAAAGCGGTAGTAAATCCATCCATTTAACGGTTTAAAAAGGAGTTACATTTCCGGCACGTGCCGGAAATGTATCACTCCCATTGGTTGTGCTCTAAACCAAACTTTCAAACCATCCAATGGCTGGTGTCATAGCTGATCACATGTGCAGCATTGTGGCAGTTATAGATTAAACAGAGGCCAAGATGGCAGCTTCCTTGGCTGAAAATGATAGGAGAGTTTACTACCACTTTAAGTTTGACTACGACAGAGCTTGTTTTGTGACAACTGCCCTTTTTTCACAGTTTAATTGCAGGGGCAGCAAGCACCCTTCTCAATCTTTCTCTGTGTGCAAGTATGTAGCCATGGCCCGACCCCTAGAGGCCTACTGGTGACCTCCAGAGTCAAGGAGAGCTGACATCCATCTTCACATTGTGGGTTCCTAGGCATAGTGGGTGTAGCGCAGATAGAATAAGTTGGGCGCCAGTCACTTTGTGAATGCAAAAAGAGATTTATTGTCTCTTAACAGAACTGCGGAGAGAGGGTTTAGGGCCAGGACACCCTTAGGCAGATGCAAAGCAATTGGCAGACTCTGAGACAAAAATAGGAATAGAAGGACCTCTATACAGTTCAAGGGCCTTTAAGCTGGATTTCAGCAAACTGTATCTGTAGACCGCTGTCTCCTATAGCAACTGAACTTGTAACTTCAATGCAGATCCGTACACCTAACTCGGTGTCCCCTGTTGCAGATCTTCTCTTACATCTCAGTCTCCCACTGTAGATCCTCTTACTGAGCTCCCAGTCTTTCACTAGACTCTTCTGATCCAAGCCGCCGCTGAATCCCTTGAGCGTCTTCACAGCTAGCCCGCTTTGGCTTTCAAGTGTCACCCACACTGTCCCGCTTGGTTCCTGACTTAACTCTTCAGCTAACCTGCTGAATCCTCTGCAAGCATCACCCGCACTGTTCCGTTGGGTCGCTAGCTTGACTCTGCTGAAGCTTTCCCAACTTTTTCACCGTCCCCGGTTAGTGAAAAAGGCTGCTCTGGTACTTCTTCAGTCTCCACTGAACCTGGCCTCTGATAGCATGGAGAGATTGTCCCTTGCTGGCGACTGTGTCCCCTTTACCTCTGACTCTGGTTCTTGCTTGCCTCTGGCAACAGAAGTGGTCATCTGACGGCAACTGCTTTCCTTCACCTGTGATCTGGTAACCCCTCAGGCAGAAACTCTTCAACAATCAGCCTCCCCTCTAGCTGAGCCTCTATTCATGTGGCTAGGCCTCAGGCTCAACCTTCAGTTGCTGCAACATATACAGCCCCCAGGCCTAAGCCTGGGGCTGGAAAGAACTCTGATCACCTGATTCCTACCCCTTAAATAGACTATCCCAGCATGCAAAGTAGCTACTCTGATTGGCTGAGAAAATATGTCTATCATAACCTGCCGATTCCGTCCAGTGGTTCCCTCCAGTTTCAGGATCACATATCCCGGCCTCCCTGCTCATTGTAAGCATCTTGACCCAATATTCTCTATTTTTCTTTTTACATGTTGGCATTTCTTTACCAACTCATATCTCATACAGATAATTGCATGCCTCCCACTCCTGATAAAGTGTTCTGATTAACACGAAACACATAGAGTACTGATAGGATGTAACTATATTCAAGCTTACCATCATTGCACACCGTTTACAATCCTTATTATAGTTATTATTTTCTATATCTTTCTATATGGAGGCATATTCCTTACTATGGCAATTGGACCCTGCTGCTATATTGTTTTCTCTTACGTTCACTGACAGACGCAGCTCTTCCTTGACATGTGGGGTTTATGCTCATCCTACTAGGAGTTGACTAGGCAAAAAAAGCAAAAGGATAGGCTGGCCCCTCCCAGGGGGCCATCCTCCCTTCAGCATATAATCCCCCTGCAGTGCATAGCATATCAGTTTTTAATGCCTAGTGCAAGGAGTTAGACCTGGCTCCCTGATGGGACCTGCGGTTCATCTTTTTTGCTTCCGTTTTTTTATTTTTTTAAAGACTTCTGATGAAGACTGCTATCAAGAAGCCGGCTGGGGCATAGAGGATATCTAGTATCCTGTATTCCCCAGTGCGGCCAACCGATGCAAGCTAACCCTTAGCTTTGGCGGGGTCCGCCGCATCGTACCCGTTCCATGTGGGTGGGCCAGTGGTTAAACACCACTTGCGTTTAAGAGACCGGGCTGCGCTCGCGTCCAGAGACACCGTTTTGGCCTGCAGCATCCCTCCCCTCCCCTCTGAGGGGAGAAAAGTCTGCTACCGGGTGGGGGGTTTCAGGGCCACATTTTTTTAATGGATCCTGCCTGGGCTCCCTATCCCCCGCACCGCATCCCCACGCTCGCAGCCGCCATGTGGCGATCCGCCGCCATTTTGCGGCGGATCGCCATCATTTTCTAGCGATCGTTCGTTGCAGTAGCCACGATCGTTCATTGCAGTAGCCACAATTGTTCGTTGCCGTAGCCGCGGGTGTGCTGTTCGGCCTCTAGTGACCTCTTTGGCGGCCATCTGCCGTAGTTGCGGCCTGGTTTGCTTCGGCTTGGACCTCCAGCGATTCGTTCGGCGGCCATTTTTTTTGGTGATCCATGATTTTGGATAGCACAGCGGCATTACAGCGTAATATAAGTGGCGGGCTGCGCTCCTACTGGGGTTTTGATGAGGCTGCACTGTGGGGGTGTCATGGCCTTTGGGCCTAGCAAGGACTCAGGTGGCACAATGGCGACTGAGCCTGTGGGTTCTTCCCCGGTGGGGTCCATGGAAGCGCAGGCTGTGCTGGGACTGGTGGTTCCCCTAGTCCAATTGACTTCATTTTGGGGGAATTCTTTGCCGGGGGGTACCGAGCAGTGCCAAGGGGATGACTAAAAAGCGTCCACCCCCTCCCCCTACCTCCTCTGGGGAGAAATCTGAACCGGAAAGGGGCTCGGTGGTCACAGGGACCTCCGTGGAGCTCTCAGTTGGTGAGCTGGAGCCTTTGGACTACCTACGTTTGTGGGTCCGTTAAGCCAGCATGGACACTTAAGGTTTATCCTTATGTCCACTTTTTTTGACACTGTTTGTGTATAAGGTATGGCGTTAGCCACAGAAATCCTTTCACTGCCTAAGCAGCTCTGTACGGTTATCCCTTGGTGGATAGTTTTTTACAGAAGGGGCGTCCCCCGCAGTGGACTCTCCGGGGCTCGCCTAAATAGGCTGACAACCTTTTCTTCGGAAGGGTCTCCATCCGTTAAGGATCCGACCGATAGGCGGACGGAGGCGATGCTCTAGACATGTTCTTGTTAGCGGGGACGGCCATGAGACCGGCTTTGGCGTCGGCCATGGTGGCATAGTCGCTTACGGATCGTGCGACTGAGTTGCACTCTGGATTGGACTTCAGGTACTCCCCGGAGGCTTTGCAGCGGGTTGTACACCTGATACAGGGTCTACGGTACCTGTGTGGCATAGCCTTAGACCTGCTGTCGAAGAGGTCTGATTTTTTTTGCAGCCATTGTAAGACGATTGCTGTGGTTACGCTGTTGGTTGGGTGACCACGCGGGGGGGAAGAGTACGTATTTCTTCCAGCACCACAACGGCGGGAGTACCGCCGTAAGCATGATCCTTCCTCTTCGGGCCAGAGGCGGTTTTTCGTACACCCGATACAACGGGCAAGGGCTCAGGCCTCGGCAAGGCTGCCTTGGGGGTCGGTAAGTGGCCCTGGCACTGCATGCCCGAACAGATGGAGGACAAGTTCTCCTCCGCATAGGGGTTGCCCCGCCTGACTTTCGGGTGGGGGGGCCGACTGCTGAGTTTAGCAGACTGGTGGACCTATCACATTTCAGACCGGTGGGTCAAGAAGTGGTGTCCCCCTGGAACAGGTTAGAGTTCAACACTCTACCCCCAGACAGGTTCTTCCTATCGAACTTGAGGCCCCTCCGGGGCGTCGGGAAGTTCTTTTAGGGGCGGTTCAGACGCTGTCCAAACAGGTGGTACTTGTGCCGGTCCCTCCATTGGAGAGGTTTTCCACGGTTTTTATTCAAACCCTTTTTGTGGAACCCAACAACTAAGGTGGGGTCAGGCCAGTTCTGGACCTGAAGGCGCTCAATCACTTGGTGAAAGCGCAAAAATTCAGGATGGAGTCTGTACGCTTGGCCGTGGCCGTCCTTCACCTAGGGTACTTCCTGGCGTCTCTGGACATCAGGGACGCTTATCTGCATGTCTCATTGGTCTTTGGCACCAGTGCTTCCTGCGCTTTGCGGTAGAGGATCTACATTATCAATTTGTGGCACTCCCCTTCGGCCTGGCCTCAGTCACTCGGGTCTTCACCAAGCTATTGGCTCCGGTGCTGGCTCTGTTGAGGCTGTGAGGCATTACCGTGGGGGCATACCCCGATGATCGGCTCCTGCGAGCGGAGTCAGCTTCGGCTCTGGAGGATAATGTTGTTATCACCATGGCCTCGATGAGAGATTTCGGCTGGCTGATCAGCCTGCAGAAGTCGGCATTGACTTGGTCTTGTCGACTGGAATATCTGGGTCTAATTATGGACACGGAGCAGGCGAAAGTGTTCCTTCCTCCGGCCAAGTTACTGACGCTACAAGCAGCAGTGTGAGTCCTGCTGTCACGTCGGTGGTCCTCCTTACTTTTCTGTATGCGGGGCTCATGGTCTCGGCAAACTGATCAAATTGGACAACAGACCAGGGGGTCTTTTTCCTGGTGGTTTTGGGTCCCGGCCTTGACATTGGGGAAGTCTTTCTCCCCCTGCCTTGATCGATAGTCGCGAGGGACGCCAGCCTATCGTGCTGGGTAGGAGTCCTGGCACAGCTGTCTGCTCAGGGTCGTTGGTCGGCACAGGAATATCGCCTTCCTATAAATGTGTTGGAGCAGAGGGCAATCAGGCTCTGTTTCTCCCACTGGGCGACAAGGCTGCGTGGCCTCCCTGGTCAGGTTGTCGGACATTGCCACAGTAGTGGCGTACGTGTCCGATCAGGGCAGAACATGAAGCTCGGCAGCAGCTGTGGAAGCGGCCCACACTCTAGGGTGGGCAGAATCTCACGTACCGGCAATCTCCGCCATCTACATTCCAGGCGTAGAAAACTGGCAAGCAGACTTTTTCAGTAGCCAGACTCTGGATCAGGGGGAATGGTATCTACATCCAGAGGTGTTCTGCCAGATCTGCCACAGGTGGAGCACGCCAGACGTGGTCCTGCTGGCGCCCAGGTTCAATCACAACGTGCAGACCTTCATGTGCAGGACAGGTCTCCGTTGGCGGCGCCACGGACGTTCTGGTAGCGCCTTGTTTTCAGTACAGGCTGCTTTAGGTTTTTTTCCCCTTTTCAAGCTTCTACCGCGGCTCCTGCGCAGGATAGAAGTGGAGGGAATCCCGACAATCCTGGCGGCTTCGGATTGGCCTCGGCGCCCTTGGTGCCCTTGGTGCGCCGACGTGGTGTGGATGGTGACGGACGTTCCCTGGCGACTTCCGCTTCGTGAAGATCTGCTCTCTCGGGGACCCATCCTGCACCCTGCTTTGCCGTCGCTGGCTTTGGCGGCTTGGCTATTGAGTCACAGGTCTTGAGGGATAGGGGGGTCTCTGACTCCGCGATCCCTACCATGCTTAGAGACCGTAAGTGCATTTCGTGCAAAATATGTCATCGCACCTGGAAGGCTTACTTTGCCTGGTGTGAGGTGGGCGGTTGGAACCCCCTCTCTTTTTTTCCATGGCTTGGGTGCTGGTTTTCTTACAGCAAGGCCTGGATAACAAGTTGGCTTTGAGACGCTCAAAGGCCAGATTTCGGCTCTGGTGATTTTTTGCAGCGTCCATTAGCGACGTTGTATTAATCTGTACATGTACACGGTGTACGTCATGTGGCTCCTCAGGTTCGGTTGCCGTTGGCACCGTGGGTTTTAAAGTTAGTACTATCCCTACGGCATAATCGCCATATGGGCAGATCAGGGATATTTCCTTACAATTGCTCTCACGAAGGGCGGTCCTTTTAGTGGCCATTGCATCCGCTGGGCGGGTGTCTGAGTTGGCAGCGTTGTTTTGTAGGTCTCACTACTTGGCTCTTTATAGGATAAGGCGGTGCTGCGCCATTCTCCTTTTTTCTGCAAAAAGAGTGGTTTCCTCTTTTTCTCATGATGAGGACATTGTTCTACCTTCATTGTGCCCACACCCGTCGCTCGACGCGGAGATTGCTTTGCATTCCTTGGAGGTCGTAAGGGCATTACGGGTGTATTTGACGGCTACAGTTCCTTTTTGGAAGGCTGATGCCTTGTTTGTTTCTACCGAAGGTGGTCTCTTTTCACATTAATGAAGATATTGTTCTTCCTTCATTGTGTCCGCATCCTTCACATCCTAAGGAATTTGAGTTACATTCAGTGGATGTTGTGAGGGCTTTGCGGGTGTATTTGGCAGCTACAGACTCCTTTCGGAAGTCTGATGCGTTGTTTGTACTGACGGACGGTCCGCACAAAGGCGGCCTCATCGGCCACTGTTTCCCGTTAGACCGATAGACCGTGACTCATACACTCATGCATATTCTGTTCGGGGCAAGGTACCCCCTTTTCCAGCCACGGCTCATTCTACCAGGGCTGTTAGCACTTCCTGGGTTTTCAGACACCAAGCCTCAGTGTCACAGGTGTGCAAGGTGGCTACTCGGGCCTCGGGGCACACGTTTACTGAGTTTTATAAAGTTGATGTATCCACATCTTCAGATGCTGCTTTTGGCCGTAAAGTTTTACAGGCGGCTGACGCCTTCTGAGGGTTTCTGTTGGGTACAGTTGTTGTCGTTTACCCACCCCTCTTTACTGACACAGCTTTGGGACATCCCTACATGTCAAGGAAGAGCTGCGTCTGTCAGTGAATGTAAGAGAAAAAGGGATTTTATTAAAACTTACCATAAAATCCTTTTCTCTGAGTTCACTGACAGAAGCAGCACCCACCCCTCTGTGTTGCGTTTGTACGGCTTGTTACGAACTGATGTGCTATACACTGCAGGGGGATTATATGCTGAAGTGAGGACGGCCCCCTGGGAGGGGCCAGCCTATCCTTTTGCTTTTTTTGCCTAGTCAACTCCTAGTAGGATGAGCATAAACCTCACATGTCAAGGAAGAGCTGCGTCTGTCAGTGAACTCAGAGAAAAGGATTTTACGGTAAGTTTTAATAAAATCCCCTTTTTTAGGGTGTGTGTGTGTGTGTATGCGTGTATGTATATATATGTATGTATATTTATATATATATAATTATTTGTAATGCTATTGATATCCCTCAATTTTACATGCTCATGAACTGCAGTGTACCTGTTTTTATATATGTAGTGGCTTTTAATGTAATTCATACTTAGTGAGATTGTATACCCTCTATATAGTTGTGCTCATAAGTGTCATGAAACAATAGTAAGCATTCTGTCTTGAAACCTAAGCAAACGTTCATGTCTTATCTGTTGCCTACCTTTGCTGCATGTGTACAGTTAACCGCTTCCCCACCGTGCGCCGTCTTTTCACGGCGGTAGTGGGGGAGCCCTGCTCGAATCGCCGTAAATAAGCGGCGATTCACATTTGGCCACCAGGGGGCGCGCGCACCCGCCGCACTCCTGGGGAGTGTGCCCGCGGCTCGGGCGGACCCGATGTCCGCCGGCGAGCCGCGATGAGCGGCTACAGGGAAAGAACGGGGAACCGCCGATGTAAACACGGCGGTTCCCCGCCCTGTCAGTGGGGCATGAGAGATCTACTGATCCCTGTCACTGGGATCAGTTAGATCTCTCATGCCCATGTTAGCCCAACCCCCCCACAGTAAGAACACACCCAGGGAACACTATTAACCCCTAGCTCTCCCCCTGCAGGTTAACCCCTTCACTGCCAATGACATTTATACAGTAATCAGTGGACATTTAAATTTCTGATCGCTGAATAAATGTCATTGGTCCCAAAAAAGTGTCAAAATGTTCCGACATGTCCGCTGCAATATCGCAGTACCGCTAAAAATCGCAGATCGCCGCCATTACTAGTAAAAAATAAAAAAAAAATAAAAACCCCAGAAATGAATTCTCACCATCCGTAAACGCGGCCACTTTTGCGCAAACCAATCAATAAACGCCAATTGCAATTTTTTTTATCACAAATATGAGGAATTATGTAAATCGGCCAAAAACAGTGAAAAAAAATGTTTTTTTATATTTTTTTTTGGATTTGAATTTTAGCAAAAAGTAAGAAATTTGTTTTTTTTTTTTTGCAAAATGGTCGCTCTTCTTTTGTTTATAGCGGCGATAAGAAATGACGCAGAGGCGATCAAATACCACCAAAAGAAAGCTCTATTTGTGGGGAAAAAAAGGACGCAAATTTTGTTTGAAATTTTGTTTGGGTACAACGTCGCACGACCGCGCAATTGTCAGTTAAAGCGACGCAGCGCCGAATCGCAAAAAGTGCTCTGGTCCTAAAGTGGGAAATTCTTCCGGGGCTGAAGTGGTTAAAGGCTGGTCCTCGCTCACCTGCGAGCTTTAGTAGGCCTTCCTCAGCTGGCCTCCGCCCCAGGCCTTAATTGGTAACAGGATATAAGCCTGGCAGTACAAGGCTGCATTGCTGATCAACGTTTCTTTGTGTTTGGCTTCAGTGTGATTGTCTCCTTTGGTTGCTTTGAGTCTTATCCGTGTTTTGATCCTTGGCTTGTCTGACTATCCCTTCCTTCCTGATACCTCAATCTTCGGCTTGTTCTTGGTTTCTGTCTGCTTGTAGCCCTGACCCTTTACTATTCCTCTGACTATTCTTGCTTATTCCTGTACTGCTGCTTCCCCTCTTCCATCTGTAGCCAGCTGAGTCTGAGCTAGGGGACACGGGGGTCGCAACCTGGATCCAGTTGCAGCCAAATCCATACTCACCACCAGAGGCTCTGGTGAATACCCACTGGCTCTTAGATTCCGTGCCCTGGGGAATCCGATGCACTAGCTCCCTGTGTTCCAGTGTCTGTGCTCTAGGGGACCCTCTCCCTGTATCAGCCGGTACTACTCAGCAGCAGTCAGCCGTAGGTCCACAACCTTGCAGTGCACATCGCAACCTTAGCGTGCGCTCCACACTTCAGTGGTGCGATTCTTGACCCCTGGTGCCGTGAAAATAAGTTTACATACCCAGGCAGAATTTATAATTTCTTGGCCATTTTTCGGAGAATGTGAATGATAACACAAAAACCTTTCTTTCACTCATGTTTAGTGTTTGGCTGAAGCCATTTATTATCAATCAACTGTGTTTACTCTTTTTAAATCATAATGACAACAGAAACTACCCAAATGACCCTGATCAAAAGTTTAAATACCCCAGTTTTTAATACCGTGTATTACCCCCTTTAACATCAATGACAGCTTGAAGTCTTTTGTGGTATTTGTGGAAGAGGCTCTTTATCTTCCCAGATGGTAAAGCTGCCCATTCCTCTTGGCAAAAAGCCTCCAGTTCCTGGAAATTAGTGTGCTGTCTTGCATGAACTGCACGTTTGAAATCTCCCCAGAGTGGCTCAATGATATTGAGGTCAGGAGACTGAGATGGCCACTCCAGAACCTTCACTTTATTCTGTTGTAGCCAATGCCAGGGTCGACTTGGCCTTGTGTTTTGGATCATTGTCATGTTGGAATGTTCAACTACATCCCATGCACAGCTTCTTGGCTGATGAATGCAAATGTTCCTCCAGTATTTTTTGATAACATATACTGCATTCATCTTGCCATCAATTTTGACCAAATTTACTGTGCCTTAGTAGCTCACACATCCCCAAAACATCAGCGATCCACCTCCGTGTTTCACAGTAGGAATGGTGTACATTTCGTCATAGGCCTTGTTGACTCCTCTCCAAATGTAGCGTTTATGATTGTGGCCAAAAAGCTCAATTTTGGTCTCATCACTCCAAATGACTTTGTTCCTGAAGGTTTGAGGCTTGTCTCTGTGCTGTTTGGCGTATTGCAAGCGGAATACTTTGTGGCATTTGCATAGTAATGGCTTTCTTCTGGCGACTTGACCATGCAGCCCATCTTTCTTCAAGTGCCTCCTTATTGTGCATCTTGAAACAGCCACACCACATGTTTTCAGAGAGTCCTGTATTTCACCTGAAGTTATTTGTGTATATAAAGCCCAGTGTACTATATTATTCTGAAAAAACGATAAGGTACCTACATCCCGATTTATATTGAAACTATGTTGTCCCTTCAGTGAGAAATGGGACCAACCACAAAAGAGGAAGAGGGGCTGTGGGACTTTCCTGGTACCACAATAGGCTCACAAACTTCACATTTATATAAAAAAGAATTTTTATTTCGTACAAACATAACAGTTATCATTTACAGCTATATGCATATACATAGCATCACGCCTATGGCCTACCTGTAGTTCCAACCTGGTTCACCAAGGCCTACAGTCTGATGTTCCCCGGGGCGAGCATG
>BLSH010022043.1:155262-174865 GCA_018402905.1 Glandirana rugosa
TCTCTTACATTGGGGTGATTTTCTGTTATTTCCCTAAAATAATTTTGAATGGCATTTTAGGAAAAGAGGCTCAAGTGACTGTCTGCGTCGAGAAGTACTGAAACACCCCAAAATACAAGCAGGATGGTCCTCAATTGATCCGTCCCTTTTCTTAGTCGACCGGGGAGGGGACCCCCGACAGGAGAAAAGGATGTAATTTGGGGGGAGTGTCTTATCGAGAGGTCAAACACTCCTGGTAGGACGAACATAAAACCCCACAAAGTCATGAAGAGCTGCGTCTGTCAGTGAACTCGGAGAAAAGGATTTTACGGTAAGTTTTAATAAAATCCCTTTATTGTCTTTTAGTGGGGTTACATTCTCTCCAGGCATCTATTAAAGAGTGCTGTTGCAATAGCTGTTGAAAGGAAAGTTTGGCTGGGCTAGCGGAGGGAGTGGAGGGGGACTTATCCAGAAAAGGGTATATGACCTGGTTAGAATCACCACAGATCAGGAGAGTCCCTTTCTTGTGTGCTTCTACCACTTGGAAGAGGTGTCTGAGGAAGGGCGTGGGATTGCGATTAGGGGCATAATACAAGACCGCCGTGATTTCGGTGTCTTGTAGTAGTCCTATCAAGATAAGGTATCTCCCTTCAGGGTCCTTGATCTCCGCTTTAAGGGTAAAGGGGGTGGATTGATGGAAGCCAATGAGGACTCCTCTTTTCTTGGATGTGGCCGAGGCTGTGTAGAATTGTGGGTAGGCTGGACTTAGAAATTTCGGTGAACTACGGTCTGTAAAGTGGGTCTCTTGTAGGCCTATGATGTGTGCGTTCAGTGAGGCAAACGAACGGAGGGCCTTGCGCCTTTTATTGGGTGAATTAAAACCCTGCACATTGAGGGTAAGTATGTTTAAGGGGGCCATGGCTGGAGAGTGGGATGGAAGTTATATGAAGAAGTTAATTCTGTAGCAAGTAGTGCTTCCTGGTGAGGATTCAGAGGAGTGTAGAGAGAGATAGCAGTAGTAGAGGTTAGCAGGTAGAAAGATAGGAAGGAGAGGGGGTGGGGAGGGGGATGTGTTAGAGTACCGTCCAGGCAGGACAAAGGGGCCTGCATGGAGGGAGCCAAGTTGCTCAAAGGGGACCCAATCTGGGTAACCTGAGAGCAAGGGGGGAGGCTGCAGTGACAGGCGGCTTTGGGCCTACCAGCATGGGGTCAAGCAGAAAATGGGAATATAGATCCCTGCGATGGAGCTGGCGTGTCTGCGCTAAATCAAAGCTGTTTAGTTCAGGCTGCCGGAGCTGGGTTATTGATTAGTCCGGGCGGTATATGGTTAACAATTTGACGGCAGGGGGTGTATTGAGTGATGTCTAATAAAGAAAAGAGGGAAGAGTGCCATCTAGAATGACAGTGGCCTTCTTTTCTGGCCTCCTTTGGATAATGGGTATTCCGGATTTCTCCAGGGCTATAGCACATTATAATGTTGGCGGAAGTTCAGAAAGGTATGGATGTTCCTGAATGTGGGTGGCATTGGCGTCAACAGGTTCATGCGTCTAGCCTAGGAAAAAGATATAAAAGAGGAGGTAGGGGTCAGGAGGATAGTCTATGGGGCGCTCTTGGTGTGGGCAGCTCAACTATGGGTGCCAATGCACGTTTAAAGGGGTTTGAGGTGTGGGTCAATGGGTTCGGACGGTTCAGAGCCAACCCCCGATCCCCCTAGGGGGTCCGGGGGTGGGCTACCAAACCCCCCAGAGGGCCAACGGGACTTTGCGGTTATTTGGCAACACTCAGCGTTTGCATTGTGGTATGAAGCCAGTAGGGCTAGTGTGCTCAAGGGGGGAGGGTAACACAGGTGGTGGAGTGTGTGAACCAACTTAAGTATTTGAAGAAGGGGCCGAGTGACCGGGCCCCCCACCCAGGGGTGAAGGGGGGCCCAGGCCCCCGGAAACCCGTTATAAGCTGAGTAATAAACCATGAAAAAACAATGAAGAAACAATAAAAAAGGGTAAGGTTACCATACGGGAGTGTTCATTGCAAAACAGTTCAAATGGATCCAGTTCCCGAATGGACTAGAACAGTAGTAGGCAGTTCAGGCTTGTACCTGGAACAGTTATGACAACCGACAGTTTTCAAAGAGGACTTGGGATTAATCTGTACCTCCGAAGGAATTCAGTCCATGGAGTCTTGCTGGTCCTGGGTGGTTGGGACGTATCTGCCTCTTTTGGAGGTGGAAGCAGGAGAGGCTGCGGATTTCTGCGGAGAGTTGGAGGCTGATCTGCGGCGTGTCCCTGTTGTTGGCGTTGCAGGGCTGGGGGAGAGACGAAGGTCATAAAGTCTTTCCCGGAGTTCCTCCGATGTCCTGCAGGTATATTTGCGATCTCGGTATGAGAAGCGGAGGGAGAATGGAAACCCCCAAGAGTAGGTGATTTTGTGGCTCTGCAGTATCTCTAGGAGTGGCTTAAGGGCCCGACACTTGTCAATAGTAGACTTGGAGAGGTCAGGGAATAATGATAGTTATGGCCTTGGAAGGATAGTGATCCCTTCTGGCGGGCGGCTTGTAGAAGTTGTTCTCTGGTGCGGTAATAGTGCATTTTAGCTATTATGTCACGAGGCGGGCCGTCTTTCTTGCGTGGGGCCAAGGCTCTGTGCACTGTCAATCTCCAGGCGTTCAATGGCGATGTTATGTGCTAGCTCTTGAAAAAGAGCAGTAACAGTTGACTGGAGATCAATTATGGACTCCGGTAGTCCTCTGATACGGACATTAGACCGCCTGGCCTTGTTCTCCTGATCTTCAATTTGTGCTTGCAGGGTGGCATTAGCTTCTCTTAGGGCTTCCAATTCATCATTGTGGTTTGATATATGGGCCTCTAGTTCATCAGCTCTGGTTTCAAGGTCGGATGTGTGGTGACCAAGTTCCCTGATTTCCCTAGAAAGCTTCTCAGTAATCTGGTCTCAGGTGTGCTGCAGGGCCTTGGTCAGCATCCGTTCAAACTGCTGTAGGAGCGGTTCTTCCGAGGACCGCTCCCTCAATGTAGGGAGGGGGGTGGCCAGGGATTCGGCATCTGACTCACCCTCATCTGGATGTGACACCGGCTTCTTGTTATGGCGTCTCAGTGTCCTCATGGAGCTGCTGTTGTTGCTGGGAGAGACAGGCGGCGCCATCTTGGGCGCGGCCCGGACCAGGATATCTTGGATTGACTTGTTCCGCGGTCTGTGGTGGGAGCTCCCCGCTACCATGTTCTGGTGTGCTGGTGATCGGGGTGTTCCAGAGGTGGCAGCGGCAGTTATAGACGGCATCTAGGCACGGTGTGGCTGGTTAGATGGCCCGAAGCCGTGCGGAGCTCTAGCAGGACATGTCCGTCGTCGAGAGCTTCGCGCATGCGCCCCCAAACTTTCACTTTTTAATACATGGTTGCAAATCCTTTGCAGTCAATTACAGCCTGAAGTCTGGAACGCATAGACATCACCAGACGCTGGGTTTCAGCCCTGGTGATGCTCTGCCAGGCCTCTACTGCAACTGTCTTCAGTTCCTGTTTGTTCTTGGGGCATTTTCCCTTCAGTTTTGTCTTCAGCAAATGAAATGCATGCTCAATCGGATTCAGGTCAGGTGATTGACTTGGCCATTGCATAACATTCCACTTCTTTCCCTTAAACTCAGGTTGCTTTCACAGTATGCTGCGGGTCATTGTCCATCTGCATTGTGAAGCGCCATCCAATGAGTTCTGAAGCATTTGGCTGAATATGAGCAGATAATATTGCCCGAAACACTTCAGAATTCATCTTGCTGCTTTTGTCAGCAGTCACATCATCACTAAATACAAGAGAACCAGTTCCATTGGCAGCCATACATGCCCACGCCATGACACTACCACCACCATGCTTCACTGATGAGGTGGTATGATTTGGATCATGAGCAGTTCCTTTCCTTCTCCATACTCTTCTCTTCCCATCTCTCTGGTACAAGTTGATCTTGGTCTCATCTGTCCATAGGATGTTGTTCCAGAACTGTGAAGGCTTTTTTAGATGACGTTTGGCAAACTCTAAATTTTATTTTATTAAATGAGGTGCATGAATGGGGGTGTCTCCTTGTCTAGTTCCTCAAAAGGTATTGAAAACAATGAAAAACCACAAAAAACAATAAACCATATAGACTCACACCAACTGCCCACCCAAAAAGTGTAAATACATCTCATATGCCAATATAAAATAGACACGGTAGGCGCTAAGTTTTAGTGCAATAGAAAGCCAATTCCACTCAATCTTGTTTCCAAAGCTCCCTTAGTTTACCACGTGACAACATAAGTGATACACTGACTTCTTATCCAGTGAATAGGTGCTCTTTCCACAGCCCAGGTGAAGTGTACACTTACTAGAAGCAAGTGTTAGACAAGCAGTTTATACACTATAATTCCTGCTGCTGGATCTCTTCCACTTCTTATCCCAGTCTTGTGATTACCTTGGTAGTTTCACTCCAACATGATAGGGTTAAAAGATGCCAGCGAGTGTAACATAGTGTAGTAGGTTTTATTAATAAAACCTACTACACTATGTTGCACTCTCTGGCATCTTTTAACCATATCATGTTAGAGTGAAACTACCAAGGTGATTACAAGGCTGGGAAAATAAGAAGTGGGAGTGATCCAGCAGCAGAGATTATAGTGTATAGGCTGTTTGTCTAACACTTGCTTCTGGTAAGTATACTCTTCACCTGGCTGTAGAAAGAGCACCTCTTCACTGGATGAGAAGAAATCAGTGTATCACTTATGTTGTCATGTGGTGAACTAAGGGATCTTTGAAGACCAGAATTGGCTTCATTTTTCCATTTGATATGCATTTATTTATACTTGTTTGGTCACGAAAGAGACAATGAATAGAGCTTATGTGTTTGTGGTTTATGATTTTTTGGGATTTTGATCTGCAGTAGCAGAAGATTGATGCTCGTGGATTGCATTTTTGTGTATTCACTGTCACAAAAACATGTTGTGTGTTTTGACTATTTTTTTTTTTTTTTTATGTCATTCTGACTGCATCTGATGTGGAAACTACAGGTGATACTCGAAAAATTAGAATATCTTGCAAACGTTCGTTTATTTCAGTAATGGAACTTAAGGCTGCTTTCACACTGAGGTGTTTTAAAGACGCTATTTAGCTAAAAATAGCATCTGTAAAGCTCCTCAAAAGTCCCCCCCAATACACCCCAATGTGAAAGCCCTGAGTGCTTTCACACTGGGGCAGTGCGCTAGCAGGACGTTACAAAAAGTCCTGCAAGCAGCATCTTTGGGGTGGTGAGGGGAGCGGTAATATACCGCTCCTCTACCGCCCCTGCCATTGAAATGAATGGCAAGCGCTTCCGAAGCGGCTGCACACCGCCTCGGTAGCGCTGAGCGCAGGCACTTTTAACCCCTTTTTAACCCCTTGTGGGAATTTAAAAGCGTGGCGCTCCCGCCCGCATAGCGGAGCCCTATCGCTGGTAAAACTAGTGGAGTTTTACCGCGACCGCTTCAATGTGAAAGTAGCCTAAAAGGTGAAACCTTTTAAGATAGACTCATTACATGCAAAGCAAGATAGTTCAAGCCGTGATTTGTCATAATTGTGATGATTATGGCTTACATCTCATGTAAAAACCCCAAATCCACAATCTCAGAAAATTTGAATATTGTGAAAAGGTGCAATATTCTAGGCTCAAAGTGTCCCACTCTAATCATCGAATTAAGCCATAACACCTGCAAAGGGTTCCTGAGCCTTTAACCACTTCAATACTGGGCACTTAAACCCCCTTCCTTCCCGGACCAATTTTCAGCTTTCAGTGCTGTTGCAGTTTGAATGACAATTGCGCGGTAATGCGACACTGTACCCATATGAAATTTTTATCATTTTTTTTTACACAAATAGAGCTTTCTTTTGGTGGTATTTAATCACCCCTGGGTTTTTTATTTTTTGCGCTATAAATTAAAAAAAGACTAAAAATTTTCAAAAACCATGCATTTTTCTGCTTTCTGTTATAAAATTTTGCAAATAAGTAATTTCTCTTCATAAATTTTGACCAAAAATGATACTGCTACATTTCTTTGGTAAAAATAACCCAAATCTGAGTTTATTTGGTGTTGGCGGACAGACAGATGTGACAGGGACTGTGACAGATGTGACGGGGACATACAGATGTTTTGTGTATGGTGACAGATGTGACGGGGACAGACAGATGTTTGGGGACATACAGATGTTTTGGGGACTGTGACAGATGTTGTGTATGGTGACAGATGTGATGGGGGTCATACAGATGTTTTGGGGGCTGTTTTATGGGGACACTGATGTGTATGGGGACAGGGGTATCAGTGTGCTTGGTGCACTGTGTGGGGGGCGATCTGTGACAGCTTTCTGCATGAAATCATCATGCAGAAAGCTGTCACAGAGCTGCAGCTCCCCCCCTTCCCCCCCCCGCACTGAGCTCTCACTGAACTCGGCGGGGGAGAACTGTCACAGAGACGTTCGTCTCTGTTTACAATGTGACGGATGTGATTGGACACAGCCGTCACATGATCGGGAAGGCCAGTCACTGCGCCCGTATCCCGATCTCTGCTCAGCTGGATCCTGTGATCATAATGATCACAGGATCCAGCAGCAGCGTGGTGCGTGGCCGCGCTGCGAGCTCCCGTTCTGCAGGACTTAAATACACGTCCTGTCAGAACGGGGAAGCTCCCACCTGGCCGTATATACGGCCGGGTGGGAGGTGGTTAAATGGTCTCTCAGTCTGGTTAAGTAGGAATCACAATCATGGGAAAGACTGCTGACCTGACAGTTGTGCAGAAAAATCATAATTGACACCCTTCATAAGGAGGGAAAGCCTCAAAAGGTAATTGCAAAAGAAGTTGGATGTTCCCAAAGTGCTGCATCAAAGCACATTAATAGAAAGTTATGTGGAAGGGAAAAGTGTGGAAGGAAAAGGTGCGCAAGAAGCAGGGATGACCGCAGCCTGGAGAGAATCGTCAGGAAAAGGCCATTCAAAGGTGTTGGGGACTTTCACAAGGAGTGGACTGAGGCTGGAGTCAGTGCATCAAGAGCCACCACACACAGACGAATCCTGGACATTGGCTTCAAAAGTCTTATTCCTCTTGTCAAGCCGCTCCTGAACAACGAACAACGTCAGAAGCGTCTTACCTGGGCTAAAGAAAAACAGACCTGGTCTGTAACTCAGTGGTCCAAAGTCCTCTTTTCTGATAAGAGCAAATTTTGCATCTCATTTGGAAACCAAGGACCCAGAGTATGGAGGAAGAATGGAGAGGCACACACTGCAAGATGCTTGAATCCAGTGTGAAGTTTCCACAGTCTGTGTTGATTTGGGGAGCCATGTCATCTGCTGGTGTTGGTCCACTGTGCTTCATTAAGTCCAGGGTCAACGCAGCCGTCTACCAGGAGATTTTGGAGCACTTCATGCTTCCTTCCGCAGACGAGCTCTATGGGGATGCTGACTTCATTTTCCAGCAGGGCTTGGCACCTGCCCACACTTCCAAAAGCACCAAAACCCGTTTCAATGACCGTGGGATTACTGTGCATGATTGGCCAGCAAACTCGCCTGACCTGAACCCCATAGAGAATCTATGGGGCGTTGCCAAGAGAAAGATGAGACATGAGACCCAACAATGCAGAAGAGCTGTACGCCGCTATTGAAGCATCCTGGTCTTCCATAACACCTCAGCAGTGCCACAGGCTGATAGCTTCCATGCCACGCCGCATTGAGGCAGTAATTGCTGCAAAAGGGGCCCAAAACAAGTACTGAGTACATATGCATGCTTATACTTTTCAGAGGTCTGATATTGTTCTATGTACAATCCTTGTTTTATTGATTGCATGTAATATTCTAATTTTCTGAGATTGTGTATGTGGGGTTTTCATGAGCTGTAAGCCATAATCATCACAATTATAACAAATCACGGCTTGAACTATCTTGCTTTGCATGTAATGAGTCTATCTCATATATTCGTTTCACCTTTTAAGTTGCATTACTGAAATAAATGAACTTTTGCACGATATTCTAATTTTTCGAGTATCACCTGTATATGAATGTTTGAATAATTTGTCGAATGTGCTAATGTGTAATATGTGTTATAATATTTTTTTATTTTGAATTTTTTTAGAAACGAATGTACTGATGAGGAATATACAGGTGTTAAACACTACTCAGAACAAGCACACCATTCATACACATTGGAATATTGATTTATAATGGTTGAGTTCACCAATACAATGGTTGCAGTGGTTCATTAAATATTTTTAGGTGGAGGTTTATATTATTGTCATAGCAGCACATAAGTATTTTATGATCTAACAGTATTAATTAGTTATTATTAATTAGTTTTATTATTCTATTGACCATTCCAGATTGATTTAACCAAATGTTTACCTTGTTTGCTTAGTTCCTGATCTAAAATTAATTATGGTTCTGTTGTGTTTTGCCTACACAGAAAATGTAATGTTTTGCAGACATTTTACTGACAATGAAAGAGTTACCTGGCGGCCTCTGAGGAATGTATCAGTTGCTTTGCTCTGTGTCTGTAGGTTGTTTGTGAGCACAGGAAGCTTTCTGTCTCACTTGTTTGAGAGGATATGGGCAAAAATCAGAATGACTTGTAGTAACGTAGGCAGCTTCTACTGTATACATCCATGATGCACAAATTGATGTGTATAACACAGATCCATTGGAAAAACATTGGATTATTGCTTTCTTTTAGACTGCTGTGATTAGCTTGCAGGCATGTACAGGCTTACATAGTTCATCTGGTTGAAAAAAGACACAAGTCCATCCAGTTCAACCTAAGCTTCTGTATATCCAGTGGCCATATTACACCTCACAGTATATTCCACAGCTAAAATGATTTTTTTTTTTTTTTTTTTTTGAATGGAGCTAAATAATTTGTCTGGAGCTAGACATTATTTTTGACTGATCTACTTCCCCAGTCTAAACATTGCGAGCGTGATCTCTATAACTGATCCAGTTGTAGTTAGATAACCATAACTTACAATATCAGCAAGGCTGACACAGTAAATAAGGAACCCAAAGTTTTTTACCCCCACAATGGGAAAAAAATGTATATGTGGAGCTGCCCTTATCAGACTATATAGTGCTGTTAACATAAACCAAACCCACTTTAAACCATGCTACCACATAAATATAGGCAGATGAACAGTACACAAAAGATATCTAAACAAGATACATATAGTGCAAAGTGCATATGGTGTAAAATATCGTTAATAAATACAGTCCTAAATTCCAATATAGATGGTCTCAAAATGCAGAGAAAGTGCAAATAGTGCAAAAAAGCAGTTGCAATAAAATGTGTATAAATATAGGTCCAATGGTATGTGTCACATCCAGATGTTATGGTCTGCTAGTGTAAAGAAGATTCAAACTTAGTAAAAATCAAGTTCATTGAGTCCAATGAGACTGTTCAATAAAATTGTTAAAATGTGGAAATATGCTGGATCATTCGATATCCCAGATTGATGAGAGGGAATCCAAAAGATCACACTCCTTCACCAAACACCCAGTGGCACACCCTTGTCACCAGAACTTGTTGATCCCTATTACAGGAATCGACAGCGTTTGTCACTTAAGGTATTCTGTGGACAGCTGATGTCTCATCCAGCAGTGATGGAGCCAAACGGCGGCTGGGCAGCGGACCTCAAGGGAACAGGGGGTGAGATGAAAAGAAGAGGGGCTGGTATGGTGAACTACATAGCGTGTTTATTTCCAATGAATTTACATTAAAATGGCATTAAAACAAATGGACAAACAGGGGACTGCGTGGTTGCGGTGCACCTGCATTCCAAACAACACAGGCAGAAATGGCGTGCTCGGACTTTCGATCTCCCGACGCTGCGTTTCGTCAGCTTAACGTGCTGACGTCATCAGGGGGTTTACTGGTTTACTAAGTTTGAATTTTCTCTACACTATCAGATTATAACATCTGAATGTGACTCATGCCATTGGACCTATATTTATACAAATTTATTTGCAGCACCTTTTTTGCACTATCTGCTTTTTTGCACTATTTGCACTTTCTCTGTTTTATTGTGCATTTTGTGACCATCTATATTGGAATTTGAGACTGCATTTATTCATGATATTTTACACCAAATGCACTTTATGTATCTTGTTTAGATATTTTTTGTGTACTGTTCATCTACCTATAATTATGTGGTAGCGCGGTTTAAAGTGGTTTTGGTTTAAGGCTGGCATGGGGACTCGATCCAAATTACATCTTGCAGCTCGTCAAAAGGCTGGTTCACACCATAAAAATGGACTCCAGATCTGTTCCAGATATGATTCTGCATGTGCTTTTTTTGACACGTTCCAGTGCGTTTTTGATGTGTTTCCGGGTGCATTCCAGGTGCTTTTTTCCTGATTTTTTTTCACTATACTAGGTTCCAGTGCTTTTTTGATGCGTTCCAGTGCGTTTTTGGTGCGTTTTACTGCATTCCAGTATAGTCCAGTGCAGGTAAAATGCAACATGTTCTACTTTTTTTCTGGAACTGGAAAGCCCTGGAACTGACTGCACTGGTGTGAACTATACCATTGGAAACCATATAACCTACTTTCCATGCATTTTTGATGCAAAAAAAACGTACTGGACTGCATGTGGTGTGAACTGGCCCTTAATCCAAAACTTGTGCAGATCTTGAAAGATGAACAGGAGATGCTGTAGGTCAAAAAAATCATAGTATGTCTAACACCAACAATTACATGTGCTTTTCAAATATTTGTGGACTGAAAAAATCGGTTTTATAATCTGTGAGTAATAAATGAATGAATATGTTTTACTTGGGTCTTTTTTAGAATCAGAAGAAGGAAAAACATCAGTAAAACAAAATTCAACTTTTACATCAGAGCCACCTTATCAGTGTGTCCTCTATACATCAGGGTCAACATCGGAGTCCCCCTATATATCAGAATCTCAATCAGAACCTCCTTACATCAGGATCCCCATCACAGCCCCCATTAGGATTTCCCTCTTACATCAGAGTCCTCATCTGGGCCCCCACCAAGCCCCAATTTACATTGTGCACACTTTAGGGCCCCCCTCCCTTAGATCAGAGTCCCTCCTTACATCAGAGACACAGGTAGCAAAACAGTTAAGAATTAACCACTTGCTGATTGCCCTATAGCCATTTCACTGCTACAGGGTTACAGTACTTTATGAAGTGGCGCTGTAAGCTAGTACAATGGTGTAAATCAATAATTTCTTATTATACTCAAACAATATGTGTACAAAATAATATATGAAACATCATATAAAATGCATCATGTTGTGCTTAGTGCAATGTGCAAATAATGTATACAAAAAAGTGACTATGTGCTTCTCATCAAGGTGCAATCTCAAATTAGATGACATATATTATAAAAACAAAAGTGCTTAAAATCGTGCAACACTGCAAGAAAGTGAAAGGTGCACATATATAGTCTCTTAAATATTGATTCCCAATCCACGGGATACACAGTTCTAATGAATGGAGACTCCTTGGTTACACAGCAACCCTCCTCTGTATTGCTTTTTCTTCCTCAATCAAGAGATATATATATGTGTGTAGTGTGGTCAATCCTTCACTACAAACAGATGGCCGCTCACCTCAAACCCCCTTGAGGGTGCGCCTTTCTGCATATACCATGCAACTCTGATAAATCCTGCTCGTCCAATCCTCCAACAATGCCACACAGGTGGAAGTAATCTCAGACCCCTTAGGAAGGGGGCGCTTTATCCTCTATAGTTAACTCAACTGTCGTTTTTAGACTCCATTTATCCACGCATGCAATATAAGATAGGAATAACCTCTCATGGTGTAGTATCTCAATGACATTTATTTAAAAAAATCGTAGTAACTTACATTTAAAAACAAGTCAAACATCGTATCCCATGTCCCTGGTCTCACAGTGCTCTCAAAACTTGCGGAAGCTTCCGTGTTCGGCCGTCCCCAGAAGTGACTTCCCCACGTATCTTCCGACACATTGCGTCACGGTCACATGACTTTATCAAGGGTATAGACCCTAGGTGACGCTCTCAACTTGTATAGCTCTGGAAACTGTATGGAACCACCCATTTCGGCCATTTTCCCCAAGTCTGCCCTATCTTAAATACAGCGGCCATTTTCTTGAAGTCTTATTATACATGTCTTCACAGTATTCTACATTTGTACATAGATCAAATCAATCATATTATAGGTCTACTGCTCATTACTCAATAACAATATTCAGGTGGTAGATATAGCATATTATAATGGATCCAAGATTTAATATACATTTGTCCCATATGAAGAATGGTAATTATAAACACTATATGGGACGGCGATACCGGAAGTTCCCGATCCGCCATTTTCGAGAAGACCACTACATATATAGTGTCCCTTCAAAGCAGCTTTCTTTATGGGCTAGCTTGATATAATAAAATAGCGCATATTTGTAATGAAACATGGCAAAAGATATTCGTATAGTGAACAAATAAAACAGTGGGATCATAATTAGATATTTGTGAAGTAAAACAATAATGTAATAAAATAATAGTAGGACCCTATGAAGGTCGATAATAGTCACCACAGATCACAGTACTCAACTACAAAATAAGCATTATATTGGCACTAGGTAATGAACATCAGACCCAGTGCAAAAATAATTACGATCATATACTAAATGATATATAAAATCAAAAAGGGGAGGACCCAATATATCTAAAATTCAGTAGATGGTAGAAATAACAAGATATGTAATAGCCGTTAGTTCAACAAGTAATCCACTTATCATGGTATCACCTATTGATCCCAACTTTTGTACATAAAAAACTAAATCTAGAAATTGGAAATAAATCAGTTAGGGTCAAACTCAATATTATGACCTAGGGGGGTTAAAGTTTGCATCTCAAAAATCCAGCGTGATTCTGCCTTACTCAATGTAATGACTCAATCACTTCCTCTCCAATGGGGTTTGTACTTTTCTATGCCCCAAAATTTTAGTGTACATGGATCTTTGTTGTGGTACTCAGCATAGTGTTTAGATATACTATGTTTTGGGTATCCTTTTATTATATTCTGGACATGTTCCCTCAAACGCTTCCATAGGGGCCTTTTCGTTCTGCCTATGTATTGTTGCTGGCATGGGCATTCTAAAACGTATACCACCCCCTCAGTTTTACAGGTGATAAACTCATCAATCTTATACTCTCTTCCTGTTGAAGTGGATATAAATTCACTCTTTTTCTTCTTCTTGTTAATTGTATGTCGACATGCGAAGCATTTTTTACATGGGAAAAAAACTTTTCCTTCAAGAAGCTGTATGTAGTTCTCTTTGGGGGTTCGATAATGTTTTTGGCTATTCGTTGTTTTAACGTAGGTGCTTTCCTATGTATGCAAGTGGGTCATGCCGGGAGGATTTGGGCTAGTTGTCTATCTGCCAAAGGTATATTCCAATATTTCCGAATGATGTTTTCCACCTTTTTATGTTGAATGTTGAAGTCCAGAATCAAGGGGATCTCTACTGGGTTATTATTTTCTTTTCTTTTTTCCTGTAGCAAGTTGTTTCTGTTGATATTTTTCACTTCTTGTATTTTTTGTTGCAAGAATGGTCTCCTATAACCCTTTTCCACAAACCTCTTTTCAAGTAATTGGGCTTGTTCTAAGTAATCAATTTCTTCCGTACAATTCCTCAATCCCGTCAGTGGCCTTTAGGGATATTCATCAACCATGTTCTATGGTGACATCTGTCGACTGGTAGGTAACTGTTCTTGTCAACACTTTTAAAATAGGTTTTCGTTTTAATCCTATTATCATCATTCCAAATCCAGAAAGTTCACTTTTTTCTCATCAATAGTCCAAGATAAATTTATGTTTTTATCATTTAAATTGAGATAATTTCCGAACTATAGTAAACTTTCCTTATCACCCATCCAAATAAGGAAAATATTGTCTATAAATCTCTTATAGACAATTAGTTGATCAGGTCTCTTATTCTTTATGACTTCCTCCTCCCATTTTGCCATATGAAGATTGGCTACACTAGGGGCATATTTCCCACCCATAGCTATTCCCTTAATTTGTTTGTGATAGGTGTTATTATACCAGAGATAGCTATGGTCTAGACTGTATTCCAGGAAGTCAATCAGGAATTTTCTTTGCTTACATTTGAGATCACTAAATTTCCTTAATGCCCATTTCATGGCTGATAGGGCATCCTGATGGGTGATGTTCGTGTATAGGGAGGCAACATCAGCTGTTGCTAAATAGATGTTCCCCGGATTTATCTCAATATCTGTCAGGATTTGTATCAAGTGCTTAGTATCTTTCAAATAAGATTCTGTTTGTTGGACTATCTGTTGAAGAAACCAGTCTATGTACTCTCCCAATCTCGCACTTACAGAATTAATGCCATTAACGATTGGTTTTCCCAGTGGTTGTTCTCTGTTTTTATGTATTTTCGGCAGTAGGTATATTACCGGTATACGGCATACATTGGGCACCAAATATTTAGCTTTTTTTTCATTAAGAAGACTTTTCTATTTTCCTTTTCTTATTAGTTTTTCTAGATCCTTTTTGTATACTCTCGTTGGATCACTCAAGAATTTTCTATAAGTGTCCTGCTCGTTTAGTTGTTTGGTCATTTCCTCATGATATGATTCTTTTGATAGAAATACAATCGCACTTCCCTTGTCAGCAGGTCTCACGACCACATTTTTCTTTTCTTCCAACAAGTTGATTCCATCTCTAATAACTCTAGGATTCCATACTTTTTGAATCTGTACTTTCATTAGGTCATTGGTTACCATTTTTTTTAAAAACTTCCACATGTCCATTGTTTATCTGAGTGGGATTGAATAATGATTTATTCCTCAAACTGCTATGTTGGTATTTTTCTGCCATTGGAGTCATTTTAGAATAATTTTCTCCTGGTTTAGAAAGCATATATTTTTTAATATTTAATTTTCTAGTATATTTTTGTATATCTACATATGTATCGAACTTATTCAAGTTCTTTTTAGGGGCAAATTTTAAACCTTTGTCTAGAGTTTTGATTTCATCCTGTGTGAGATCTATACCACTGATATTCACAATCCCACTGCCCATTATTCTCTTTTTCTTTTGCTTCTTATAACCTCTTCTACATCCTCTTCTCTTTCTGGGCTTTCTCTTTTCCTTACTGCTTCTGTCTTTGGTGATCTGGGATATCCGTTTCCTCCATTTTGTCTTCTTGGTGATCCCTAATGTCTGTATCCTATAAAACGATAGGGTGTATGCTCACGATTTTCTCTTGTTCCCCCTTCATGTTGATGTTGTGGTGTCCTCCCATAATCATCCTCTCTTCTGAGGGCATCGTATCTATTATAAGTTGGTATCGGTCTTCTTCCTTGGTAGTACTCATAATTGGAGGTATCATACCTGTCATTATTCTGGTGATGGTTTCTGTATTCATCACCATACTCTCGTCTGGTGGGATTGGGACTCCCTCTATTCCTCTCCGGATAACTCCTAGGACTTCTATAACTGTTATTGAGTTGTTGATATGATTGTTGTGGTGGATAGTACTTTCTGAATACCGGTTTTCTCCAATTATTTTTCCAAAATTGTTTTCTCCAACGATTATTTTGCGTTCTATAAGAGGGTGAATGATTGCGATTTCTTGGTGTTCACGGTGGTGCATTCCTCGGGTTCTGATCATCTGAAGGCCTCCCATTATTCTGGGGTGTAGTAACCCTAACTTCCTTTTCTGGTGTTGTATGTGTTCACTGTATATTGGGATAAATCTGCCATTTATATGCCACTTGTTCTCTGTAATCTTTCAGATCTCTATTATATTTCCTCTTTTTTCTTGCTGCTGTTTCATTATCCTTTTGTTTCATATCTTTATTTAATTGGTCTGATAGGGTCTGGAATTCTGTGGTTTCTTTGAGTGGATCCAATTGTTCCTTCAGTTCTATGATCTGTTTGTTAATCTTCAATATTTTCCGCTGTTTTCATTTTATCAGCAATTGTAAGAGTTCAAGGCCCTTTTCATTAAAAAATTTGAACCATTCCTCCACTGATTCATCATCAGTGAGGCCATCATTGATTGGTACATCCCACCTTAATTTTCTGACGACAATTTTATCTTTAATATAAGTTTCATGAGTTACTATATCCCACCAGGAGTTTACTTTCTTTTCCAATAAATGCTCCATTTTCCTAAAATGTGATTCAATATCACCTGTGGGTTTATCATCATTTTTAATGAATATTTCTTGTAAGTTAATGGCTCTTTTGTCAAGATAGTCAAACACCTGCATGGTTGCTGCACTTGTGGTGAGTGATACTGACTCAAAGAAAGAAAAAAGACAGGAACTAGTGCGCTACCTTCTCTGACTATAGACCAAATTAATGTATATATAATCTTCAAACAGAATATAAAATAAAATAAATATATGTGTAGTCTCAGACACAGTTATTACTGCTGCCAAACTTCTTAGGTATCACAATCCCTACAAAATGTATACAGTACTTTATGAAGTGGCGCTGTAAGCTAGTACAATGGTGTAAATCAATAAGTTCTTATTATACTCAAACAATATGTGTACAAAATAATATATGAAACATCATATAAAGTGCATCATGCTGTGCTTAGTGCAATGTGCAAATAATGTATATAAAAAAGTGACTATGTGCTTCTCATCAAGGTGCAATCTCAAATTAGATGACATATATTATAAAAACAAAAGTGCTTAAAATCGTGCAACGCTGCAAGAAAGTGCAAGGTGCACATATATAGTCTCTTGAATATTGATTCCCAATCCACGGGATACACAGTTCTAATGAATGGAGACTCCTTGGTTACACAGCAACCCTCCTCTGTATTGCTTTTTCTTCCTCAATCAAGAGATATATATGTGTGTAGTGTGGTCAATCCTTCACTACAAACAGGTGGCCGCTCACCTCAAACTCCCTTGAGGGTGCGCCTTTCTGCATATACCATGCAACTCAGATAAATCCTGCTCGTCCGATCCTCCAACAATGCCACACAGGTGGAAGTAATCTCAGACCCCTTAGGAAGGGGGAGAGGGGCGCTTTATCATCTATAGTCAACACAACTGTAGTTTTTAAGAGTCCGTTTATCCACGCATGCAATATAAAATTGGAATAACCTCTCGTGGTATAGTATCTCAATGACATTTATTTAAAAAAATCATAGTAACATACATTTAAAAACAAGTCAAACATCGTATCCCATGTCCCCGGTCTCACCGTGCTCTCAAAACTTGTGGAAGCTTCCAGGTTTGGCCGTCCCCGGAAGTGACGTCACCACGTATCTCCCGACGTGTTGCGTCATGGTTACGTGACTTTATCAAGGGTATAGACACTAGGTGACACACTCAACTTGTATAGCTCTGGAAACTGTATGGAACCACCCATTTCAGCCATTTTCCCCAAGTCTGCCCTATCTTAAATACAGCGGCCATTTTCTTGAAGTCCTATTATACAAAACATAGTATATTTAAACACTATGCTGAGTACCACAACAAAGATCCATCTACACTAAAATTCTGGGGCATAGAAAAGTACAAACCCCATTGGAGAGCAAGTGATTGAGTCATTACATTGAGTAAGGCAGAATCACGCTGGATTTTTGAGATGCAAACTTTAACCCCCCTAGGTCATAATATTGAGTTTGACCTTAACTGTTTTATTTCCAATTTCTAGATTTAGTTTTTTATGTACAAAAGTTGGGATCAATAGGTGATACCATGATAAGTGGATTACCTGTTGAACTAACGGCTATTACATATCTTGTTATTTCTATCTACCATCTATTTAATTTTAGATATATTGGGTCCTCCCCTTTTTGATTTTTATTATACAGTATTTATATAGCGCCGACAGTTTGCGCAGCGCTTTACAATATTAGGGCAGACAGTACAATACAATACAATTCAATACAGGAGGAATCAGAGGGCCCTGCTCGGTAGAGCTTACAATCTTTGATTCTATATATCATTTAGCATATGATCGTAATTATTTTTGCACTGGGTCTGATGTTCATTACCTAGTGCCAATATAATGCTTACTTTGTAGTTGAGTACTGTGATCTGTGGTGACTATTATCGACCTTCATAGGGTCCTACTATTATTTTATTACATCATTGTTTTACTTCATGAATATCTAATTATGATCCCACTGTTTTATTCACTATACGAATATTTTTTGCCATGTTTCATTACAAATATGTGCTATTTTATTATACCTAGCTAGCCCATAAAGAAAACTGCTTTGAAGGGACACTATATATGTAGTGGTCTTCTAGAAAATGGCGGATCGGGAACTTCCGGTATCGCCGTCCCATATAGTGTTTATAATTACCATTCTTCATATGGGACAAATGTATATTAAATCTTGGATCCATTATAATATGCTATATCTACCACCTGAATATTGTTATTGAGTAATGAGCAGTAGACCTATTATATGATTGATGTGATCTATGTACAAATGTCGAATACTGTGAAGACATGTATAATAGGACTTCAAGAAATTGGCCGCTGTATTTAAGATAGGGCAGACTTGGGGAAAATGGCAGAAATGGGTGGTTCCATACAGTTTCCAGAGCTATATAAGTTGAGAGCGTCATCTAAGAAAAAAGAGAGTTGTACCGCTCTAGGCTGGATGGCCTCTGCTCCAATCCCCAGGTTCAGAAAAAGGTGCAGCTCTGCAAAGCTGAAGGCAATGAAGAATAATTGCTGGACGGCTGCACTCCTTGAAGGTGATTTTTATTTAAATGACATAAAATCCAAGATCCATACAATGTTCCAGAATCAATAGGTATTTTACAAAAAGGCTTACGCGTTTCACACCATTGTGTGTAGGTGCTTAATCATAGCCTGAATGCTAAGACTGAAAAACATATATATATATATATATATATATATATATATAAAATATGAAAAAAGCCTTTGATGTGAACTTCCAGCTCTAATTGGGTAATCAGTCCAGCATTCATCAAATATGTGGCTGATGTAGTCAGCACACTCAGGTGTGTAGAAGTTCTGGTGTGCTGAACAGCAACATAGATGAGTAAAATAAGAATAAAAAACATTATATCTTCTCTAAATAAATTGCAACAATTTCAAAGACAAGCAATAAACAAAGAATATCAATACTATTAGTATGTCATACATTGCTACAGCTGTTAGTGAAATTTAACATAAGGGCAGTCTTCTGATCGTCATTAGTTGAAAACATTGTGGAGAACGATTGTTGTCCAAATTGAAGATCTGATTGCAATGCGTATGGTGACTGGGAAGCCATATGAAGCTAAAATATAAGGAAAGAAATTTTCTAAAGAGTATATTGAAATGTTCCTTTACAACACACATCACTTGTGATTTAATACAAGGAAGACATGTCCTAAAAATCAATGAAGAGAACAGTGTTATTTTTCAAATTACATTTTTTCAAAGGACTAACCTAATCGTTGATTTATAATGAGGAAATGTGTAGCTTTGGTTTCATTATTTTGTTTCTATACCTTTAAATTTTTTTATGCATTTTTATTTTTACTATGTGTGTATATATATATATATATATATATATATATATATATATATAATCTCTTATACTTTGTCAGAACAT
>BLSH010022043.1:176619-210011 GCA_018402905.1 Glandirana rugosa
ATATATATATATATATATATATATATATATATATATATATATATATGTGTGAACGTTAGTCTTTATAAGTTGGGGGGGGGTGGAGTTATCTGTTGTGTCACTACAACTACTTTCTATTATTTTTTTTTTTTTACTTTTTTTTTGGAGCACTTTATTGTTTATAAATAACTATGTATAAACTCAAATATATATATATATATATATATATATATATATATATATATATATATGTGTGAACGTTAGTCTTTATAAGTTGGGGGGGGGTGGAGTTATCTGTTGTGTCACTACAACTACTTTCTATTATTTTTTTTTTTTTACTTTTTTTTTGGAGCACTTTATTGTTTATAAATAACTATGTATAAACTCAATAAAACTGTTGTCTATATATATATATATATATATATATATATATATGCACACCCCTATGTTTAATAAAGAGAGTGTCTTATATTTCTATTTTGCTTATGTTTATGTTCATAGTGACACATCCTGTATCTCGTGTAAAACATGAGTAGGAATGTTTAAGCATATAAAAATATATATATGTGAAGGGCATATATGTGTTCGTGTGAACCTAAAGAGTGGTCGTTATAGGACTATGGACCAACTAATGGATGGTAATATAAATACGCTAAAATGAATGGGTAATTATATGAAAGCCCCATTATAAAGAACTAAATATAGTCCCTGCTGTTAATGACAATAAATCTATTCATAAAAATGGGACACGTCCCATTCAAAATTGAGTCCCGCAGGAATTCTAGTATTTAAAGAGAAAATCCAAAAGACTTCTCTTTTGCATAAAGCCCTAAACGTATCTCCACATCTAATTGTAGACCTTATTTTTTTCTATGCCTTGTATGACCAAAGAGGAAATGTCTTTTTGGTGAACATTTATCCAATGTCGTGAGACATTAATGAGGTGGTCCTTGTTAATATTTGATAAGTAATCACGTAGGCGGTCCCTTAACCTGAGAGTGGTTCTACCTACATACTGTATATTGCAACTACTGCATGTGATCACGTATACCACGTATCTAGTATTGCAATTGATAAATGTTTTTATACAAAAAGTTTTGCCATTTGAAGTAGATACAACAGTGTCACCCCGCTTCACATAAGTACAAAATTGGCACGTACGGGAACCACATGCAAAAGATCCCTTGAAAGAGAGCCAATTTGCATGTGTTCCAGATCGATTAAAGAGGCTAGGGGATAAACGTTGGCCCAAAGTGGGTGCTCGTTTTGGTACAACTTGTACACCACGGGATATAATCTTAGCATAAATGGGGTCGTTACTTAAAACTGGAAGGTATTTAATAATTATGTTTCTTATTTCATTAAACTCGCAACTTGAAGATGTGGTAAAAACTACCTTGTTTGGTCTTTTTTTGCATTTTTTGCTCCGTGAAGATTTATATTTAAGTAAAGTGGACCGAGATGCTTCCTTTGCCTTATCGAATGCCTTGTTGATGATGGAGTCTGTGTAACCCCTTTCTCTGAAACTGTCTGCCATAAAAGAAGCCTCCCTGGAAAAATCTGTATCATTACTACAAATGCGTCTCAATCTAAGGAACTGTGCTTTGGGGATACCTTTTATAGTGTGTGGAGGATGGTTGGAATATGCTCTAAGTAAAGTGTTCCCTGCTAGGGGTTTCCTATAAAGAGAAGATGTCACATGAATGCCTTCCCATCCCAATGTCACATCCAGAAAATGAATGACATTAGGGTCACTAGTTCCAGTGAATCGTAGATTTAAAGCATTGTCATTAAGGAAATTTAGCCACTCTTGGAGTTCAAAATTATCGTCAGAAACGATGAATAACAGGTCGTCTATAAAACGACCATAAAAAATGGTGTCTTTCCGATGGGAGCTTGTACAACCAAAAATGCGGGTTGCCTCCCACCATCCCATGAATAATTTAGCTAGGGACGGTGAGAACTTGGCTCCCATGGAGGCTTCGCATAGTTGCTAGTAATAATCACCGTCAAAAAGAAAATAATTGTGAGTCAATAAAAAATCTAAAGCCATAATAATGAACTCCTGAAGTTCCAATGAGAAACTTCTTGACCTTTGTAAAAAGAAAGAGACCGCTCTTAGACCTAGGTGGTGAGGGATGGAGGAATACAGACTGGCGACATCACAAGTCACCCATCTGTAGCCCTCGTGCCACTCTATGTTGTATAGGCTGGATAGCAGATGAGTGGTGTCTTTTATATAGCCTGGCAAAGACCAGACTAAAGGTTGCAGCTGTTCATCTATCCATTGTCCCAGTCTTTCATTTAAAGAGCCTATACCAGCCACAACTGGTCTACCAGTTAAGGGGGTTAAACCCTTGTGAATCTTAGGAAGGTGATGAAAGACTGGGACAATAGGATGTTCAGGGATAAACATGTCCCTTTCCTTAGCGGAAAAAACTCCAATCATAACAGCTCTATCCAGAAGGTGAGAAAGTTTGGTTTTGAACAGAGCTGTCGGATTACCTTTTAACTTTCTATATGTGTTTCCATCAGACAATTGACGTAAAGCTTCATTGGCATATGTATCGGAGTTTAAAACCACCACTGAACCCCCTTTGTCTGCATTCCTAATGACAATGCTATTATCCACTGACAATACGTGTAAAGAACATAACTCAGCTTTTGTGAGATTGTGTTGATAATGTCTATCTTTATGAGATTGTGCCAATGCAGTAAGATCCCTCTCAACTAATTTCTGATAAAGATCCAGATCTTTGCCTCGTGAGCCTACTGGATAAAAATCAGATCTTAGACCAAGAGAGACTGGACCCATGTTCAAGGTGGTGTCTCTGGGGCACAGGTCCAATTCGGATGCCAAATCGGTGAGATCAATTAAAGCACATGTTTCAATAAAGGGTTGAATAGATATAAAAGACTCACCATCTGCCGTTTCAACCTGATCCCCAGAGACAGACACCTCTACTGTATCCTGGAAATGATGCTTTTTCAAAGTCAAACATCTAGAAAACTTGTTGACATCCAAAATGGTAGAAAATAAATCAAAATGATTAGCAGGACTAAAATTCAGTCCTTTAGAAAGTAGAGATGTCACTAGTAGTCAGAGTTCTGTTTGAGAGATTGATAACATTTGTCTTCAATGCTGTGGACGATCCCATAGCTGATAAGACATGGTGCTTGTGCCTTCTCCGTTCTTTTTGCCTTTTACCTCCCCTTCTTGTTTGCTTTTTTTCTTTTTGTCATTTGTAGGGCCAGCTGAGTTTAAAGCTTGTGATTTATTTTTGTTCAAGGGGTTCAACAGAGCGATGGCTATCTGGCGATGAGTCGGATGCTGTGATGGCTGAAGTTTCATGTATTGATTCGTTTTCAGGATCCGAGAAACTGACCCGTTTTTTAAATGAGGCTCTTCGTGAGCGTCTTGGATGTTGGCCCGGTTTTGTCCAGATATATACAGAACCATTTTCATAATCTGTCCGATCTCTGAAAACGTTTTCTTTTTTTGCAGAAATGACATTCTTTTCCAATCTGTCCAAACGGGAATTTAGTTGAGTTTCCAGGTCTGAATAGCCATCTACATGCTGTTGTTGTGATAAGAACTTTTGTTGAGAGGAGATTTCATTTTGTAAGCATTCCAGATCTTTTGTGCGTGATTGAATAATAATATCAAATTAAATGAACATTCCGACAGAGTATATTTTCTAAAGAGTATATTGAAAACTTTAAAGGTATAGAAACAAAATAATGAAACCAAATCTACACATTTCCTCATTATAAATCAACAATTAGGTTAGTCTTTTGAAAAAATGTAATTTGAAAAATAACACTGTTCTCTTGATTGATTTTTAGGACATGTCTTCCTTGTATTAAATCACAAGCGATGTGTGTTGTAAAGAAACATTTCAATATACTCTTTAGAAAATGTCTTTCCTTATATTTTAGCTTCATATGGCTTCCCAGTCACCATACACATTGCAATCAGATCTTCAATTTGGACAACAATCATTCTCCACAATGTTTTCAACTAATGACGATCAGAAGACTGCCCTTATGTTAAATTTCACAAACAGCTGTAGCAATGTATGACATACTAATAGTATTGATATTCTTTGTTTATTGCTTGTCTTTGAAATTGTTGCAATTTATTTAGAGAAAATACAATGTTTATTCTTATATTACTCATCGATGTTGCTGTTCAGCACACCAGAACTTCTACACACCTGAGTGTGCTGACTACATCAGCTACATATTTGATGAATGCTGGACTGATTACCCAATTAGAGCTGGAAGTTCACATCAAAGGCTTTTTTCACATATATATATATATATATATATATGGGTTTATCGGTCTTAGCATTCAGGCTATGATTAAGCACCTACACACAATGGTGTGAAACGCGTAAGCCTTTTTGTACAATACCTATTGATTCTGGAACACTGTATGGATCTTGGATATTTATGTCATTTAAATAAAAATCACCTTCAAGGAGTGCAGCCGTCCAGCAATTATTCTTCATTGCTGAGAGCGTCACCTAGTGTCTATACCCTTGATAAAGTCACGTGACCGTGACGCAACGCGTCAGGAGATACGTGGTGACGTCACTTCTGGGGGCGGCCAAACCCAGAAGCTACCGCAAGTTTTGAGAGCACTGTGAGATTGGGGACATGGGATACGATGTTTGACTTGTTTTTAAATGTAAGTTACTACGATTTTTTTAAATAAATGTCATTGAGATACTACACCATGAGAGGTTATTCCTATGTTATATTGCATGTCTAAAAACTACAGTTGAGTTGACTATAGAGGATAAAGCACCCTCTCCCCCTTCCTAAGGGGTCTGAGATTACTTCCACCTGTGTGGCATTGTTGGAGGATCGGAGGAGCAGGATTTATCTGAGTTGCATGGTATATGCAGAAAGGCACACCCTCAAGGGGGTTTGAGGTGAGCGGCCACCTGTTTGTAGTGAAGGATTGACCACACTACACACACATATATATCTCTTGATTGAGGAAGAAAAAGCAATACAGAGGAGGGTTGCTGTGTAACCAAGGAGTCTCCATTCATTAGAACTGTGTATCCCGTGGATTGGGAATCAATATTCAAGAGACTATTTATGTGCACCTTGCACTTTCTTGCAGTGTTGCACAATTTTAAGCACTTTTGTTTTTATAATATATGTCATCTAATTTGAGATTGCACCTTAATGAGAAGCACATAGTCACTTTTTATATACATTATTTGCACATTGCACTAAGCACAGCATGATGCACTTTATATGATGTTTCATATATTATTTTGTACACACATTGTTTGAGTATAATAAGAACTTATTGATTTACACCATTGTACTAGCTTACAGCGCCACTTCATAAAGTACTATATACATTTTGTAGGGGTTGTGATACCTAAGAAGTTTGGCAGCAGTAATAACTGTGTCTGAGACTACACATATTTTATTTTATATTCTGTTTGAAGATTATATATACATTCATTTGGTCTATAGTCAGAGAAAGTAGCGCACTAGTTCCTGTCTTTTTTTCTTTTTACTGCTACAGGGTTGCCACACAGGATGGAGTAATGCAAAGGTGTTAAACACATTTTTCCCCTCAGTATTCACAAAGGAAACAGTGGGCTCAATTATTCAGAACTACAATGCTGATCCTCACGGCACGTCACAGGAAGCACCCTTATGGCTGACTGAGGATAAAATCAGGAATAGGCTTGAAAAACTGAACACTAATAAGTCACCGGGACTTACACCTGAGGGTCCTTAAGGAACTTAGCCAAGTTATTGCCAGACCCTTGTACCTAATCTTTAAGAGCAGTTTTCTGACTGGAATGATACCAGCTGATTGGAAGAAAGCCAATGTAGTACCAATATATAAAGGACCACGATATATCCCTGGGAACTACAGACCAGTTAGCTTAACATCAATAATTGGCAAGCTCTTGGAGGGAACAATAAGGGAATTACATACAAGATTATTGTAATGAGAACGGTATCATTAGTGGTAATCAACATGGGTTCGTGAAGGATCGTTCTTGCCAAACCAATCTATTAACCTTCTATGAGGAGGTGAGCTGACATCTAGATAAGGGAAGGCCTGTAGACGTGGTGTATCTGGATTTTGCAAAAGCATTTGATACAGTTCCCCATAAACGTTTACTGTACAAACTAAGGTCCCTTAATATGGATCGAAAGGGTGGCCGCCTGGATTTAAAATTGGCTACAAGGGCGAGTCCAGAGGGTGGTGATAAATGGGGAGTACTCAGAATGGTCTGGTGTAGAAAGTGGTGTTCCCCAAGGTTCTGTCCTGGGACCAATCCTATTCAATTTATTCATAAACGACTTGGAGGACTGGGTGAACAGCTCAATCTCAATATTTGGGGATGATACCAAGCTAAGCAGAGCAATAAACTCTCCACAGGATGTGGAAACCTTGCAAGAATATCTGAATAAATTAATGTGCTGGGCAGACAAGTGGCAAATGAGATTTAACGTAGAAAAATGTAAGATAATGCATTTGGGTACCAAGAACAAGAAAGCAAACTGCTCACTAGGGGGAGAGCCTCTGGGGGAATCTAGGATGGAAAAAGACCTAGGGATCCTAGTGGAGAACAGGCTCAGCAGTGGCATGCAATGCCAAGCTGCTACAAGCAAAGCTAACAAAGTGTTGTGATGCATCAGGAAAGGGATAAACTCCAGGGATAAATCCATAATTCTCCCACTATACAAGTCTCTGGTGAGGCCACACCTGGAATATGCCATCCAGTTCTGGGCACCAGTCCTCAGGAAGGATGTCCTGGTATTGGAAAGGGTACAGAGAAGGGCCACAAAGCTTATTAAGGGATTGGGGGACCTTAGTTATGAGGAAAGATTGCAAGCACTGAACTTATTCTCTCTGGAGAAGAGACGCTTGAGAGGGGATATGATTTCATTGTACAAATACTGTACTGCTGACCCCACAGTAGGTACAAAACTATTCAGTGCAAAGGAGCATACAAAGACAAGCAGCCATTCACTCAAAATAGAAGAAAGGCAGTTTAACCTTAAAAAGCGTAGAGGGTTCTATACGGTAAGAGCAGTGAGAATGTGGAATTCTCTTCCACAATCAGTGGTCTCTGCTGGGAGTCTAGATAATTTCAAAAAACTATTAGATGCACACCTAAGGGATCACAACATTGAGGGGTATACAATTTAATACTGACATTAAAAACACACACATAAGGGGGTGTGGCCTGCAGTGGAGCCAAATGGCAGCATGACTCTGGAGCTCCGGGAACGATCCGGCATAGCGGCACATTGCAACCCACGGAACCCGCTCAGAATCCGCTCACATAGTGCTGGGGGACCGGAGGACAAGCGACGATGTCCAAACGGAGGAAGGGAGACCGCAAACCACAGCACCTAATGGACTTCTTCAGCCAGCGGCCTTCTCAAGGTAGGCAAGATGGCGGAGGGGCCTGCTCCATGCCTGCATCCAGGCAACAGAAGTGGGCCAATCACAAGCCATCTTCCCCTCACAATAACGGCTCTTTCGAGAGCACACAATCGGTGCCTTTCACACCTACCTCTGCAAGCCCTGTGAAGGCTAAACCCAGGCTAGATGTGGCTGGATGCAGCCCTGCAGAAAGCCCTATGGCTGACTCAGGGGAGGATGCAAGGGAGCTGGCAGACTCCATAGAGACTTTCCCCGCTTCTAATCAACCTGTTATGGACACAATGTTGAAGGAGATGCTCCTGTCCCTTCGCAGCACAATCCAAACAGACATGATAACATGCATGCAGAGATTTAAAAAGGAATTACATAATGTGGAAGACAGAGTCGACCACATTGAAAATAAGATGGAAGAATATGCCTCTACCATTAATAATCTAGTGGACGCACATGAGGAGAAAGAAGGGGAGACGGAGTGGATCAACGCAAAGTTTGCTGACATTGAAGACGAGGAGAAGGAATAACATGAAAATAAGGGGGATCCCTGAGTCAATTCAGCAGACAGACCTAAAAACGTATGTCTCAGCCCTATTTAAATCGCTCCAACCAGATCTGTCAGACATGGAGATCACTATCAACATGATCCACCGTTTACCCAAGCCATCATACCTATCGGATCAAACATTACATTTTTTCCATGTCAAGGAACAATTAATGATGACGATGCGTAAACGTGATCAAATTATACCACAATACCAAAATCTGCAATTCTATGCAGATCTTTCCCAATATACACTTCAAAAAAGAAAGGCATTGAACACAATTACCAAAGTACTGCATAATCACAAAATAATATACAAGTGGAGGTATCCAAACAAACTGCTTGTTACAACAGAGAGTGTGACACGTGGTGGACTCTATGGAGACAGGCCTGGCCCTTTTGAAAAAATGGAACATCCTCCCAGAAACCAATGGCAATCCTAGCTCCCCAGATCAGCTGACTCGAGTGGACACACCATGGAAAAAAGTCACCGCAAAAAATGCCAACTAACCCCTTGGGCTTTTCATACAGCTAGTTCCCAAGAGGAGAGGAACTGGACACGTAGGCCTGAACTTTTTTCCCTAGTGATCTGAGCAGCAGTTGCTGCACCAGGGTGCAACCCACCCATTCTAAACTGGGAAATCTACCAAACTCCCAGGGTTCACAAATGTTCAAAAGTTCACCTTATATTTTTATCTGGTTTTTTTTCTCTCTCACTTTTTCTACTACCTATTTTCATAGCAAGTGACAGTGGGCACAAAGAAAGATCGGCATCAGGCAACCGAGCTTCATTCAGGATCAACAGCGGAGCTCGGAGGGACAGAATACCACGGATTGCAACAAGTTTTACCAACATAGTGAGTACCATGCTATCAATGAGATATTACATCATACTTTTCAACAGTCACTCAACACATAGCCACAAGAGGGCAACCATAACACTCCATGGATTGAATGCTACAATCATTTCACGGACTCCTTATTTCAAAAATGGTTGTGACATTCCTTTCTATTAACTCAAAAGGCCTAAACCACCCGGCAAAGAGAAAATCTTTGTGGAAAGAGGCATCGCTCCACAAATGTGACATTTTATGCACGCAGGAGACCCACTTTATGACCTCAGCACCCCCAAAATGTATACATGGAAGCTTTTCCCATGTATATACTGCAAATGCTGGGACTAAAACAAAAGGAGTACTCACAGCAATTAGGGATACAGTTGCTTTCAGGCTTCTCATAGAAATAGTAGATCCACAAGGCGTCTTTCTGATTCTGGTGTGCAAACTCAATTTTACCACGTACACCATAGTAAATGTATATGCCCCCAACTCACATCAAGTTCCTTTTTTCCATTCTCTGATGCGCAAAGTAAATTTACACCGGAAGGGATTATTAGTTATGTGTGGGGATTTTAACGCCACGGCAAACCCCTCTTTGGACTACTCTTCCACCTCTAAACGCACGGGTCCAGCACTGCAATCATATTTCCACAGAAATGACTTATTTGACACATGGAGATGCTTTCATGCAGAAGAACATGATTACACCTTTTTTTCCACACCCCATAGAACATATTCACGTATTGACATGTTCGTAGTAGACCGACAGACATTACTCAGAACCATCTCCTCGAGCATTAACAACATCACATGGTCCAACCATGCCTCTATCACCCTTAGGATAGCAGACTCCACGTCAGTAACTTCTACCCCAATTTGGAGAGTCAACTCTTTCTTAATACAACAACAGGATAACAAACAAGAAATTAAGAAACAGTTGCTGGAATTCTTCACTAATAATTTGAACTCGGTACAGGACAAATTTGTGTTATGGAATTCAAAGCATTTATTAGAGGTATCATGATTCAGATGGGAGCAAGGGCCAAGAGGCGGCGGCTACAAAACATAAAGGTACTTGCAGACTAAATCAATTCCCTAGAGGGGCAAAACAAACAAAAAGTGACCCCACACATTTCCCATAAACTAACCAAATTGAGATACGAACTACGGCTCTTATTATTGGAAAATTTTGAAAAATCAGCAAAGCGGCTATGAATGCAATTTTATGCCAATGGGAATAAAGCGAGGGAACTTTTATCACAACAACTCAAAGGTCAGAGACATAGGATGAAAATTCCATATATATTCCATCCGAAAACAAATAGCAAATTACATCACCCATAGGACATAGCAGACGCCTTTTAGTGATTATTACAACTCCTTATATAATCTTAACCACTTTGCGTTGGGCGGACGTCATATGATGTCGCTACCTTTGAGAAGTGATATCTGAATGGTGCCTGCAGCTGCAGGCACCATTTAGATATTGTTTTTTTCTTCACACGATTCTGCGTCTGATAAAAGTGGTCTTAGCGGCGGATTCACCGCAGGATCACTTTTATCAGTGGCGGGAGAGGTGGCCCCCTCCCTCCCGCCGCTTTCCGGTCATCTCCGCCGCTTACCGGACCCGCCGGCGGAGATGATCCGATCTGTCCCCCCCAGTGTCCGAGAGCCAAGTGAGCGGCTGAAGCCGCTCACTTGGCTCCATAGTACGGCAGGGCAGAAATGACGTCAGAAGTCACGTCCGCCCAACGGTCTTAAAGGGCCCGTTTTTTTTTTTGTTTTTTTTTGTCCTGTCATTTTTTTCAGATTTTTTTTTTTTTTTTTTTTTGCATTTTAGTGTAAATATGAGATTTGAGGACTTTTTGGCCCCAGATCTCATATTTAAGAGGACCTGTCATGCTTTTTTCTATTACAAGGAATGTTTACATTTCTTGTAATAGGAATAAAAGTGATCTTTTTTTTTTTTTAAACGGTTTGCAAACCACACATGTGAGGTATTGCCGCGATCGTTAGAATTGTTGCTCTCGCTCTATCACTAGACCTCCTCTGTAGCTCAAAACTGCTAACCTGTAGAATTTTTTAAAAATCGCCAATGGAGATTTTTAAGCTGCAAAGTTTGTCGCCATTCCGTGAGCGGACGCAGTTTTGAAGCATGACATGTTGGGTATCATTTTACTCGGCGTAACATTATCTTTAACAATATGGAAAAAACTTGGCCTACCTTTACTGTTTTCTTATTTTTTAACTAAAAAAACTGAATTTATTAAAAAAAAAGCACGCTTGGAAGACCGCTGCGCAAATACGGTGTGACATAAAGTTTTGCAATGACCACCATTTCATTCTCTAGGGTGTTAGAAAAAAAAATATATATATATATAAGGTTTGTGGGTTCGAAGTAATTTTATAGCAAAAAAAAATGATTTTAACTTGTAAAAAACAAACCCAAAAAACAGCCCCCTGACTGAAGTGGTAAAAGACAAGGCTCATGTCTTTCAACCGAACAAAAAGCTAATATGCCAATTCTTAGATAAACTGTCACTACCTAAACTGACTGAAGATCAGTTGGGAACCCTAAATTCTCCTTTCCATAATTGGGAAAATTATTGATTCATTACCTCTAAACAAGTCACCAGGCCCGGATGGGTTTAGTGGGGAATATTTCAAAGAATTCAAAGATATAGTTGTACCTCATCTAGAATCCATATTTAACGCTGCCGCTGCCTCTTCTCCCTTCCCACAGGAAATGTTGAAAGCTTTAATTGTAGCACTACCTAAGCCAGGGAAGGAATCGAACACTCCTGCCAATTTCAGGCCTATATCGCTTCTAAATATCGCTTTAAAAAATTATGCCAAACTCATTGCCACACGTTTAGTGGACATAATCCCTAAGATAATCGACCCAGATCAAACAGGATTTACAAAAGGGCAACATACCTCTGATGCCACTCGCAGATTAATAAATATACATCTGGCAAAGATGCAGAGAAGGCCTTCAACAGGGTACATTGGTAGTACTTAGAACTAGTCCTGGAGAGATTTGGCTTCTCTCACCCTATTCTCACAGCCATTATGGCCCTTTACACAAGACTGTCAGTACCTGTCAGGGATCTTGTCTAAACCATTTACCATCTCGAACGGAACCCGACAAGGGTGTCCGTTATCCCCTAATATTTAATATGTTAATGGAACCACTGGCTATCTACATCCGTTCACATTCCGGTATCAAAGGTTTTTCTATTCAAAAGTGTAACCACCATCAGCCTATTCGCTGGCAATATTATCATGATGCTGACTGAGGTGGAACCTTCCCTGGCTTTAGTACACAAGGCACTGAATCTTTTTAATAGGATCGTTTATTATAAAGCTAATGAGAGTAAATCTTACATCTTAGGCATGGGTATAAACAAACCCCTTAAGAATAAACTCAGTTCACGGTTTCCATACATATGGCAGGAGGAGACAATAAATTATCTGGGTATCAAACTGACAGCTACCACGGAGGACCTAGTGAGATTAAACTACACGGCCTTCCTAGGTAAGCTGCAGAAGAACCTCCAAGCTTTAGCTAAAAGAGAGCTGACATGGACGGGTAGACTAGCTGCCTTTAAAATGGTACTTTCTCCTATCGTTCACTGACAGACGCAGCTCTCCATTACGTGTGGGGTTTATGCTGGTCTCACTAGGAGTTAACTAGGTAGGGAAAAGAAACATCTGGCCCCTCCCATGGGGCCGTCCTCTCTTCCCAGATAAACCCCCTCTATGGAATAGCTCACCAGTCTAAATGCCTAGTTTGCAAGGAGTTGACCTGGCTTCCCTTTAGGGGAATTGCGGTCCTATTTGTGACCATTTATTTTTATTTTATTTCCTTGTCTTCTATCAAGATGATCTACTATCAAGAAGCCGGTCGGGGCATGGAGAGTCCATGGGCTCTGTACTTTCCCCGACCTGGCCAACTGTTGCGAGCCAGTCCCGCAGTATGGGGATCCGCCGCATAGTGCCCGTTCAGTGCGGGTGGCCTGGGGTGATCCCCACCTGCGCCCAGCCCGGATGCGATTCGGTAGGGCGAATTCTGGCCTGCAGCGTGCTGTCCACGGGCAGGGACGGAAAGTCTGCGACTGGGTGGCTACCCACGGTGGTGAGTGAGTGGTGAGTGAGAGTTCCGCCCTTCCTCCCTTTTCAGGGGCGGAAGGGGGACCGACGACGAAAAAAAAAAAATCCTTTGTCTGGGTAGCCGCCGGCAGGGGCGCGTGGAGCTCCTGCCTACCCCCGCACCGCACCCCGTCCGCCTGCACCGTCATTTTTTTCGTTTCGCCGCCATGCGGCAATCGGCCACCATTTTGCGGCGGACCGCCGCCATTTTGCCGTAGCCGCAGACATTTCTGGTCTATAGGGCTTTCCCTCTAGCGCTCAGAGCGGCCATTTGCGGTACTGCAAGCCTCTGTACAGGGGGTTTCGGCCTCTAGTGTCTAACAGCGGCCATTTTGACCACATGTCTCTGCAATAACGTGCATACAGCGTTTTCCCTTCACTGTGGAGAGGTGGTGATCGGACGGCGCAGCTCTTCTGACAGTCCTCTGGGTTACTGGCAGCACAAAAACAGCAAGTAACAGCTGGGCTCCCCTGTGGGTGCTGGTGGCGACGGGTGCAGTCCTCCTGGGTTCCCTTGTGCACTGTGGGGTGATGGTGTGCCACAGTGTGGGGGTGCCTCATCCTCTTTAGTACCATGGGTGTCACTGAGAGGGGTCTGGGGGGAAAAGGCAATGGCAGATTACACTGCTGGACCTGCTGAGGAGGCATCAGCGGCAGCGCAATCTGCGCAAGGGGCCTCCAAGAAGCCCCCCCCTTATTCATCACGGGAGGATTCGGATCCGGAAGTAGCCTCTGGGGTCTCAGGGACCCCAGTGGACCTATCTGATGGGGAACTGGGCCCATCGGACGGTGAGGAGGATCAAGGGGCGGCGGCTGCTCGCGAAAAAGCGTTGGTTGCCGCCATTATCACTGGCATTCGCACTACACTGCGATTGAGCAAGGATGCTGAGTCACAGACTTCTGCGTATGTGTATGGGTCCTCTAGGCCCTCTAGGGCCCCCAAGGCTTACCCCTACAATCAATTTTTTGATAGCTTTCTTTACCGTGAATGTCAACGTCCACAGCTTTCCATTTCGCTGTCAAAACGTTTTGCGGCTCGCTATCCCTTTGAGGAAAGCTTTTTGAAAAAATGGGAATCGCCTGTGGTGGACCCACCGATAGCCCGCCTTAGTAAGGCGACGACTATCCCTCTGGAAATGTCTCCTTCTTTCAAGGACCCCACTGATAGGAAAACAGAGGCACTTTTAAGGTCGCTCTTCCTGGTGGCAGGTTCTGCTGTGCGGCCAGCCCTGGCGTCCGCCATGGTGGCTCAACATCTGTCAGAGCGTATGGTGGAGCTCAAGTCCGATCTGGAATGCGGTTGCCTGATGGAGGCTCCGCAGAGGGCTGAGTTTTTGCTCCAAGGATTCAAATACCTTTGTGATGCTGCCGTTGATTTACTGCCTATGTTATCCAGGATAGCGATTTTTGCTGTTATCCTCAGAAGGATACTCTGGTTGCGTTCTTGGTCTGGCGACCATGCTTCCAAAAAATGTCTTGCTGACCTCCCCTTTCAGGGTGGTCGTCTATTTGGTCCACGTTTGGATGAGATCATAAAAGACTTTACGGGAGGCAACAGTACCTTTCTTCCGGAGCCCCGGAGGCGCAAGTTTCACCGTAGACAGGGGCCCCCTCCCTTGGGGCAGAAAACTTTTTTTCGCACCCCGAGAGCAACAGGTAAAGGGATCCGCCCCGGTAAGGTTGCTGCAGGGGCCGGTAAGCGGCAGTGACAGCGCAAAACCGAAAAGGCGGAAGACAAGCCTTCCTCAGCCTGATGGCTTGCCCCCACCCGGGTTTTGGGTGGGGAGACGTCTTCTGGGGTTCGCAGACCGGGGGCTGGCTCACATTCCCGATCGTTGGGTCCGGGAAGTGGTGTCCGCCGGGTACAGGATAGAGTTCAACACTCTACCCCCAGACAAGTTCTTCCCATCAAACTTAGGGCTCCCGCAGGATCGCCGGGAGGCCCTTTACGGGGCTGTTCAAGCACTTTCAGACTAGGGGGTAATTGTGCCAGTACCTCCAGAAGAGAGGTTTCGAGGTTTCTACTCGAATCTGTTCATAGTCCCCAAAAAAGGGGGGGGGTTCGGCCAGTGCTGGACCTAAAGGCCCTGAAACGGTATGTCAGGGCGCGGAAGTTCCGGATGGAATCTACCCGCTCGGTTGTGACCGCCCTCCATCAGGGGCAGTTTCTGGCATTCCTGGACATCAGGGATGCGTACCTCCATGTACCCATTTGCCCACGGCATCAGCACTTCCTGCGCTTCGCAGTGGGAGACCTTCACTTTCAATTTGTGGCACTTCCCTTCGGTCTGGCCTCAGCACCCCGAGTTTTCAGAAAACTGCTAGCCCCGGTGTTAGCGTTGCTGCGACAGAGAGGCATTGCGGTGGTAGCCTACCTAGACGACCTGCTCCTGCGAGCGGAATCCGCCTCAGCTCTAGAGGAAAATGTGAGGATCACAATGACCTCGCTGCAGGATTTCGGCTGGTTACTCAACCTGCAGAAGTCGTCGGTATCAGCAACCAGTCGCCTGGAGTACCTGGGTCTGATTTTGGACACAGTGCAGGCGAAGGTGTTCCTTCCCCCGGCCAAGCTGCTGTCTCTCCAGTCGGCAGTGCGAACCCGTCTCTGACCTGTTGGCTTCGGGACTCGGCCCTGACTCAGGGGAAGTCGTTTCTGCCCCTCCAGTGGGTGATCATCACCACGGATGCCAGTCTTTCAGGGAGGGATCCTGGGACAGCTGTCTGCCCAGGGCCGTTGGTCGGCACAGGATGCTCGCCTCCCCATCAATGTACTGGAACTGAGAGCAATCAGATTGTGCCTATATCACTGGACAATGAGATTGCAGGACCGTGCGGTCCGAATTCAGTCGGACAATGCCACAGCAGTGGCGTATGTGAACCATCAGGGAGGCACAAGAAGTCCAGCAGCTGCGGCGGAGGCAGCTCTGATACTGCGTCGGGCGGACCGTCACGTTCCGGCAATCTCCGCCATTTACATTCCAGGTGTGGAGAACTGGCAGGCGGATTTTCTCAGTCGCCAGACGCTGGACCAGGGAGAGTGGTCCCTCCACCCGGAGGTGTTCAACCAGATTTGCCGCAGATGGGGGACCCCGGACGTGGATCTCCTGGCGTCCAGGTTCAATCACAAGGTGGACACCTTTGTGTCCAGAACGAAGGATCCGTTGGCAGTGGCCACGGATGCTCTGGTGGCCCCCTGGGGCCGTTATCGACTTCTGTATGCCTTCCCTCCGATAAAACTGCTACCCCGCCTGATCCGCAGGATAGTATCGGAGGGAATACCAATAATCCTGTTGGCTCCGGATTGGCCTCGGTGCACTTGGTACGCTGATGTGGTGCAAATGGTGGCAGACGCTCCCTGGCGGCTCCCGCTGAGAGACGATCTTCTGTCTCAGGGGCCCATCTTGCACCCTGCTTTACCCTCGCTGGCTTTGACGGCTTGGCTATTGAGTACCAGGTGCTAAGAGACGGGAGTCGCTGACTCAGTGATTCCTACATTGTTGAAGACTCGCAAGTGTACTTCTCGCAAGATTTACCACCGCACCTGGAAGGCTTATAGCTTGGTGCAAGGTGGAGGGTCATAATCCTCGCTCTTATGTGGTATACAGGGTCCTGACTTTTTTGCAGCAGGGCCTGAACAAAAAACTGGCTTTGAGTACTCTTAAGGGCCAGATATCAGCTCTGGCGGTTATTTTTCAGAGACCTTTGGCCTCGCACTCGTTGATTTGTACCTTTGTTTAAGGTGTACGACATGTGGCGCCTCGGGTAAAGGTTCCGTTGACGCCTTGGGATCTGAATTTGGTGCTTTCTGTACTTCAGAAACCGCCTTATGAGAAAATCAGGGAGATTTCCTTACAACTGCTCTCGCAAAAGGTGGCTTTTTTAGTAGCCATCACTTCCGCCAGAAGGGTGTCTGAATTAGCAACACTCTCGTGCAAGTCTGCCTACCTAGTCCTGCATAAGGATAAGGCGGTCTTGCGACCCTTGCCTTCTTTTCTTCCAAAAGTGGTTTCTTCCTTTCACATTAATGAAGATATAGCTCTTCCTTCATTGTGTCCTCGTCCATCGCACCCAAAAGAAATTGAGTTACATGCCTTGGACGTAGTGAGGGCCTTAAGGGTGTATTTGTCTGCTACAGCTTCTTTTCGAAAAGCTGATGCTCTGTTTGTGCTGCCTGAGGGTCCGCGCAAAGGTTTGGCGGCCTCTTCGGCTACGATCTCTCGTTGGATCAGACAGACCGTGACCCATGCGTATTCTGTTCGGGGCAAGGTTCCCCCTTTTCCGGTCACGGCTCATTGTACCCAGGCTGTTAGCACTTCCTGGGCTTTTAGACACCATTCCTCGGTGTCACAGGTGTGCAAGGCGGCCACTTGGGCCTCGGTTCACACTTTCACTAAGTTTTATAAAGTTGATGTGTTTGCATCTTCGGATGCTGCTTTTGGCCGCAAAGTTTTGCAGGCAGCAGTGTAGGCGCGTCTGGCGCCTCCTTAGAGGTTCTGTTGGGTACTGTTGTTAGCGTTTGCCCACCCCTCTTTTTGACACAGCTTGGGGACATCCCCACACGTAATGAAAAGCTGCGTCTGTCAGTGAACGATAGGAGAAAAAGGGATTTTATTAAAACTTACCGTAAAATCCTTTTCTCTGAGTTCACTGACAGACGCAGCTCCCACCCCTCTGTGCTCTGTTCTTGTGTGGCTTGTGTACGAACTGGTGAGCTATTCCATAGAGGGGGTTTATCTGGGAAGAGAGGACGGCCCCATGGGAGGGGCCAGCTGTTTCTTTTCCCTGCCTAGTTAACTCCTAGTGAGACCAGCATAAACCCCACACGTAATGGAGAGCTGCGTCTGTCAGTGAACTCGGAGAAAAGGATTTTACGGTAAGTTTTAATAAAATCCCTTTTTTGCCACAATTAATATACCTATTTAGGACATTGCCAATCCCAGTTCCTAATGCATTCCTCCAATAAGCACAATCTCGGGTTAATAGCTATATCTGGAATGGCAAAGGGGCAAGATGTGCCTTCAGCAAACTGATAGCACATAAAAAGCAGGAGGCATAGGGCACACCCTGATCAAAGACTATTACATTGCAGCCATTCTCGCTCTGGCCAGGTCTTGGTTCCCACAAGCACAAGCCACAAGATGGCTACAACTGGAACAGCACCAAGTGGAGAGAGGAGACCTATATGGCCTACTACTTGCCAATAAATTTACTAAACAGTTACCGAACGGTTTGTCCCCTACTATTAGAGCCACATAGGTACATTGGAGATCATTATCAACAGTAACAGATACGAATCAGACATTAAAGAACTTACCATTGCCTATCTCGGGTTTACATATAGCCATTCCCGGAATGCAACTGAACCACTGGATTACTAAAGGGATTAAAAGTATTGAGGATCTACAAATAGGGCCTGCTATTAAATCGAATATAATAAATATAATAAATAGAATATGGCCTAGAAGATATTGAACTTTACAGATACCTACAGGTGGTCCACTTTATACAATCTAACCCACAGAACTCAGCCCAGTTGCCCTTCAGAGCTTTATTATACCTCACTAACCCTTCTACCAATATTAAAGGCATAGCTCTATTTTATAACTTACTCAACAAGGACCTCTTTGAGAAAACACCATCTATTATGGCTTGGGAACGGGATTTAGGGAATATATACACATCTGAATAATGGCAAAGAGCTCTATCTACATGTTACTCCTCCACGAGGAGCTCCACGCTTTGGGAACACACCCACAAAATCCTATTACGATGGTACCTCACTCCATCTAGGATATCCAAATTTGATCACCATAGTTCACCATTATGCTGAAGGAACTGTGGGCAAGTAGGGTCATTGTACCATGTGGTGTGGGGATGCCCGGTGGTGCGAGCCTTGTGGAGGAATGTCACAGGAATAATTTCACAAATATTAAGAACACAGGTATCTCTATCTCTAGGGCTGGCCATTCTATCCCTGGAGATCAATAACGTCCCCAGCAAAATGAGAGACATTGTCTCACATGTCTTATTAGGAACCAGGCTCATGATAATGAGAAACTGGAAAACAGATAATGTCCCTTCCATAAAAGAAACGATCAAAACAGTTAACACACAGGCAACTTATGAACAGATGTTTGCTGCTTCGATGGGGAACTACCATAAAATGACAGAAAGATGGAAACCGTGGACTGACTGGTATAAAGCTCAACATATAAGTTGAAACAGGTTGCTGTGCGGAGAAACATATGAAAGATCAGATCCCATATGTCACTTTTTTCTTTCTTCATTTTCTGAACCTTAACCATACCTTTCTTTTTGTTGTTTGCTTTACTAGTTGATTGTTAAAAAACTGTTCTATACAGTAATACAGTTCCTAAAAGTGAGATTCATGATGAAGAGACTGAAGACGGTACACCTTTAATAGATCACAGAGTTGTATGGAGGAGATACTCTGGGTCACCCATGAGGGGTACCTCAAGGATAGAAGTTGGAGGGGTGAGGGGCAGGTCCTTTGTGGCAACTCCACAGCTAGTACTCAAATGGGGTGGAGGGGAGGTCATACCCAGCATGTTGGCCCTCTAACTGGGTAAACTCTATTATCTACTATAGATCTATATAACTACATATGTTAAACAAGACCTGTGTACTTGGCAGACCTACATCTGTGTGATATTCGATATCAGAGAATGAACAAGTGTATTTTCTGTATTCTGTAATGTGAAATCTTCAATAAAAAAACATTAATTAAAAACACACACATAGGTTGGACTTGTGTCTTTTTTTCAACTTTGTTTACTATGTAACTAATATGTAACTATGTGTGTTTGTATTTATATATATATATATATATATATATATAATATAGGCAGAATTTGATTTCTTGGCCATTTTTCAGAGAATATGAATGATAACACAAAAACCTTTCTTTCACTCATGGTTAGTGTTTGGCTGAAGCCAATTATTATCAATCAACTGTGTTTACTCTTTTTAAATCATAATGACAACAGAAACTACCAAGCTGACCCTGATCAAAAGTTTACATACCCCAGTTCTTAATACCATGTATTGCCACCTTTAACCTCAATGACAGCTTGAAGTCTTTATGTGGTATTTGTGGATGAGGGTCTTTTCAGATGGTAAAGCTGCCCATTCCTCTTGGCAAAAAGCCTTTAGTTCCTGGATATTTGTGGGCTGTCTTACAGGAACGGCACGTTTGACATCCCCTCAGAGTGGCTCAATGATATTGAGGTAAGGAGACTGAGATGGCCACTCCAGAACCTTCACTTTATTCTGCTGTAGCCAATGACAGGTTGACTTGGTCTTGTGTTTTGGATCATTGTCATGTTGGAATGTCCAGGTACGTTCCTTGTGCAGCTTCCTGGCCGATGAATGCAAATGTTACTCCAGTAATTTTTGATAACATACTGCATTCATCTTGCCATCAATTTGGACCAAATTTCCTGTGCCTTTGTAGCTCACACATCCCCAAAACATCAGCGATCCACCTCTGGGTTTAACAGGCTTTGTCGACTCCTCTCCAAATGTAGCATTTATGGTTGTGGCCAAAAAGCTCAATTTTGGTCCCATCATCCAAATCACTTTGTGCCAGAAGGTTTGAGGCCTGTCTCTGTCTGTTTGCCGTATTGTAAGCGGTATACTTTACGACATTTGCTTAGTAATGGCTTTCTTCCGGCGACTTGACCATGCAGCCCATCTTTCTTCAAGTGCCTCCTTATTGTGCATCTTGAAACAGCCACACCACATGTTTTCAGAGAGTCCTGAAGTTATTTGTGGGATTTTCTTTGCATCCCGAACAATTTTCCAGGCAGTTGAGGCTGAAATCTTAGTTGGTCTACCTGACTGTGGTTTGGTTTCAACAGAAGCCCTCATTTTCCACTCCTTGATTAGAGTTTGAACACTGCTGATTGGCATTCTCAATTCCTTGGATATCTTTTTATATCACTTTCCTGTTTTATACAGTCCAACTACCTTTTCCCGCAGATCCTTTGACCATTCTTTTGCTTTCCCCATGACTCAGAATGCAGAAACGTCAGTGCAGCACTGGATGAAAGATGCAAGGGTCTGTCAGGAGTCCAGAAACTCCATCACCTTTTATACACACACACACGAATTACAAGCAAACAGATCACAGGTGAGGATGGTTACCTTTTATAGCCATTCAAACCCCTTTGTGTCAACTTGTGTGCATGTTATCAGGCCAAAATCACCAGGGTATGTAAACTTTTGATCAGGGTCAGTTGGGTAGTTTCTGTTGTCATTATGATTTTAAAAAAAAGTAAACACTGTTGATTGATGATGAGGAGTCGTATTTTGGGGGTGATGACTTGAGCGGAGTGTGCTGAGCGTGTACGTGGTGTATGGAGCTCCGACTTCCAGCGGGAGACAGTGAGGCACTTTTTTGTTTGCTCTCGAGCTGCTTGGCCTGGACTACACGTACGAGGGAGAGAGCCTGGGACACAGAGAGGATGGACACCGCCGTTATGAAGACCGGGCCCCTGGGAAAGAGAGTCGGTGAGTCCCGTAGTGGATCGGTCAGCTGCGTCTGCTCTGGCGTTCCATTTCTTCTCTCTCGTGGCCAGCAGGAGATCAGAGACACTGGGGGGTGGGGAGCCCTGTTTATTCAAACTACATCAGAGACTGTGGGTCCATATTAGGGACAGGGATGGTGCTTGGCGAATAGTGCAGGGCTCTCTTTCCTCCCACTTCTCCTAAATACAAACTGTAGCAGAGGAGAGATAACAGGGAGAGGAGGGGTAACAAGCTTGTGAACTAGGCAGATGACAGAGGAATTTACAAGGTATAATCACGGCCTGTAACAGCTAGTGGATAGCCAATGCTGGGAAGGGGATGGCCCCAAGCAAGCAGAAACCTTCAAAAACCGAACCTACTACCCCATGCCCTTCGTCAACAGACTAAGACTGCTAAGAAATCCCCTGGGGCAATTATGGCAACAATGGCCACCAGTACACAAACCGTTGGAGAATACGTAGAAAAGTCACCGTCTTGTCAAGAAATCTTGGCTGCTATTACAGAGTGTAAGGAGTCACTCCGAATTAAAATTGACAATTTAGCTGTGGATATGGGGATAATCAAAAATGAACTTGATAAGTTCAAATCTAGGATTACAGAGGTAGAGAAACACGTTTCAGTAGTGGAAGAGATGGTGAGATCAGACCACAAAGAGTTACACGCACTACAAATTCAGGTTTGTGCAATGCAGGCGAAGGTAATAGACACTGAGAGTCGAATAAGAAGAAACAACATACGCATTTTGGATTTACCTGAACGAGCTGAAGGCTCTAAGCCTGCAGATATTGGAGAACATTTTCTAACCGCTACCTTAAAACTTGCAGTTAAATCACCCACATTTGTGGTAGAGCGGGCACATAGAATCCCTTTGACGACCATAAAGCCAGGGGCCTATCCACGCCCTTTCATAATACACCTTTTGAATTATCGCGATAGAGATGACATTCTAATGGCCGCCCGGAAGAGAACAAAATTGCAGTAAGAAAACTCTAAACTCATGTTTTTTCCCCGATTATCCACCGGAGATACAGCAAAAGAGAAGAACATATACGGAAGTGCAGAAAAAATTGAGGGATAAGGATATCAAATTTAACCTTTTGTATCCCAGTAGGCTAAGAATAATAGACAGAGAGCAGACACGGTTTTTTGATACCCCAGGAGCCGCAATGGATTGGCTAGACAAGCAGTAGAGAGAAGGGGAAAGCAAACTTTTTTTTTTTTTATTCTGATTTTTTTTCTCACAAACCTTGTGTATAAGGAGAAAAAGAGAGAATTTTTTTTTGGAGGGGGATGGGAATTTTTTTTTTTTCCTCATATTTTTATTTATTTTTTTTTTTTTCAATAGATGGAACACAAGTATTTAAAATGGAGATAGAAACGCATTCTCCGTCCTTTCATGGAATGTCCGGGGACTAAATTCCAAGTTCAAATGAGCATTAATGTTTCAATATTTAAAATCCTATAAACCTCATTTACTAGTACTCCAGGAAATGCACCTACAGGGAAAGAAAACAATAACATTGAAAAAACCCTGGGTTCGATGGGCATACCATGCAACATATTCCTCTTATGCCAGAGGGGTATCAATATTAATAAAACCTTTCCCTGTTTAGTTGAACATATTTATATCGATCCCCAGGGGAAATACGTGGTTATAGTGCTCCAATATAAGCAGCAACGATACGTAATTGAGTATTGAATACGATTTTGGAGAAGATTACCCCATATCTCCCTGCAAGACTGCTATTGATGGGTGATTTTAATTTAATTAATCTTATCTCCAGATCTTGATAGACCTTCTCCACCTAAACCGTATTCAGCTGAATTGGAAAACTGGGCACAGGTGGTAGGGGTGACAGAAGTTTGGCGGTGGAGAAACGCGGGTAGACGGGGTTATTCCTGTTTTTCCACCTCCTATAAGACATAGTCAAGAATTGATTTGGCATTCGCCAATTCTGCATTGCTAGCAGACATCATGGAGGCTTCTTATCTCCCGAGTAGACTGTCTGATCATTGCCCCATGCTACTGCTTATACGAACTCCCGTTTTGAAAACAGCATCTTTGTGGCGTCTGGCCCCCTCCTGAGTTGGCCATCCGGAAATAGGGAGGAATATTAAGTCCTTAATAAATGAGTAGTGGGAGAACAATGAAGGATCCGCATCTCTAGAAATAGTGTGGGATGCTTTTAAGGCGTATGTAAGAGGTCAATACATCTCTGCTATAGCAGCATCCGGAAAAGATCAGAAATCCACGTTACAATCACTACTATATATAGTAGAAGAGCAAAAAGAATATAATAGCAACCCTAGATTTTTGGCATGGTTCGCACAGCAGGATAAACCGCCTACACTTGTCTCGGAGGTAATTACCCCCCCGAGGGAGAACGGGTTTCTGCACCAGAGGGTGTTTTGGACACCTTTAATCGATATTACGAATCCCTATATACATCTTCCCTTTCTGCCGATTTTAACCCAGGGAACCTATCGGCCCTTTTGGACCAGGTGGCTCAAGGATGGTTATCGGACAGGGAAATGTTAGTAAAACCCATTACTTCAAAGGAGGTTCAAATGATTATAGACTCCTTTCCAGGAGGAAAGGCCCTGGGTCCGGATGGACTTCCTATTGAAATTTACAAAACAAATAGTGATATATTGGCCCCTAGACTAGCAAGGGTTTATACAAGGTGTTTGGCTGAAGGGGCGCTTCCTGATTCCATGAGATATGCCCATATAATTCTCATCTATAAAGAAAATAGAGCTCTTAAGTTATGGTCTTCCTATAGGCCTATAGCCTTACTAAATAATGATTTTAAAATCTTAACAAAACTACTTACGGTTAGATTACAACCTCTGCTCACTTCAGTGATAGACCCCGATCAAACAGGTTTTATGCCTCATAGAACAACCGATATCAACATACAGAGATTGTTTACTAATATAAGCACCCAGCATATAAATGAAGGCTCTAGGTTGGTGGCCTCCTTAGACATAGAGAAGGCCTTCGACACAGTCGAGTGGTTTTTCCTATGGGAGGTATTGAGACAGATGGTATTCCCATTGGTGTTTATCTCCTGGCTGCGGATGATATATAGGAACCCTATGTCGTCTTTAAAGTTGGGGGGAAGATTATCTTCCCCTTTTCGATTGTATAGGGGCACATGTCAGGGCTGTCCTCTCTCCCCGACCTTTCCATAGCTATTGAGCCAGTGGCGGAGGCCCTCCGGACTTCTTCGGATATCCGGGGCCTTAGGATCGGGGGTCTGGAGGAGAGGGTAGCCCTGTATGCAGATGATAAGCTGCTTTTTTAAACAACACTGGCCCTTCATTGGAGGGGGCTCTACATGTGATGAATAGTTATGCAGCAGTTACAGGATTGAAGGTCAACTGGGCCAAATCTTTAGTGTTCCCCATAGATCCGGGGGCGGTGAAATCGACATTGATAAACGCACCCCTGCAGTGCGTCACAGAATTTAAGTATTTGGGGATCGTAATCTCAAGACGGCCCTGAGACTATTTATCAACTAATATAGCTCCCGCAGTTCAAGAAATGAAGAGGAAATTAAGAATATGGGAGACACTTACTCTCTCATTGCTGGGTCGCGTAAATATAATAAAGATGAAGGCTCTTCCTAAACTACTATATCTGTTTAGAAATTCCCCACGATGGCTCCCAAAATCTTTCTTTAAGCAGCTAAATGGTATTTCTCAATCGTTCATTGACAGACACAGCCTCTTATTCTTGACATGTGGGTTTATGCAGCTTTCACTAGCAGTGGACTAGGCAGAACAAAGTTCAGCTCAAAGCAGACACAGCCCCTCCCAGGGGGCAGTCCTCACTTAGCATAACCCCTCCAGCCCTGCTCAGCAACTGAGTTTTTGATGCCTAGTGCAAGGCGTAGGATCTGGCTCCCTGCTGGGATCTGCGGTTCCCCATTCTTTTTCTCATTTTTTCATTTTTTTCAAAAATTCTGATGAAGAATACAATCAAGCGGCTGGCTGGGTGACAGGCTGGATATCCTAGATCCAGGGAGTCTCCCCAGCATGGCCGATGGATGCGAGCCGACCCTTAGCTGTACGCGGGGTCCACCGTGTCAGGCCTCGTTCCATGCGAGACGGCCGGCGGGTTAAACGTCCCACCAGCGCACCTAGTACTGGGCACCCCGTGTCCGTGTCACGGGTGCTGCGTGGCCGGCAGCTCCCCCCGTTTTGGCAGGGTGGCAAGGACTGCTTCGGGTGGCTACCCGCTGCGCCCGTCCAGAGTGGTGATTCCCCCCCTCGGAGGGTGGGTGGATAAGGGGGGGGCGACGGGTGGTGCCCCCCTTTTTCCCTAGGTATAGGTGTTCTGCCTATCCTCCGGTTTGCGTGCCCCCACTCGGGGCTGTAGTTCTCCCTGCCTGTGTGGGTCCCCCTGTGTGTAGCGGCCGCCATTTGCCTGTATCCGGCCGCCATTTCCCTGTAGCTGGCCGTGTGTAACACACGGCCGCCATTTTCTTGTAGCTGGCCGCATGTATGTAACGGCTGCCATTTTGCGGTGGCCAGCCACTGTGTTCAGCCACTATTGCCTATGATGGCCATTTTGGTGTGGTCCGCTGTATACTGGTGGGCGGCCCTGCTTCTCCTGGCTCGAATACAGGCCGGAAGAGTGCTCTTGACACGTGGGGATCACAAGCAGAGGGACAGGCAGCTACTGCAGCACAGCTCCTGGGGCGGTGGGTGAGTCCTCCTGGGAACCTCTGAGGGCCCTAAGGCAGTGACTGAGGGGCGTTGTGGGACACACAAATCCGGTGGTGTCATCCGGGGTGCGGGCTATGGCAGCCAAAGCTGGGGCTTCCCAGCCAGGGGTCTCCGGTGGGGACCAGGCAGCGCTGGGACCAGTGGCCCCGCTGCACACTTTGACGGCCCTCCTGAAGGGATACTTCTGGGCAGAACCGATCCGTGACCGCGGGGTGGCGAGTAAACCGCTGCCCCCTCCTCTGTCCTCTGGGGAGGACTCAGAGCCGGAGGGGGGCTCCGCGGTGTTGGGGACCCCCCTGGAGCTGTCAGATGGTGAACTCGGGAACCCCTCGGATGAAGAGGAGGAGCCCTCAGGGGCCAGCGCGGCTCGTGAGCGGGGCTCTGGTGGGCTCATTGGTTTCAGTGGTTCCTGAGACGCTGAAGCTGGGCCCGGTTGCGACTCCAGGGCGCCATACGCTTTTGGGTCACATAAGCCGGCCTGGACACCTAAGGTGTTCCCCTATTTGTCGTACTTTGATCAGTTAATTTACAAGGAGGGGCGGCGTCCTCAGTTGTCGTTCGCCATGCCAAAACGTTTTTCTGTGCGTTATCCCTTTGAGGATACCGTGTTGCAGAAGTGGAAGTCCCCGTGGTGGACCTGAACAAAGCGACCACTATTCCGATGGAGGGCTCTCCATCCTTCAAGGACCCGGCCGACAGGAGGTCTGAGGCGGTGTCCAAGGCCATGTTCCTGGTCGCAGGGTCGGCTATGCGGCCGACGCAGGTGTCTGCGCTGGTGGCACAGGCGCTTATGGAATGGGCGACTATTGTGCACCCGACTTTGGTGACTATCCAGGCCCTTCCAGAACCTGTGCAGATGGCAGACCCAGCTGATCCAGGGACTTAAGTATCTCTGTGATGCGGCCCTCGACATGGCCCCTATGCTGTCCAAAGTGTCCATGTTTGCAATCGTCATCAGATGCTATGGCTGAGATGCTGGTCAGGAGACCAGGCGTCAAAGAAGGGCCTGACGGACCTGCCTTTTGAAGGGGGTCGCCTCTTTGGGGCTTCCCTCGACGAGATCATCAAGGAATACACTGGGGGGAAGAGTAATTTTCTTCCGGAGCCCAGAAGGGGCAAGGAGCCCCGACGCAGGATGGGCCCTTCCTTCCCTACTCAAAAGAGGTTTTTTCGTGCGCCACGTACCTCGAACAAGGTTTCCCGGACCGCCAAGGCCCCCGCTGGGGGCCAGAAGCGTCCCTGGCAGCGTAAGTCCGAAAAGGCGGAGAAGTCCTCCTCCGCATGATGAGTCTCCCCCACCCGCGGTTCGGGTGGGGGGGCAGCTCTTACGGTTTGCGGACCGGTGGACCTCGCGTATCTCGGATCTCTGGGTGCGCGCAGTGGTTCCGGGTACAAGATAGAGTTCCGTACCCAACCCCCCGGACAGGTTCTTCACCTCCAATCTGAGGCTTCCCCTGGTACGGCTGCTGGCCCTGTTCGAGGCCGTTCACGTCCTGCTCCATCAGGGGGTGATTGTCTAGGTTCCTTCTATGGAAAGTTTCCGCGGTTTTTATTCCAATCTTTTTGTAGTTCCGAAAAAAGATGGGGTCAGGCCTGTCCTGGACCCGAAGGCCCTCAATTTCTTTGTGAGGGCGCGGAAATTCAGAATGGAATCTGTCCGCTCTGTGGTGGGCGCTTCGTCAGGGAGACTTCTTGGCCTCCCTGGACATCAAAGACGCGTATTTAGACATGCCCATATGCATGCACCACCAGCGCTTCCTGCGCTTTGCGTTCGATCTGGCCACAGGTTTTCACCAAGCTCCTGGCCCCGGTACTGGCTCTGCTGAGGCAGAGGGGCATAGCAGTTGTGACATATCTCGAAGACCTCCTCCTGCGGGCAGAGTCGGCCTCAGCCCTGTCGGACAGCGTGGCTATCACCCTTGGTTTCCTGCAGGACTTCGGCTGGGTGATCAACCTTCCGAGGTCGGTGCTGACTCCGTTGCTCTGGTTGGAATACTTGGGCTTGGTCCTGGATACGGAGCGGGCGAAGGTGTTTCTCTTTGCCTCCAAGGTCTTATTGCTCCAGGGGGCGGTGCGGACCCTGCTGTCTCAGCGGGAGGTCCTCTCTCAGATTTTGCATGCGGGTGTTGGGGCTGATGGTCTCCTCCTTCGAGGCGGTGCCTTAGGCCCAGAGCCACACCCGGCTTCTGCAGCGGGCAATCCTGCAGCGGTGGGACAAGTCTCCGCTCTCCCTGGATCAGGTGATCAGTTTGGATCACCGGACTCGAGGCTCCCTCACCTGGTGGCTATGGGCCCCGTCCTTGGAGTAGGGAAGTAATTTCTTCCCATGGACTGGACGGTGATCACGACAGATGGCAGCCTATACGGCTGGGGAGGGATCCTGGGGAGGTTGTCGACCCAGGGCCGCTGGTCTCAGGAAGAGTCCCATCTCCCGATCAACGTGCTGGAACTGCGAGCGATCAGGCTTTGCCTCTCCCACTGGTCGGGGAGGTTGCACGGGCGTCTTGTTCGGGTTCAGTCGGAAGCCACAGCTGTGGCTTACGTGAACCATCAGGGCGGAACGAGAAGCGTGGCGGAAGTGGCCCACATTCTGCGGTGGGCAGAGCTTCACGTGCAGGCAATCTAAGCCGTTCACATCCCAGACGTCGAGACCTGGCAGGCGAACTTTCTGTCGCCAGAAGCTGGATCAGGGAGAGTGGTCCCTGCATCCGGAGGTGTTCTGCCAGATTTGTCAAAAGTGGGGCACGCCAGACGTGGACCTCCTGGCGTCCCGGCTCAACAGGAAGGTGCAGTGAGCAGAACAAGGGATCCGCTCTTGGCTCCGTGGTCTCGGTACCGGCTGCTCTATGCCTTCACCCCATTTCCGTTACTCCCGCACCGGCTGCGCAGGATAGAGGCGGAAGGGATCCCAACCATTCTGGCAGCACCAGATTGGCCTCGGCGTCCTTGGTACGCCAACGTGGTGTGGATGGTGGTCGATGTTCCCTGGCGGCTCCCGCTTTGCGAGGACCTGCTCTCATAGGGGCCCATCTTGCACCCTGCTTTACCCTCGCTGGCTTTAGCGGCCTGGCTGTTAAGTCCCAGGTGTTAAAAGATAGGGGACTCTCTGAGTCTGTCATTCCCACTATGCTCAAGGCACGTAAGGCCACTTCGCGGAAGGTCTATCACCACACATGAAAGGCTTACATTGCTTGGTGCGAGGCGGGAGGTTGGAACCCCCGTTCTTTCTCGGTGGCTCGGGTGCTGACCTTCCTTCAGCAAGGCCTAGATCACAAGTTGGCATCGAGCATGCTTAAGGGGCCCTGGCGATTCTTTTTCAGCGCCCCTTGGCGACGCATTCCCTGATTCGTACCTTTGTCCAGGGGGTTCGTCATGTCTCTCCCCAGGTACGGTCGCCTTTGGTGCCTTGGAACCTTAATCTGGTTCTTTCTGTGCTCCAGAAGCCACCTTTCGAAAATATCAGGGAAATTTCCCTGCAACTGCTCTCGCAGAAAGTGGCCTTTCTGGTGGGTATTACATCCGCTAGGTGGGTGTCTGAGCTGGCGGCTCTGTCCTGTAGGTCCCCGTACTTGGTCATGCACGGGGACGAGGCGGTTTTGCTCTCCTCTCCCTCCTTCTTACCGAAGGTGGTCTCTTCGTTTCACATCAATGAGGACATTGTCCTCCCTTCGCTGTGTCCGCGCCCGTCTCATCCTAAGGAGGTTGCCTTGCACTCCCTGGGTGTGGTTAGGGCTTTGTGGGTGTATCTGGCAGCCACGGCCTAGTTTCGGAGGTCCAATGCACTTTTTGTCGCGGTGAATGGCCCGCGCAAGGGGATGGCGACCTCGTCGGCCACTATTTCCCGTTGGATACGTCAGACGGTGACCCGTGCGTATGCTGTTCGGGGCCAGGAGCCCCCCTTTCCAATCACAGCTCACTCTACCAGTGCGATTAGTACTTCCTGGGCTTTCCGACACCAGGCATCGGTTTCTCAGGTGTGCAAGGCGGCCACTTGGACCTCGGTGCACACTTTTTCCAAGTTTTACAGAGCTGATGTTGCAGCTTCTTCTGATGCTGCTTTCGGCCGCAAAGTTTTGCAGGCTGTGGTGTGAGGCGTGTTTGGCACCTCCCGGAGAACTATTTTGTTGGGTACTGTTGTTCTTGTTGCCCACCCCTCGTTGTGACACTGCTTTGGGACATCCCCACACGTCAAGAATAAGAGGCTGCGTATGTCAATGAACGATTGAGAAAATAGGATTTTTTGAGTTCATTGACAGACGCAGCACCCACCCCTCTTTGAGTTTGTACTGCTTGCTACGAACTAAGTTGCTGAGCAGGGCTGAAGGGGTTATGCTAAGTGAGGACTGCCTCCTGGGAGGGGCTGTGTCTGCTTTGAACTGAACTTTGTTCTGCCTAGTCCACTCCTAGTGAAAGCTGCATAAACCCACATGTCAAGAATAAGAGGCTGCGTCTGTCAGTGAACTCAGAGAAAAGGATTTTACGGTAAGTCAAAAAATCCTATGTTTCTCTTTGTTTCTATGGAGAGGCCAGTCACCCAGATATAAGCTATCCACATCCCTCTGTCGAGGGGAGGACTGTTTTTTTCAGACTGTTCTAAATATTACCTAGCGTCACAATTGGCTACGGTAGTAGAGTGGTTGAGCCCACATGGATATAATCCTGCATCTATACTGGAGGCCGCGATAGTACAATCGGTAGAAGCATTACAACTATTGATATTTAGAGGCCTTAAAGCGCCATAAAAAATTGACCCCTTCAATGATAACTATAAGAGCTTGGAGAAGGGGCTCATCTGGGGACAATTCCAGACCCGGAGTGGTGAGCTAAACATAAGATAAAAACTATTGGACAGGTGATGGCCCAGGGGACGGTAATTCCATTCAGGAAATTGGTTGTGGATTTTGATATTTCAGAGATCCACTACTTTTCAGTATTTGCAACTTGCCCATGCCCTGCACTGTCAGTTCCTAGCGGGACCCCCAGAGCTGGTGGAGCCCATTTGGAAAATGTATTGAGAGTAAAGTGTAAAAAGCAGGCGGTTTCAAATATCTATAGCCATCTTAACTTATTGAAACCACCGGCCCTGGGAAGGCTTAGGTCATGTTGGATCCAAGATATTCCGACATTGAAAGAGGAAGATTGGCAGGAGGTCTGGGGTCTCATACCCTTCTGTGCACTAATTTCTTTTCGAGATAAACTGATACAACATAATAGTCCATCATGCATATTATACGCCAGATAGACTGCATAAAATGATTAACGCACACTCTCAGAGTTGTTGGAGATGCGGATATACCCCGGGAGATTTATCTCATATATTCTGGCTTTGTCCAGCCATTAGTGAGTATTGGAGAGAAGTCTTGGAGGTGATTACTGGCAGTACACTAATAAAAAAAATCTATGGAGGTATGTCTCTTGGGTTTAGTTGGAAATATTATAGGCAGTGCAGGGCAGAAAATGTTAATAAGCTTGTTATTGTTTTACGCAAGGAAAGCGATTACACAAAATTGGAAAAAACTATATCCCCATCAATGGCATGTTGGAAAAATCTAGTAAACAAAAATATATTTATATATAAAGAAGTATATTATAATAGAGGTTGCCCAGTTAAATATGAGATCTGGGCTTGCTGGAAAAGGGACCCTACTACAGCAACGGAAGCAGATTAGATCTAGAGTGGAGTGGTGGAACAAAAAAAGGATCAAGACTAGGGGGGGTAGTAAGGTGGCAGTGTCAAGCTATAGGAAGGTATTGGGTTCTTAGAGCGGTAAGGGGTACACATTCTTTTTATGTTTTGTAATTGACATGTATTTATATGTGATAATTATGTGAGAACTATTTTGGGTTGTTTTTATAAAGAGAACATGTATTTTGTATGTGTAAATATAAAATAAGGAGAATTGGAAAAAAAAACAGTTGATTGATAATAAATGGCTTCAGCAAACACTAACCATGAGTGAAAGAAAAGCTTTTGTGTTCCCATTAATATTCTCTGAAAAATGGCCAAGAAACCATAAATTCTGCCAGGGTATGTAAACTTATGAGCACAACTATATACGCAATCCTGCCTTTCCGAGTATCGAGCGCAAGTGCACGCCACCAGAGGCTCGCTCCCACTATGATTTTACACAGCGGGAGCTGATGTCCAGCGCCACCCGCTGATCGTTCAGGACACAGGCGGAAAAGTAAATTTTCAGCTTTCAGCGCTGTCATTCTTTGAATGACGATTGTGCGGTCATGCTACACTGTACCCAAATTAAATTTTTATCATTTTTTTCACACAAATAGAGCTTTCTTTTGGTGGTATTTAATCACTGCTGGGTTTTTTATCTTTTGCTAAAAAGTAAAAAGACCGAAAATTTGGAAAAAAAAAAAAAAAGTTTCATGGTTTGTTATAAAATTTTGAGAACAGGTAATTTTTCTCCTTCACTGATGTGCACTGATGAGGCAGCACTGATTGGCACTGATAGGTTGCACTGATGGGCACTGATAAAGCGGCACTGGTGAGCACTGATGAGGTGGCATGGATGGGTGGCACTGATGGTTTGCCACTGAAGAGCGGCACTGAAAGGTGGCACTGATAGGCAGCCCTGATAGGCAACACTGATAGGCAGCACTGATGGACACTGGTTGGCAGCACTGATAGGTGGCACTGGTGGGCATTGATAGGTGGCATTGGTGGGCACTGGTAGGCGGCACTGATGTGCACCTGTAGGTGACACTGGTAGGCACTAGCAGATGGCACTGGAGAGCACTGCATAGCAGCAGTGCCTCTCTTTTTGCAGGACTAATGTGTGTCTGTCGTATACCGGAGTTCGGCTTTTTTCCCCCCCTCACGCTGTCACTGGTCATAGGTTGACATTGGTTGACAGGTGATCACGTGATCAGCCGAGTCTCTGGCAGGCAGCTCATGCAAAGGAGGATGTCTATTGACACCCTCCCTGTAGCTGTCATTCGGCTATAGCACGGGCGGGAAGTGGTTAACAGGGGTGTGTAGACTTTTTGTATCCACTGTATGTGTATGTCATTTGTTGTTTGTACCCGTAGTACAGCCCAAAAACAATAGTGGCCATTTTGCGCTTTTTTTATCCTACCTAAAACACAAACACTAACTGGTACGGGGGGGGGGGGGGAATCCTGTAAAAAAAAAAAAAAAATA